>OX103972.1:14315364-14350340 GCA_944470395.2 Schistosoma turkestanicum | reverse complement strand
TCAGTCATTTACTGATGATAAAGATGTTAGCATAACATTGGAATCACCATTACATGCTATGATTTTAGGTGAATCACCTGATTATGGAATTTGTAATGCCACGACAAAATCTGGTCAATCATGTTTTCATGTTATTAACAAGTAAACGAATCTTCTTCTTTTTTATTCGCTTAACTATTTTTTTTATTCAATAATAATATTGTCTTATGTTAGTGAAGCTTAGAAAAATATTTTTCTACTAAAAATATCACTAAAAAATGTGTAGTTGTTTCGTTTTATAACCAACCATCTGAACTTTGTGCAATTTCCTTTCATAATTAGAGATTTAATGACTTAATAATAAAATAGTAATAATATTTTTGAGAAGAAATTTGATTTAGTATCAACTAATTTTTTAGAGTGTATAAATAAATTTATCTTATTCAAAATTCTATTCATTATGGGATATCATAAATATATCATTATTCTGTTATTAACTTTCTACCGAAGATTCAATTTATTTGCAATTAGGGGCTTCTGGTTAGTTGACTTTATTTCATTTCAGAATTCAGCATTTTATGTTAACAGTTGTATTTACTTGTTGTGTAATATTTCCTCACATTTCATTGTAAAGATTCAGTAAATTCACTACTATATACCGCGAGTTATGTATCATCAGTTTTAGGATATCAACGGAATTAATAAATTCCTGATACATAATTTACCTTTGCACAATCGTTGTCCTTGTTTGTCACAACTTGCAATGAGAAAAGATGTAAATGGCAATACTTTCAGCTTAATGCTCTGGCACGACCGTGGGTAGGAAGAGTCTCTTCTTCCTCTCCAAATGCTGTCATATGACCATTGTCGCGGTAGTTCTATTCACTGCCTTTTTTGTGGCGAGGATGTGATTTAAAAAGATTGGGAGGACAAAAAGCGAGTGTCCGTCGCTTTGACTAGGTCGGCAGATATGAAGGATCCATCTAGGGGAGTTGGAAGATCTTGATTCCAAACCAACGTTGCCTATGGGTGTTGCCTATGAGTGAAAAGTGGCGTGTGAACCTATTATTGGTCCCCCGTCACCATGGGACTGTATCCCCTTATGTTACTCCGCTGCTTTGTAGATTAGACCTGTGGGTTAGATTCTCGGGGAGTGGCCCACTGAGAAGAGAAAATCACTTACTTAGGTTTAAGCAACCGGATATTATCCTAGCTCACACACATCCAAACATTCGTGTAGCCCATAAATATTTACGTACCGCTTTGTATCAATAAGTATGTGTTTGATTAAATAAATAAATAAAATCCTGAAAATCATCGGCCTAGACGTTGATTTCAGTATTTGTACTGATTAACTAGCAATCGGTAATGTGTGATCTCGAGTGCTGTTACAGGTGTTTGCAAGGTTGTCACTTCTCAGTTGTTGATACCATTCTCCAACTAACCTACCTGTTATGATATTATCTAACGGAATAAGTGTTCCAATCAATATAGATATATTGGGTCACCGTGTCAAGACAGCAACAATGGTCAGAAATTCATTAACAACTCTATTTAACCAGATATTAATTTAAAAGCTAACAAAAACGTTTCTTAATTTTTTGCTAATGATTCCTTAAATATTATTATAATATAACTTATGTATATTTTGCTTTCCTTTATCTTGCTCTCTTCAGAAGTATTTGTCGCTTTTGTGATTTTCACGTGAAGAAAGCTTATATAGAAGCAAGTTCATCCCGTCCAGGATTTGTGAGTGCAAGGTAAAGGAAAAATACCAATGTGTTGTATTTTCTCTGCATAAATAATTGCATTACTTTAACAGTCTAATGTCATATACCATATATATAATAAGTTTATAGTTTGATGCATTTTATGACTTACAATTTCACTTTGGTTGGTCTAAACACTCGTATCATACATAATACGATATCATAGTTCAAATTTGTTCCGATTTTATTGTAGTGAACTGGTTGTAGTAAGAGTTTATCAAACCCCCTAATATCGGGAAGTCCTTTCCTAATTAATATATGCAGAAGAAAATCAATTTTAAATTCGTATACCAACTCAAAACGATGTATTCATAGTAAAGTTCTGTTCTTTAACTTTCAGTGTATTGTTAGTCATAACTATTGATTAATTCATTATGTTATTGTGTTCGGTGACGAATGATCAATAATTTTTCATCAATATTGAGAATTGAATCGATATTCAACTTGATTAACTTGAATAAAAATTCAGTTCTTCTATAATCTGCCTAACAAACTTAGACTCCTCATTCTAGTTAACTAAGAGGGTAGAGAAGTGAGCAAAATCAAGTCGTCTTCATTGTATTCAAGTGTAAATCACAAATAATTAACTTGATGGTTCCAAAAAGCATTATCTTCAAATTGAAGCTAATGATTCGTTGAACTAAAGAAGAATGAGACCTTATTATATCATTTTTACCAAATGACAGTTAAAAGAGTAACTTTTGTTTCTTATGAAA
Organism: Schistosoma turkestanicum; assembly: GCA_944470395.2. Lineage (NCBI taxonomy): Eukaryota > Metazoa > Platyhelminthes > Trematoda > Strigeidida > Schistosomatidae > Schistosoma > Schistosoma turkestanicum. The sequence goes on along the minus strand of OX103972.1, from coordinate 14,347,876 downwards.
ATCTTATGAATATTATCTTTGGATGCATACCATACCGATTATCGTGTCGTATTTTGTGTAACAAACCTAACAGTATGTATTTAGATTTATTTTGTATAAAATTAAAAATATATGGTAAATTATTTAAATTTCATTTAGTAACAATCATGAATCCGCAAGAAATTAATCTGCGTTGTTAAATTTTGCTTGTTCATCTTCATACGAATTAGTGCATTTCTTCTAACTATGTCAAGCATTGTTTTATGATTTGTGAAATCGTTCTCGGGAAAATATTTAACCTCATTTGATCAATGTTAAAGTCTTAAGTTTTTACAATTTCATTGACTTGTATACTAAGTTTCGTTCTAAATATCTATTCTCACTATTTCTTTTCCGATAGTTTACCAGGATTCGGTGGACAGTCACGAAGGTCACGCTATTCTGGTGACCGTCCTCCAGTTACACCTGAACCAGGTGTATTCACACTTCCCATCAATACAAGTTTTATGGTCAATAACTGCTACAAACCTGTTGTGTACGTGATCGGATAAAATTTTGTGGTGTATACAATTATTTTTATATTTCCCATAATTCATATCTCTCTTAACCACTGAACATTGAATAATGTGTTATTTTTGTGTGTTGTGTTCTGTTACACATTCATAAATGATAACAGACCAGTACATACTTCAGTAAAGTAATTTTTCCAAGGTGTTATTTCATGCTAACTCAATTTTACGTTTTTAATTATGTCATGTGTTTTGTTCGCGTTTTATATTTTGGTTCTGTTAACCGAATAATACATTTTTTCGTAAATCAAGGACTAGGCGGGAATTTGAAACTGAAAGTTTTGTTAGAAATGTCGAAAACATAACAGAAATCAGGTCTACATCAGAAATGTTAAATGACTGTTGGTAATCGATAAGTGCGCTGGTCATTAATCTTGTGATTGTTAGCACTTATCAGATAGACGTATTTTCTCTGCTTTATTCTCTCTAGTTAGTTAATTCGGTAGTTGGATTTTATACCTGACCGGCTGAATTTAACCATTGACAACACTGGTAAAGAACAAGTAAACTAATATTTTAAGCAACAAATAAGATACTTGGGTACCCACAAAATATTGTCGATTTATGTAGTTATCATAATGACGTCACTATCCACTGAAATGCAACTTGTGAATCAAAAAATATAAATTTAGATAAGTTTCCGTTATAGACTGACGTTATCCACAAAACCATTACAAACCAAGATGATTTAAACGGCTTCTTCGTCTTTATTTGACACTCGTCAATGCATTCACTATCAGTCATGAAATCAATTTTAGAACGTCTAGACCTCTCAGTCTACTCTCTGTGGTATGCCGACAGTTTCCCTAATTCTTATTTTAATATTAATAATTTATAAATCAACTTTAAGAAAAGTTCCTGAAGTTTTGAGGATAAGATTTAAACAACTGAGTATTTCATACAAAGTACTAATTAAGAGCTTTTTGCGTTATTTTCTCTGCAAGTGACTATCAGAGGGATCGTTATGTTCTGAACTACGCAATGGTAAGGGCAGATCTGTAATTTTAATGAGTTGGAAATCAACTCATTTTATATTCATAGTTTTTTAATGTATTTTTTAAATGTACATCAATAGATAACTTCAATGCCTATTAATCTGTTTTCGTTTTATGACAATGTATAATTATGATGGTTACTGGTAGTAACATGTACACAGTTTACTGATTACATGATAATATGTAATTACGTTTAATCTTTTCTGTAAATTGTACAGCACAAATTGCATATGACTACAGTAGTTGTATTCTATTTTAGTAATATTGTGGATAATGTCATGTATACTACACATAATGAGGTGCTCTTTATCATCAAAATGATTTTTTTTTAACTTATCTGTTCATGAACTATACAGATGATGTCGGAGAATTAATGTTATTATGGGGTGGAAATTTTTAGTTATTTTTCAATCTTTAACTTTCTATCTTTTCAAATTTCCCTATTACTGTGCTTGAACCAATAAACATTTTTCCCGACCCTATATTGATTGAAAACCGTCAAGTGAACTGAACACTTATATGATTACGTTGGTATAGAAATCCTTACCAAATCTCTTATTTCCTCTCTTAAAATTATCATTATTATTATTGTTGTTTCACTTAGTTTAATGATGAATACATTTATACTTATCTCTCTCTTCATATTGTTTCTCTCTTTGTTTGAATTAGATCTTCACCTAAAGTGAATCTGAGTGTAACCAAATTAAAAGCGGCTGGTTATCAAGTAGATATATCTAGTGGATTAGGTAAAAATCCGGAAACGACTAAAACACCACAAGTATCATCCACATCATTGCAATCCTCTTCGTCAGTGGATAATAATAAAAAAAACGACAGTTTCTCTGACAAGAGTATGTCAATAATTCCAGCGAATGTTTCTTCAGTTGTTGATAGTCAAAGTAGCAAAAAAGTAGTTAAAGAAAACTCAGAGAATACCATTTCAAATAATAATGATCAAGTAAAAATTGAACTTAATGAAGCAGAAAACAAACTTGTATCTGTATTACGTCGACCATCTGCGGGTTCTTTAAATTTATTAAGACATTTAGAACAAGAAAATGAAAATGATACTGTCACTGTTTCATTATCCAAGACTGCTGCTAAACAATCTGTAAATAACTCAAATTCGAAAATATCTCTAAGCAGTCGTCAGGAATTTTGTTCACGTCCGAATTCACCATCACCTGTGACATTTACTGAATTTTTCTCAAATATTAATGAAAAACGTAAGCATTCAGTGTCAATACCACCTGCTACTGCTGTCAAGCCAAGTTTGAATAACAAATCGGAACAATTTATTGATTTAGGTCCTTTACCGTTGGCAACTAGTTCTCAGGCAGGATTGTCACGATCTATGCCATCATCATTCATAACAGATGCAGCACGTTTGCGTGCTACCGCTTTGGTTAATTCACAAGGAGGTGTAAATAAAATGATTGAAAAAGAATCCTTGAAACGGAAAGTAAATCTTTTAAACACGTCATCTTGTTCAAAAGCTTCGTAAGTACCTTGTCTGCTAATTTTTGTTGGTTTTATAGGATTCTATAAAACTTACGTAACAAAAGAAAGTTTACTTGAATCAAACAGAAGATTTGATTCGTTATTTTAATAGTCCATTAGTTTTGTATTAAAAGATGATTTTTGTCACCAAAAAAGGTTGTTATTTCTAAATTTTAAGACAAAATCGGTTACACAAAATTCATAGGTGCCATTCTTTGGTAAATATCAATCGACAATTTAAAATATATTCTTCCTGTTAATGTATTTTGATTACTTAATACAAAATGATAGTGCTGTTTGTACTTTTGTCATGTATTAAACTCCTAAGAAGATAAAACCCTAATTCACTTAGTGCGTAACACCACTCATATGGAACAGTATTCTTCACATGTTCCTTTAGACAGACAGAGACAGATACAACGCAGAACTTCGTACATAAGTACATCACTTCAGGTTACCATACCACGTCAGCACAGAGACGTAAATGTCAGTTCAAATCCAAGAGTGATAGAGATAGTAGAATTATTAGCAGCAATGGAGAAGATTAGGGAGCGAAGATATGATTCAAAAAGTATAATTCAGTGAGATAAATTTAGAAGGTGAAAGATAGAGATTATGAGGAATTCAGAAGGTTAGAAGTAAAAAGCACACAGAGAGTGGATGCACCTGCGCCATTGCAAACGATTTTGAGCCATGTCGTCCAAGGTCTCTAACCATTGGTGACTTTCGTCTCGCGGACCCCAACCAGGTAGCCTACATCTACCAACATGACTCAGTCCACTTGTCAGTGACTTCCATTAACAATGATGAGCTCGAAATCTTCTATTATCTTTCCAGCCTTAATACAATTTAAGCTAAAAAGGCTTTGTAGCAATATACTTCGTTCTATTCATAAAATCCATAATCTGACTCTTTAGATTATATATGAAACCATATATGTTCATTTGGATAAATCGTGATACTGTTGGTTAGTATTTGGACTGCTGGATAATTCACTCCCAAAAAACTGAATGTCCCAGGATTCAAACTCAAGAATTCGGGGTTTCGCAGCAGCGCGTCTGTTACCTTCATAATATTGGGTTTGTCATCCACTGATTCACATATTCCATTTCCAATCCTTTTTGTAAGTTCATACCACGCTTACCCAGTATCAATTGACAATGTATTTTTTCTTCTTATCGTTCTATTTTTATACAGGCCTTTATCTGAAATTCTCGATAATAATCCTTCAAAACGTGCAAAGCTCACTTCATCATCATCATCTTTATCAGATTTAACAACCAATCAACAACAATCAAAAAGTGTCTTGAATCATGACATGAACCAAAAACTATTGAAAAAAAATCGTGCAAAAAAGTTAGCTGAATTAGCTAAACAAATTAATCAAGGTTCAGCGCATAAAAATTTAGTTGATGCACTTGAAAATCAAACTGAACAAATTCGATTGAATAGTTTAGAAAAACGTGATGAATTTGAACAGAAACTTGTAAATCAAGATAAAGAAGCATGTACATATGTGATATGTGAGACGGTAAGAATTATTAGATATTTTTCATCAATGCTATTGAATTTACAAGGCACTGGTTTATATAATCGGCTTCTCACCACATTTTTTTTTTGGTTTAAGAACTATATGATGCCATCTCGACTGCTCACATTCAACTAGGGAGGATCAAACCTGTAATAACCTAGTTGTCATAAGAATCTTCCCCTAGTTGTTTTTAATTTTCCATTAATTATCATAAAATCCCATCAATTCAGTTGCCTTTTTGGTCGACAAAAGCTGAGTTTTCGTAAAACTTCAGTCAAATTATAACTCGTTACTTCCTAGTTGTAACTGAACCATTTCGTTCAATATTACAAAGGTTATGTTCCGTTGAATTTCTATCAGTAATCTACATTTTACATGTTCAATGAATCACATCATCGTTTTTATAGTCTTTACTTCCTTGTTATTGAATCTTTTTGACATAATTTGTGACGTAAATAAATTTCCTACCTATGCCTAACCACTGCTTACCTCTGTAGGTAAGAGTGGTTTGGAAAAAAACAAACCGAAACACATTATCAATTCACATAGTCTTTAACAGTTAGATTAAGTTATATTAATAGGTATAGACTATTGGGTGAGGGTCCAAACCAATGTCTCTAGACGTTGAGTGATATAGCTTACAATCAAACGCAACGGCAAAGATTCACTCAATCTTTGTCTTTTCTTAGGTCCTAAGTTCCAAATTTATCTTGAACTTTCTTCGTAGTGCAAATTCATTCATTCGTTTTTTTAATCACGTTGACTATAACTAAACTTTCCTGCTACTAGCATTGATAGTGTCATTACTTTCACTACTCTGATATTTATTGTGATAACTTTATCTTACTGTGCTAATATAATGTGACAACTTGAACCAATGCTCATATGTGCCAGGTTCTATGTTAAGTTTGACTGAATAACGAACTTGTCAAATATAAGAAAATAAATAGTTAAGTTGTTTTAGATGAGAAGCTTGTTATATTTAAACGAAACAACGTTTAATGCCTACACTCTCCTACCTACTTTAGCATCATGATTAATGTTGTTTAATTGACTACTTCTTCAAGATGCTGCTTAATCATACATTTCTTTTTTCTGTTTTCAGTGTAAATATCGTGCATTTAAAACAGCCCCGAACTGTCATGCCAATAATCATCAACTTAAATACCTGAAAGGCTTTAAATATTATTTTTCTTGTCGTCAGTGTTCAAAACGAACTGTATCGTTGGATCGTTATCCTACAAAACCATGCAAGTGAGTTAGGATGAAAATTACTGTTATTGTTCATTTTTGTTGATGATAAAACTAAAAATTTTTCCACATACACATGCAGTTACTATGGGTGAGTTCTGTTATTTACTCAACAACAACTACTACTACTTCAGTCAGTCATCATATATCATTGAGCCGTTGGTTTACTCATTTTTACTCAAAACTGTTAGGTATGTAGTCGTACGCTTCACTGTACGAATAGCGAAAACTGTTTTTCATGATTTATATATTATTATTAGTGGTACATATCAATAACAGAACAGTTACTTCAGTGAACTAATTCATTCTAACAAATTCTTGGTTTTGTGTCAATATTCACTTTTCTCTTTTGATGGTGTTATATTCTTTGAGTAATATAGTGTAATTGCAGAGCTTCTATTCTCATTTCCCTGCACCTACTATTTGTAGAAGTGAACTTTTCAATCATTTCATAGATCTCAATTCGTACCAGTGACCGTGTTTGTGAAAGGTAGTCTTCATGGATTTTGTTCTTGTATTGGCTGGTTATGTATTATTTAATTAACCTCTTTTGTATGAGTTGTTCTGTTCTGCTTATTTTTATACAACCGTTGTTTGTTAACTAATCTAAATCGCATGCCTCTAAAAATTCCCTGATATTCTTAGAGTTTTCCTAATCCAGAATTTAGACGTTTATCTAATCGAATTCATATCCGCGGTTGCCAGCAAACACTTATATAAAATCATATGTTCTCTCAGACAGATTGAGCTATTAACGCTTTTGAATTTTAATTTGACATTTATTTCTTTTGTTTATACCCACCAATCAATCACTGAATCATTGTAATCAGCTCTTGTGCACTGAGAAAACTTGTTTTTTTATGACAGTTTACGGAATAGTATTTTTTATTTCATCTCTTAACAACAGTCAGTCAGTCATTAACAACCTGACATGCATACATCATCAGTTCAAGTTACTACACCATATCTGTATGGCGAGATTATATCACCAAAATACTAACACCAGTCTAGTAGGATTTAATAACCGCATCAGTAGTAGTCGTAAAACAGTCACAAACAATATGATTCAAGAAAGAATAAATTCGTAGGATATAAAGTATTAGATAACTTTAAAACTCAAGAAGAAAAGTTAATCAATCTATTAACTGGACCGTTAACAATGAACTACCTTAATGTCTGAAGCTTCGCAGTTTCTCTACATTGCCTTCCAACCTGAAGATATATATATATATAAACATAATATGATCATATTATTTACCTTATTTAATTTTTATTTCATTTAGTTATTGTGGTGAATCTTTGTTTGAAAAAACTGGAATAATGAAGGTTAGCGATTGTTTGAATATATATTTAATCAGTTCATGTTTTATTGTTAACCAGCTAATAATCAATTTATGGTTATTATACTAACTTAAAATAGTTTGATAAAGTAATATTTTGATAAAGGCATTATTTACTGACGGCCTGCATCAGCTCTCAAACTGACCTTGATAAAAAGCTGAAGCTTAATTTTAATCAGTTGGAATGCAGTTAAGATAAATAAGCAATGCACTGCATTAAAACTCATTGTCATCTGACGATCCTGTACCTTCTCAAAATGTCATTTGATGACAACCATCACACATAATAGCATTTCTACGTTTTTTTTAAAATACTTTTATATGTTACAATTAAATTTGGCTATTGAATGGTCCAAGGTCAACATTGTCGTTCAAGTTGTTCGTTGTAGCACTGAAATCACGATCTGACTGATTCGTGCGTGAAGTATTCTTTTATCAATATATCTTATCAATTTGCCTCTGTTTTTGTGATAGGTTATGTAAATTAAGAAACTTTTTAAAATATGTCCTCAATTATAGTAGCTTTGTGTGAAAGTTAATTGATTCTACAATATCAGATGTTAATTATATTTAAAGCAAATATTTTCACAATGGTTAATATGTGTAGTGTTTATGGAATTTTAATATTCTCAAGTCTTATAACTATTTGTTACATAGCTTTTTGTAATTTCCTTAATAAAGTGCTTCTTTTCAAAGATAGTAATTTACAGGTGAATATTCTGAATGAGTAGATTATAAATAATTGTACAATTCCAAACTAGACCTAAATGTTACATATTAGTGGCTTGAATGAAGCTCTATACTGCTGATGTAATATTGCATTACATTAATGAATTGACACATCAATATCGTAACAATTATTTGATTTTTTGTAAATGTTTGATTGCCATCCCAAAGGATAGGTTCGTTTGTGTGGTAATATTTATGGTTACTGAAAATAATATTGATTCGTATTCTGAAACTGTACTTACTTACTTACTTACGCCTGTTACCCCCAATGGAGCATAGGCCGCCCACCAGTTTTCTCCAACCAACTCTTTCCTGGGCTTCCCTTTCCAGTTCTGTCTAATGTTTGTTCATTCCTCCCTTATCTTTCTCTATTTCTCGGCGTAATGTGTTCCTTGGCCTTCCTCTTCTCCTTTTGCCTTGAGGGTTCCATGTGAGGGCTTGTCTCGTGACACAGTTAGGTGCTTTCCGCAATGTGTGTCCTATCCACTTCCACCGCTTCTTCCTGACTTCCTACTCCACTGGAGGAATCTGGTTTGTTCTCTCCCACAGTATGTTGTTGCTGATGGTGTCTGGCCAACGAATCCGAAGTAATTTGCGTAGACAGCTGTTAATAAACACTTGTATCCTCTGGATGATGGCTTTGGTAGTTCTCCATGTTTCCGCTCCATACAGTACAACTGTCTTGACATTTGTATTGAAAATCCTGATTTTGGTTTTGGTTGAAAGTTGTTTGGAGATTCTGAAACTGTACTCCACCGAAATTTTTATTTTTATGTAACTGAGAACTACAATGCACAGTGGTTTTATTTTGCTTTTTTTATTTTATTTTACATTTTAAAGGAACGCAAAGGTGCACTTCTGCCTCATGAACAGCTTTTACCTCGTGGTATTGAAGAAAAATTTCTTAACTAATTTTCGCATACTATTTATCACTACTATAGAAAGTATATATGTAACACGTCCCACAAATGTTGTATTTATGTAACTAAATTAATATTTTTTTTGATAATACTAGATGTGATTCTAAAATTATTTTCATCCTATATGAGAGATATCTAATTATTTTTTGTAATCCCTCTATTTTTATATATTTTAGTTTTTATCAATGTGATCTTAGATTTTGTATAACATATAATGTGTATTTTATTTTCACTATTTTGGTATAAAAAATATCTATGCATTTGAAATCATTAGTGTTAACGCATACTGATGCTTGAAATTGATAATAGACATTGCATATTTATCTATGTGAGTAGTTATGTAAATGACATTAGTAAAAAGATTTAAAGAATAAAATTTCTTTTCGATTGACTTGCATATCGTTTCTTCCGTTCTACATCCCTTATTGAATAATTGAAAGTTTAGAATTGAATACAGTTCAATGAATGAAAATTCTTTTGTGTGAATAGTTTCTTTTACTGAAGGTATACAATCGTATTTGTATTTATTAAATACATTCCGGGTTATAGCAAAATAGAAAGATATCAAGTGTTTAACAAAAATTGTAGGAACATGGTATGAGTTATCTTAACATCTTAGAAATTAATGAGTAAGAAGGCGAAGATATATTATGAATATGTTGTTTGTGTTACCTATTCGTCGTTTCGCATCCACTAAGTGGGCAATACCTTAACATGACATTTCTAAGCTGTCTTAATCACACTATTTCCTACTACTACATAGATTGTTGCCGAACCTTTTTAGGATCTTGTTATGACACACTATGTTTCCTTTAATGGTCCAGTATGTGCTAAATAACTATGAGTACGGTTCCTTAGTTTTAGTGGGTGACGAAAAACGGCAATAGGTCGGCCTCTACTATTAATACTTAAAGAGCGCCAAAAGAGTCATCACACTGATTTGTTCTCCCCTATACTCTAGGTCTTTGGACCTCAGTGCATTTACATCTTTCAGTATCCGTGATTTCGAAGTGCTTACAACGACTAAGTCATTTTGAATGGATTGGACCTGTTTCATATGAGGGAGGATTTTGTTATTCGCAATTAGTCAAGTGGGGCCGTAAGGAATAGCGTGCTCTGAAACGTCAATTTACATTCTTGCTTCTTCTTCAAAATCAAGGATGGTTCACCAGCAGTGTTTAACTTAACTATGACTTGAAAATGCCTTCCCGTTTCCATATCTCTGTGGTAGAAAATAGGTCTCGGTGGTTTGAATAATAAGTATTCACAAATTCTGCTGTGTTCCAATCTCGACACCGATTCAACCCTGATGATTCAAATAATAAAACGTGATAACTTGAGAATAAATGTTGGTGTTGCCCCCATCTATTGGACTAGAGATCCGTAGGCCTGTAGAAAGAAAATATGATTGTTGCCTAATGACTAGAATCTCGAACTTTATGTTGGCGCACTGGCAACTAAACAGATCAACATGGACATCAGAAAAATCAAGAGTGGCAAAGCAGTAGGACGAGTCAACATTCCAGCTGAAGCATTCATAATTTTTCCTAAAGGTGGGGGAAATTTCAAGGAAAAGTCCCAAAAACCAGTGTAGTAGAAAATTCTAGGGAAATTTCTGCTTGCACATTTTTAATAGTTTCTTTACTGAAATCTCTCATTTTGGGAAAATGTCTACTTTTTACCTGTACAAATTGAGAAATAGTTCCCTTCTTTTCATAGATGTAGATGTTTTCAGGCTAATGGCAACTGATACCCTAAACCAATTCGTTCACGTGTCAGCGTTTGAAAATCCTGCTTTGAAGTGGTCATTTCGTAATAGAAATGCCCGAAGTTGGTGTCGTGTTTGTAGACTAGTCGCATATATTCACTCAAGGGATGACTGATTTCCATGTTTATCAGTCAGCTTTTCTGTATTTCAGAGAAATTAAATCATCATATGCTGTTGTTTAATTGTTAACCTGTGGCTGACAGTAAATTAGTTTTGATAATATATCATCTTGTGACTTCACCAATTCTTCTTGACAGTTACTCAATAGTAATAATCAATGGTATCAGTATTTCAACTGATTTTACGGTTCTTTTTTTCGGAGAACGATGCTATCTCACAGGTTCTTAACATGAGATGAATTAAAAAATCCCTTACACATTACCAACACTCGAGAAACTCATAATTCTGAAAAACGCAGATAACATATACTCATCACAGTTGTCCACTGAGTGAAAAAAATCCTAGAAGTTAAATTATGAGTAATAGAGTAGATCTGGTTTTTCTGTGAGTTTCTAGTGGAATACTTTTATGAAGAGAACATAATTGATGAAATAGAAACATTTATTGCACCACTGATTGTTTTACTGTACTCTTTTGTTTAACTGCACTAAAAACCATAATTGCCCGCGTCACGTGTCGCTGACATTGCTCGGTTGCCTCAAGGCTTTTGTCTGCGGCATTTTTTGCGATCTTGATATTTTTTCCATATCACGAGATCATCAATAAATAGACCTTCACCTCCAGTTACATCTGGTCTTCTGATTTTTGGCCGTAACAAGATTAAACTTGGTTATCTTGCGATAAGTAATCTCAGTTCTCTAGATTGGTGAGCGACGACTCTGGACACGCATCAACTGCTGAAAAGAAATCAACTGCAGTGAATCTGTTACTTTTCTGCCCACATCTGATACATTTTTAATCTTTGTTGTTAATATTATATCGATATTTTTTAGTATATTATATACTGTATCCGCAACAACTTTCTACAGTGGTGGATAGACTGAAAAATGAAGATGATATAACAGACTCACGATTACATGTTATCAATTTCCGACCTGTTAATTTTATTACCCACGACCCAGAAGTCTGGTTTGCGGCACCGGACACTCAATTCGAGGTCTGCCACATCACGAAACTGCGGCAGGTGTATGCCTACGCTCTGGGATCTTTACCTGGGGACCATATTCCTGCTGTCCGTGAGGTAGACCTCAATTTTCAAGTACCAGAAGTCTACGATCGTCTCAAGCAGACGATTCTCAGACATTTCTTCCCATCGGGGGAGGAACAATTGGGGACCTTACTAGCACGACACCACTTGGATGAGCCAAGACGAGCCACTGCCTCACGCGCCTGCACTCCTTTGCATGACATGACAGCTGACTCTGGAACAGCCAGATAACTGCGGCTCGAGTCCCTTCCACTATACATACAGCCTACGATCCCTGCTCTGCTCGAGTACACGACACTTAACCAGGTTCCCTCATAGGAGAAAAAATTGTAGCGCGAACAAGGACGTGGGACAGCTACATATTTGTTTCAATGTTACGTAGGAACGTAGACCTCGATGCTAATCGCTCCCAAGCTCAAGAGGATTGGTGTTGTTGCATCCACAGCCGTCTCGAGTTTAGAGACCGTTCTTTTATTCCAGAACCTCACGTCCCCCGAGCATGATCACAATCACGCAAGGTTGTAAATACTCGCCCCAAGTGGGCATTTGAGCCATGTCAAAAGGCGGCTTCACAAGCGAGTACTGGTTTATGCGGCTTCCACCGTAATTTTAGGTCCTGTGCCCGACATTGTCAAGCCCCCTGCTCATACAAGGCGGGAAACTCCCATGACGGCGAGTAAATGCAGCTGTACTCGACGGCCCATCACCTCAGGTTGGCTGCTTACGTGCTCTATATGCGCACTAACGCTGGGTACCTGGTAGACACAAGTGACAAAGTTTCTCTCTTACGACGCGCTGCGAATGGCTCTGTCAATACTATCTATGGTACACGACAGCTAAAAGTCAACCTGAGCAACCGGCGACAGTATCTGTGGACGTTCCACAGCTATACTTAGTATCGATGAATCGTAAGTCGATTCACGTAGACTACAGTTAGTCGATACTTTGTCCAGCAGCAAATTCATGGACTTTAGAGCTCAAACAAACGTGTACCGTATCACAGGTGAACTTTATTCGCGTAATGACTTATTCCAAGCTTTATCAAAAAATCCCCCCATCTAACCTAACCATTCGATGAGATTTCATCGGTGACTCATCGTGTGGTACGCCACATTGTCACCCGCGGACCACCAGTCACGGCTTAACCTCGCTGACCGGCACCGGACAAATTAGCTTTCGCTTCACGTGAGTTTGACAATTTACTAACTACTGGTACTATTCGTTTCTCTCACAGTCACTGGGCCTCACCACTCCACATGGTTTGCAAAAGGATGGGACAAGTTGTCGACCATGTAGCGACTGCTGAGAACTAAACGTAGCTAAACTTTTCTATAGCTATCCCATCCCCCATATACACGACATCACGGCATCATTCAAGGGCATGACTACTTATTCTAAGATTGATCTAGGATCGAGAAAACTGTTATCACAACTCCTTTCGGACTGTTTTGACTCCTACGATTGCCACTCGTGATAACGGAATGCTGCTCAAACTTTCCAAAGGTTTACCGATAGTATAGTAAGAGACTTCGATTTTTTTTCACGTCTATATTGATGATCCAGCTTCTTACTTCGACTTCTCTTCTATCCACCTGACACTGCACAACTCTCCCTTCTTTTTGCTGTACTCCTTTGTCTGTGCGTTATATTCTTACATTCCCATAATTTACTTTAATTTAAGTGGTCAGTATGAATTTTATCTTGACTTACTACTGTATTGACTACTTCAACATGACAGGTTAAGTAGTGCTTTGGTTATATATATACACTTGCCACACTGCTGCCTTTTTCTCTCTCTCTTCTCCTTTTCAGGACCCCATTCACGGTGGGAAATCCTTGGCTACTCTAGGGAACATGCACCCAATGTACATGACTGTCTGGATCACAGCTCGTATCAAGCGCGTTCCATATGACCTTTCCCAACAAATTCACTATTGATCTCGGCCAATCGCCAATAGAACCTATTGTGCACCTTCCTCATTTGTACTCTAGTATTGAAAATGTGGCTGTATAATACTGTTTCTGTCAGTGATATGGTGTAAATATGTAATCAGAAACTGTCTCTTATACCTAATTTAACTGCTATAACTTTTACCGTAATTGTAAAAGCATTTGTGACAATTTGATCTAGCCTGTAAACTGGCGTGACTCTTGTAACTTAGTTATTTGAGAATAAATTATTATTATTATCTGCTAATCAAATCATCAAAAGTAGATGAGCATTATCAACATCTTACAATCTTATTCCAACGCCTTTTGGATAATGGAATAGTAGCGAACCCAGACAGGTGTGAACTGGGCAAGGCAGAAATAAGGTTCTTTGCTCACATCATTAGGCTTGAGGGTATTCTACCTTGTGAAGATGAAGTACGTACAACCACGGAGTACACTGTACCGTCTTCACTCAGGAAACTGAAGGTTTTTTTCGGTTTAGCTCACTTCTACCGACATCTTCGGAAGCTGGAAACCTCTCGACTTTTTCTCATGACGCTTCACTCCTATGGAGACGAGATATAGCGCTTTTGGCCTCGAACTGCTAGCAGTCTACTGTGCCATCAAGCATCTCTGGTACGCAGAAGAAGGTCAAAATAATAACAATAATAATAATAATAATAATTTTTTCTCAAATAACGAACATGTTACAAGAGACATGCCAATATCCAGGCAAGATCAAAATGTTAAGATTGGCAACATATTTTTTTTAAACGGTATACAGTTACTGGAAGATTTTACGAGATTCATTGGATTCCTATAGATGGAATGTAAAATGCGAATAATTGGTGCGAGTTACGAAGGTTGCGTTACGACTATCATCTTATTGACTGCGAAACGATGCATAGTAGAGCCAGGTTTACATATAACAAGAATTGGTGCGGTAAATGTGCAAAGGTCTGGTTGCTATTGATCAGCCAATGATTTCACAGACTCGTGGGTAGGGTAACCAAGTCTACGGCAAATATCCAGACTAATATATGAGGATTGGAATAAGGTGCTGAAAAAAGAGAAATAAGGAGGACGGGATGAGGAGCAGAACAGAAAATATTCTTGTCTAAAGCCAAACAACGACTTAGCACATTTTATCCCATATATCGTCTATAAGCGCCTCTAACGTCTGCTTTGCGAACCACGTCTGACCACTACTCACCACGAGATTGTAGACATTTGGACCACATCTCTCAGTTCACGACAGACTTCTGTCATATCAAAGGTGAGTCGAACTATGCTTCTGAAGCTCTTTCACGTATCCAATTGAATGCAGTTACTTTACCAGTGCTCGGTCTTCCTGCTTCCGCCGCTGCCCAAGCAAAAGATCCCCCTTGTACAGAAGCACAACAATCGAAATTCCTTTCAGTGCCAGGATGTACCACCAGCTACCACCTCAGGTACTAACCTGTGTGACAACTCTACTGGTTTACCCCGACCCTTCGTACCTTCTGCTCATCGACATTCCATCTTCTATGCCCTTCATCGTTTGTCTCATCCAGGTATCGCAGCTACATTACTTCTCGTCGCTGCACGATTCGTCTGGCCTCCCATGAATAAAGATGTCCGTATGTGGGTAAAGTAATGCTTACAATGTCAACGATCAAAAGTGCACAGTCACGTAGCCGCCTCTGTTGGCATATTCGCTACGCCTGGTGCTCACTTCGATCATGTTCATATTGAGATTGTAGGACCATTGCCACCATCGCATGGGTATGATCGATCGTTTCACAAGGTGCCCCGAAGCTATTACCATCACTTCTATTACGGCGGAAACTATTGCTTACCGCTTCGTAGAACTATGGATAGCCCTATACGGATGACCCTTGACTGTCAGGATTGACCAAGAACAACAATTCGAGTCCGAACTACTCTCCTCGCTAACCCGGCTGCTTGGTACGGAGCGCATACGCATTACCGCCTACCACCCAGTTTTGAATGGTTTAGTCGAACGGTTTCATCGCCAGCTTAAAATCGCTATTCGAGCACACAAAAACAACAATTGGTACGAAACCTTACCGCTCGTCCTCTTAGGTATCAGAATGAGCTTAGAGGTAGATATCCAATGTTACGCCTCTGAAGTGGTATTCTGTACGACATTGCTTCTACCTGGGAAATTCTCACACCACGGAGCAATAATAACTCAAATAAATCAGACTTTGTCTAACGACTGTCTAAATACATGCGAGCACTGCCTCCGATGTCAACTGGAATACAACATCGACATGTCGCTCTTCCATGAGAGTTATCTACCTGTTCGCATGTTTTCATACGAGTAGATTCGGAACGCAAACCTTTGCAACAGCCTTACGAAGGTCCTTTTCATGTGACGTCTCGTCATGAAAAGACCTTCAAGGTTCACTGACGTGGTCAGAATCGATCGTCTCAATCCAGCACACCTCAATGACAGTGCCTTACCCAATGAACCGAGATTCAGTGCTAGCTGGATCCCCATTTCTGCTTCGGATCCCAAGCTAGATACATCAGAGACCTCATTCTCACGTTCCAGTAAACAGCACGCGTCATCCGCACCATATGCGGATGAGACTTCAGTCTCACGTCCAAACCAGAAGACCACGCCACGCTTGCCTTCGGATGAGATTGCAGGCTCACGAGGTACGCACGATTTTTTTATCATGAGCCCACGTCTATGACCATCGCCCTGTTGGTACCGTCAATCGCAGACAATCTTCTTGAAAGATTGCCTGATCAACTACGCCCTTGTCAATGCACTCAATCGATGATTTGGTTCAGGAGATATCTGGCATACGTATGGTTTTGAACTTGGTCGTTCTGGTCGTTTCTGGCTCTTTCCCTCAACCTGGTTCCATCAGACGTCTGGTCCAGACCGCTACGAACTCAATCTTTAGATTCTGAATACGAGCCACGCTGGTGTGGCACGCCAATTCGAACAGCTAACATGGCACATTACCACTGGTACCGTTCTCCGTAAAAGACCTCGAGCATCATAGATCGCTTCCTGTTCGTCAACACTTCTGCCTCACAATCGCGGGTTGGCCGATCAGTCCATCGAGCGAAACCGCTACGTTTCGAAGGTGTGAACCCTTTCTAGCGGGTTGCTGATGTAGTGGAATGCTTTTATGAGGCGAACACAACTGATATAATGTAAACATTTATTATTGTAACCATTAGCACCATTGATTGTTTTACTGTACTCTTTTGTTTAACTGCAATAAAAGCCATACTTGCCTGTGTCACATGTCGCTGTCATTGCTCGGCTGTCGCGATGTTTTCGTCTACGGCATTTATAATTTAATTCAACAAATTATCCTCAAATAACATGTTACAAGAGGCATGCCAATTTACAGGCAAGATCAAATTGTTAAGATTGCTAATATATTTTTCGTAAAACGTTATCCGGTTACTGGAATGTTTTACAAAATACATCGGCTTCATATAGATGCCTTAAATTTTTCGCATAAAATTACAGATAATTTTCCAGTCTCTGCAATGTGCAATGTGAATAATTGGCGCGAGTTAAAACGGTTGCATTACGACGAACTTCTGACTACGAAACAATTCAACGTAGAGCCACGTCTGTATATCACAAGGATTGATGGGGTTAATGTGCTAAGATCTGGTTGATATTCGTCACATAATAAATTTACAGGCTCCTGGGTAAAATAACCACGTTTCCGGCAAATATCCAGAATATAATGATGTGGCTCAGTGATATGATACTTTTGGGCTCTACTTTTTATACACTTGTCGGAATACTTTCTCTGCCAGCTCCACGTTACAAACAAATCAGACAACTTTGCGTTCTGTGTCCACGTAGCACATCACACTGCTTTCAAGTAAACTAATGGTGTAAATTGTAAGATATGTATCAGTTACTAGGTGGTTTGAAGATAGGAAGGACAGTAAGCTGAAAAAAGAAGAAAGAAAAAAGAGTTGAAGTAATGTTAAAAATTAATTAGAAAAGCGATAAGTTGGTAAGCAGGCAAGGTGTTTGTATGTTAATGAATTGGGGAAATAAAAATTTATCAAACTGGTAATGCTTGAACAAGAAGGAACTCACAATGCTACAGGGAGTTTGAGTTGCTTCTAATTGACAGTAGTTGGTCAGCATCTACAGGCTTTTCGATTTGTCTGTCTACTAGAAACAAAAACTAAAACTGCTTTGAAGATATGAAAATAAATTTAAAGTTAGAGAAAAGTCACGGGTAGCGCCTCAGAGGCGTAACCTATGACTCTTAGTAGGAGCAGGGGGATTTGTCTACAGTTTCGTGATAGCTGTATGGAGGGTAATGCGAGCACAATAAGTTCATAGTCTGTAATTAGTTTTAAAGGTTTATCTAAATATTTGGTGGACCGTGAAAGAGTGCCTGGGGACTTGGTGTGAGTTCCGGGAATAATCGATGGATATCTTTAGAGTCTAACAACAGCAATATTAGTTTCTTCAACTTGATGATTGTGTCACAGATACGGATGGTAATTAGACTGAATCGTATTACAAACAAATTACAACGTAATGATTTTTTGTATTTTGCCGTCAATGGTGTATATGCGTTGTTGTCTGTAAGCAGTGTCATGGTTCATAATTGGGCGGTACTTTACGGTATTTTTTATTGCGATCTTGATACTTTTTCCATATCACGAGATCATCAATAAATGTACCTTTACATCCAATCACATTTGGTCTTTTGATTTTGGCCGTAATGGGATTTAAGTTAGTTATCTCGCGATAAATGGTCTGAATTCGCTACAAGTTCATGTTCTGATAGATGCCACTCGATGGACTGTATACTTTAAGGTCACTTAAGATTGTTCGCAGACATTCGTATGCGAAAGTTTGATGGTATAGTCGTTTATCTACTGAAGAAAAAGAAAAGTAAAGGTTTAAACAAGTCGAAATGTGTCGAAATTATCAGGTAGTAATATGCATTCGTTTCACGTTTAGTACTAACAGGAAAAGTAAAGAAGCAAGATTTCAAATATGCGTGTGGATACTGATTATCTCAACCTATGTTAGGTATCCGTGGACGTAAATGTCTTGTCATATTTGCGCGTGAAAAAAGAAGATACATCTGGTGGCTGGATTTTAAATATTTTAACTGACATAATTTGGAGAGCTTCACTAGCTGCAATGACTATGTGATAATTTTGCAAGTGAAGCAACGTCTTAGATTGGAATGAAACTGAAATAGCAATATTCCTGCGTATTTATGCACTTAAAACAGCTGGTGTGTGCGTTACAGAGGACAATGATGTAGGACTGACTTAACACGATTGGAATGAAGTAACATTAGCAATGAAAATGCCAGAATAGTATGTCACCGTATTTATCCTGAACTCATGTGACAGTTGAAATGTTCTAAAAATCAGTAATGGCTCTGCCTCAGTAAATAAATCCCCAAAATTAATATTTTTGTAATTCTTGGACGTTGATGCAGACATTATTTTTATTAAACGCGCCATAGCTGAAAGCACTCGATCAAGTATCCGCGGCATATTGCCATTGGTTATACGATGCAACACATCTTGCATCGACTATCAAGGCAGGTTCACTCACAAATCGAAATCCAAACTACCGTTCATACATACTCATAGCTTCTGAGCTTACTTGCTTGTGAGTATTCTCCATATGACAAAAGCGTTCCCCAGATATGAAAACCTGTGTTATTCCCTGCTAAATCAGACACCAAGTCCTTCACAGGTCACAGAAGTGTACAACGAGAACTATTAGCATTGAGAATCAATTTTACAACCAGATCCTGTTGGTTCACCACACTCCTCTAGGTTCACATCTGTATTATTTATTAAATGATCACTTCAGTCAAAAACCTCCCCCATCTTTCTTAACCGACGGCCCCCTAGAGATTCTAGGAAAGATTTTTGCATCTTTCTGTGTAGTTTAGTTTATGGTTCCATCCGAGCAGTCGCCAGGTGAAGCTTCTTTGGACATTTTCTACACGTATTTTGTCCAAGATATTCATGTTTGAGAAGATAAGTGAGCAATCTTCAATGAGGGCCTTACATTTTGAAGAGTGTAAACTTAGCGTTACTTGTCAAGAAGTTCCTAATTATAAACCCGGTTAGTCGTCTGGGTTTAGAGATAATATTTGAGGCATGTTCTTCAAGTTTGAGGCTTCTGCGTAGAGTGGTATATCATGGTGATGCTTACTAAATGCGTGATGCCACATTTGTTATGGTTAATCGGCTGCTGCCATGTTTCGCTCCAGGCAGTTAAGTTATCAAGATCACTCTGAATCTTAGCTATATTTCCGTCCAGATCTTCAGGCTTATAGCTGTATACTATTTTCAGATCATCAGCATATAAATATGCTCTTCCGAATCTTATAGTATTACATATATTGTTTATGTACATCAGAAACAAGAGTGGACCTAATACACTTTCCTGAATAACTCCACTGATTATTGATCTTGGTGATTAAAGACAACTGTTGTACTTAACCATTTGTTGGTACCCATTTATAAATGAAGCAAACCATTATTAAAGTGGATTACTGAGTCCGAATGACTTTAGTTTAAGGAGAAGCCTCCTGTGTGGGACCTTATCAAAAGCCTTCTTAAAGTCGAAGAAAAGGACAGATAATAGAAGCCCTTTGTCTTGTTTATGCGTAATATCATTGAGGTAATCTAGCAGGCATGAGTCACACGACCTAGACCTCAAGAACCCATCCTGTGAGGTCGATATCAGATTATTACTAAGTAGATGTTATAAATGGATTTTCTACCGTGGCAGTTCAAGTGGTTCCAATAAGTGCAATTTGTACGCGCATCTCCCAGTCCAAGGTCCAAAAAATACAACAATTCTAGAAGAAAACGGTCTATATTAATTAAAAGATGGAAATACAAAGCAGTACCTGGAATTGATGCACTTTCCAGGTCGCAATTACTCCGAAGAGTATCCAAGACAAAGATGAATAAGTGACGTTAAGTCCAACCGCCACTGTATCAATCCAAATATGGCTGTAGCCATATTAAAGATAAAATTTAAACAACATATATACAGTTCAGAAGCAAACACAAAAACTTCAATATAAGTACAAAATATAGAAATGATAGCAATATACAATGATAAAATCTCAAATTGGAATCAAATAAAATACCAAAAATGTCAACAGAAAGAGTCCGTCATGTCATAACAAAAATATGTAAACATGGAGGGATTTTCCAAGAAACAAAACATTCAAAAAGGATTCTACAGATGTTGCATTAGCTCTGCCTTAAAAACTTTTCCATCACCCTACATACTACTGAAGTTATGTTTATGGGTCGGTAATTTTCAACATCCGCAGTAAGCCCATATTTAATTGTGGGGATGATATTACTGTCTGACAACAATCGATGGTATTTATTTTCAATAGAAAGAAGTTCTAATGGGAAGTGATAAAAAACAAATTTACCTGCAGTATGTTTCCAACCATTGAGTGTTCCAAGACGGAAACGCTACACATTACACCTGTGAATGCAGCAAAGGATTGGCAGGGTCTATTGGTAGCCAAACGTTTGTTCATCGATTATCATTTGAGATCGTGCACTTGTGAACTACCGAATATAAGTCTCCGAAAATCCTTTTAAGATGATCTAATAGTCAGTGTTTAATGATGCTCACAAGCCATTTATTAATGGAGTCGAATGTTTAGGTCGGAAAATACTCAATCGTATTAGCGCGTATGACTAGTTAAAAGTGTACAACTACTAAAATTTCAAGGACATGTTTAAAGGCGTACACGATAAGGCAACTTGCGTTCACCGAAATCTTGACGTGAGAGTATGTGCAAATATGTCTTCCAGGTCCATTCAGAAGAAATATTTTTTCAACCGTAAACTGCACTCTTTACGGTAATAAACCTCTGTTGTAATGGCCTACCTTTCGCATAATGAGAGAGTCTGGAAAGTTTCCCCATCATTGGGGAATTACTGAACCGCAAACATTGATGGTGAGGACAGTGACTTCGGTCCAACCACGCTTGTGGAGCAGAACTCATTGCTTCTGGATCTGTTTGATTGATCAGGCGACTATTCAATGATATTGATGTTTCTCTTATACACCTAGTACTTCTTATACTCATTTTTCCAATAATATGCTGAGATTTCTACTCAGAGAAGGCAACCTGCAACATGCAATATTACTTAGAGGTTGGTATGTAATTCATAAATGATAGTGAACAATATATTTATCAATATTTTTTAAAAAGTTTGCTCTCTCTGAACTTTCGCCTTTAATGTACTGACATCTAGCTTCCTAATTCAACTTCTATCCACCTTGAGATTATTCCTTTTGAAAGTGATCTGAAAATTGCATTCCGTAATAGATTCATTACGTTTGATGACAGAAAATAAGACTGTGCTGTTACTCAGGCATTGATTTATCAACATTTATTATACTAAATTACATACTTGGGTTGCCGCACCCTAGCAAAGGCCTCCAGCCTTCATTCTCCATGCCTCTCTGCCCTGAGCCTTCTTTTCCAGTTCCATCCAATTTCTGTCCATTCTTCACATATTTGTCTTTATTCTTGAGGAAACATGTTCTTTGACCTCCCTTTATATCATTTTACGTAGACGATGGCATTCGTGGTTCTTTACGTTTCAGCCCCATGCAGGAGAACTGTCCTGAGATTTGTTTTGAAAATTCTGAACTTGGTGTTGGTTGGCGGTCGTTCTTAGTTCCAGATTTTGTTCAGTTGTAGAAATGCTGCTCTTGCTTTGTCAGTACGCGTCTTTAAATCCGTATCAGATCAACTTTGCTCATCAGTGTTGTCGCCCAGCTAAATGAAGGTTTCTGCATCCTCCGAAGCATCTCTGTCATGTGTGGTTTGTTAGGAGCATATTGTTTTCTATCAGAGAATCTTGACTTCTTATCTCATGTATTTTCAAACCAACTGCAACGTAGGACGCTGCTGCTACACTAATTATCTCCTACGCTTATCGTTGCGTATGGATTAAAAGCGCTAGGTCATCCAGTTAGTCCAAATAGTCTTGCTGTATCCCAGCCGTTCAATGTATCCCGTGTTTCTATTGAGATGTTGACATAGTTATAAGCCAGTCGAACGCCAGAAGAAAGATAAAGGTCGAGAGTAAGTAACCTTGACAAACACTGCTCTTCACTTGGAACGAATCAGTAAGTTGTTTCCTTTGCACGATCATACAGTTTAATATTTCATAGTAGTTCCATATGATTTTGACTATGTTCTCGGGCACACAAAGAGTCTTGAAGGAGCTTCCATAGTATCATCCCGTCAGTATTGTCGAATTCATTCTCTTAGTCATTGTGTCTAATGCGCAATGACGAGTCAATTCCACGATAATCCGTAGCATCTTGATGGGACATTAATCTCTAGGTTGGGAGTCTACCGAATCCCTCATTCCGTTCGTTAACATTCTCTTCAATACTCTTCCTAATTTGAGAGGAGAGCGATGCCTCTGTATTTCCCACACATTCTCAGATCACCCTTCTTCGTTTTCTTGATCGGATGTCCTTTATTCTTAGTCTTTTCATACGTGCTCTTCCTCCCAAGTTTGGCTCAATAGAGCGCACAACATCTTTGCAGTTACTGCTATTTCTGCTTTCAGTGCCTCAGGTGGAATGTTGACGGGTACTCCTGCCTTAACACTCTCGATCTGACTGATGGCTTTGCCGATCTTTTTAATTGTTAGTGGGTCAACATCAGTGGGAAGTCCGTGGGTGCTGCCTCAATTTTGGGTGAGTTGAGTGTTGTTGGTCTGTCTGACAGTTCTTTAAGGTGTTCTACCCACATGTTTCACTGCTCCTGAATATCAGTGATTTACTTTCCTTCGCTCTTGACTGGTCGTTCGTGTTCGCACCTCAGTGAAATCAACTTCGCTGATCCCAGGAAGTTCAACAGCTTAATGAGGTGAAAGATGGCCAAGAGAACTCACAAAAATGTGCTACGGAGTGCTCATTTTCATGAAAAGTGGGTCAGGAGAGGAATACGAAGGAAGAGTGCTCTGTATTTGGTAGACAATGCATCGTAGTTAAAATAGACTAAGACGGTCTAAGGTAATGTAAAATCCATTTTGGAAGGTTTTGTTTGTGAAAATCCCTCCATACGTACGTTTGTAATATGTTCTTATAGATTCTTTCAGTTCTACATTTTCTGAATCAGTTCAATTCCATTTTCAGATGATATTAAGTATATTTTACTATAGTTTATATTTCTTCTGCGTTTACTGAGTCTCTATGTTTCTTTCTGAACTACATTTATGTTGTTTAAGCTGATACTTAGTCATAATGACAGCAATATTGATTTGTTCCTCTTTTGATTGTGTTGCCTGCATGGGCTGGAATTGTGCATTTTGATAGTGAATTGGAGCATTCTTCCAGAATTGGAAACACTGTCTTATCATTGAAGGAATAACCTGGTGGTAATATTGTTTAGGTTATGATGTATAATTATATTTACCATTAATAGTAGAACCATTTCTCAATCAAATCACTTGTTTTGGATTTAAACAGGGCAACACGAGTATCCAAATTAACTGGACAGTCACTCCTCAATCTAAACCTCGGTTTGTATCCTACATGTGACGTTGCAATTTTCAGTGGTATTCAGGTTCCATTCATGTGTGGTATATTTCCATTCAATTTAAAATTTTTTCTTTCCTATCTCAAAACATATATCTCGCGTGTTTATCTCTTCAAATCACTTCACAGTTTACTTTGTTTTCTATTGAGCAACATGTGTAGTAATAACATTGTCATCAGATCTTACACTAGTAAAGATCTGAATTCCGTGGTTAGAAATGTCGAAAATCCTAGTTTCTAGCAACGGAACTGTGAAAAACCTTTAAAAGTCATTCTGTTGTGAATATTGGTGTAAGATGCATAACTTGAATCACTCCATTCAAGTTCTCAACTAAGTAGCTAACAAGAAATGCAGGACGAAACTCTGCTCTAGGTTCTTACTGCTGATAAAACTAGTAAGGTAAAAGATAATTAGGAGATAAAGGTGTCCGAATGCTTAAATGACGTAGCCTATGTTAAAAAAGAATGCAGCAATGATAAAATATCTCGTGCTTGTTTCAAGTTGAAACCAGCGGCTCTGCATTTCGACATGCTCTTTTCAGTGGATGGGTAGTAATGGATAGTAATAATAATAGAAGAATAATAATAGAATCATTTGGCCAGTAAGTTAAAAACAGCAAAGCAAATGGCCCTATCAAAAATAAAACTATGGATCTCCAGCAGCAAATCCAGTTCACCCGACAGAAGACCAACTAGACAGTAGTGACAGCCACCCGAGCTGATATACCTTTGAAGCCACCAGTTATTGTAGACACCCTATTATAAGTTAACAGTGCGGAGTGATTGGTGAGCATAAGAAAGGGAAGTGACAAAAAAACAGCTCCCAAAACCCTACAAATCAAGGACAAGGAATTTTGAAAAAATTCATCAATATTATTCAGTCTTCCAGCTTTGAAAGTTGCTTTTCTGAAAAGTTGAGCAATCTTTGATAGAGAGTAAATACTGCACAATGCTTAGACTGAGCACTACCCCGGCCAAAATATGCAGTCTAACTGAGGGTCAGAATGTAGATAAAGGAAAACCTTAACATCTAGATTCAATCTGGACTGGGCATAAGTGGAAAAAGAAATCCTTCAGCCTCCTCTTTAACTGTCCCGCCTAGTCGCAATAAGGTGTGACAAAGCGTGTTCAGTAGCAGCAGCTATTGAAACACTGATAAAAACCCAAGTTAAAACCAGTATGTTGGTTAAAGGAGTTCCTGTGCTGGTAGCTCAAATGAGGCTGACGCACATGATAGGAAAAAACGGCAGTTTCTGAGGCGTAGAATAGGCCTTAACAACAGCATGTCAATTGGCGTTTCCTGACTGTCTCGTCCATTAAATCCTACGACTATTAAGTTTTCTTATCTGATGGCTATAAACTTCAGAGGATATATCTGAGGCGCTTTAGACTTGGCACAGCGGGATGAGAGATCTCTCTAGTCACAATGGATGTTGTGAAAGCCCAACTAAGTCAGTGGGACAAAAAAAGGAGGACAAAAAAGCAGTGACTCAGTTTGAACAGCTTGTTCAAAAATCCGGCAAAGTCTGTTCCTGCATCGGTGTACTGGGTTACGAAACAAAACATAAAGTGACTCAAATGCAACGTAAGAAGACTGAGAGGTGATCTTGAAGAAATCATAAATATGTGCTTCCAGATGGATCTGAAAATGATAATCCTAACTGAAACATATTAATGCCCCATTATCGCAGACGACGAAGTGAGTTTGCTAAGCATGACACTTCCAATGTGATGAAGCACACATAACAGTAGATGGAGTGGCTACATATACACATACTGACAAGCATTTCAAAGCTATAATACTACACAGTATCGAACTAGCCGATCTAACAGAATCATTGTGGTGTTTGAATGAACTAGTAA
Organism: Schistosoma turkestanicum; assembly: GCA_944470395.2. Classification (NCBI taxonomy): domain Eukaryota; kingdom Metazoa; phylum Platyhelminthes; class Trematoda; order Strigeidida; family Schistosomatidae; genus Schistosoma; species Schistosoma turkestanicum. Next base: position 14,321,740 of record OX103972.1, on the reverse strand, counting down.
CATCTTGTTGTTGTGAAATGCTTGATTTCGAATTCTAAATACAATACATTCGTTGGTGCAGTTCTTTAATTCTTGATTCATATACTTCTAAGCATCACAGTGGCGTCGCGATGGAACTTGTAATGGAACAGCTAGATATTCATTCTACTTCTGAAGCTTTTGAAGATTATTTGGAAAGGTTTGAAATCTGGAGTATGACCAAGAAAGATGTCAAAGATGATAAAATTGTGACTCATTTCCTAACATTCATCGGAAAAGAAGCGTACAGCTTATTGAAAACCTTGGCATATCCAGAGAAACCTATTTCACTTCCCTATGCAATGCTAAAGGAGTTATTATTGAATCATGTAAAGTGCCCTGGTTTTGAATGCCGTGAAAGAGCGAAATTTCATAAGATGATTCGTCAAAATGACCAAAATGTTAAGGAATTTATTCTTGAATTGCAGAAACAGGCTGTCAAATGTAATTTTGGTGATCAACTTCATGTGCAGCTGAGAGACCGATTAATTGCAGGAATTAACATACCTAGTTTGGAAAGAGAGCTGTTAAGAATGCCAAACTGTTCCTTTCAAGATGTTAGAACTGCGTGCATTAACTACGAGGCGTTGAATGAACTTGATATTCAGTCGATGAAGATTTCCAATACTTTGATTAGTTGTCATGATGAAAAGCAATCTCAGGGTCAATCAAAATTGTGTTCGTTTAACAGAGGTTCCTATTCTCGTGTAAATATGAACGGTGTCTCAAAAAAGAATTACAAAGGAAATCCAGAAGGTGAGACCAAGTTTGGCAAATGTTTATCATGTGGAAAACTTCATTCTCGTTTTTATTGTACATTTCGTAATGCTAAGTGTTTTAGATGTGGTAAGATAGGACACATTCAAGCAGTATGCAAAGCTACTGTTCATTTTGCCTCAAGTAGTACTAAAGCTTGTAATTTAGATTCCAATAATTCAGCTGATCCTAATGATCATTTATCTTTGTCTACCATTTTGAAAGGTAATGCTCATATTCAAAAGCGACTATATACATCGCTTGGTTCATTTCATGACTTTATTGTGGACACAGGCAGTATAGAATCCATTATTTCATTCAAGAATTTGAAATCGTTAGATCCGAACGTTGTGATACGACCCACTGATGTATCAATATTGGGGATTACTGGACACAGACTGCCTATACGAGGATGTTGTGAATTGCTAATAAGAGATGATAATTCCTCATACATACCATGTGAATTCTTAGTTAGCGAAACGGGACTGTCAATACTGGGCTTAAAGAATTTGAAAAGGCTTAAAGTGGAGTTGTCTCTCCTAGTTTCTAAAGAAAATTCTGATGCTTTACTTAAAGATTTGATAGCCACGTGTGCTAAGTGCAATGGAAGTATGAAAATGGTTCAGCACGGGAGTGCCAAGCAAATTCAACATGTTGACTACATTTCTCGACAGTCATTAAATGCAGATATTTGTCGTACAGCAAAGAATTGCGAAAAGTGTCATAAGCTGAAAAATCAGCATTCGAGGTTGAGTGATTCTATTGCCGCCTCAACATTTAATGAGCTGGAGAGGGGAGTAGATACCTTTCTACTGCAATATAGAAATGCCAGACATTCAGTGACGAAAGAGACTCCATCAAAACTATTAAAAGGAAGAATTCTTCGGTCGAATATGAGATGTTTGGAGTCTGCAGAAGTTACATATTATCGTGGCAATGAACTTCGACCATCCACGGGGATCGTTCAGAAGAATGTCGGGAAATCTATGGTGCGACTTTTAGATATCAATGACTTAAGTACACACAATCGACATGTTGATCAAATACAATTCCAAGAGCCAGGTGAGTCTGTTCCAATTCCGGTTGTTAATTCTAATACTAATGAGAGCATTCTAGATAATACAGAGCCTTTATCCAATACACTGTCGGACAGACACAGGATGAATTTGAGAAGAAGATGTACAACTGATTACAGACATATACATTCCAATTTAAGCGGTGGCGGATGTGGTGTTTGAATGAACTAGTAACATCTTGTTGTTGTGAAATGCTTGATTTCGAATTCTAAATACAATACATTCGTTGGTGCAGTTCTTTAATTCTTGATTCATATACTTCTAAGCATCACAATCATGCTGTTGTTGCTTAAACAAGAACGGCATAAAAAACTTGATTGAAGGTATTTACCGGCCCTGCTCATTAATTCAACCCCAGAAAGACAAGTTGATTGAAGCGATATTGCAACTACCACACCTAGGGTTAGAGCAAACACTCTCTCTCCAAATCTGGTCAAACACGGTACAACACCCACAGGAAGGTTCCAAAAGCGACTTGTCACAGCTATCAGAAGTTCCGGATTTTTTGAGCATTTACATAACGCCACTAGAAGAAGTAATGATAGAAAACACTCAAACTTGGGTTATCTGTTAATAAATGATTCGCTCCTAATCGAGGATACACATGTTCACATACCAGTAGGAAACAGTAACCAAGGCGCAGTAAAATTTAATATGATCGCAGACGACAAACTCAGGGGTCCTACTTTAATATACTAGAGAGTATATTCTAAACGCCCTATGGTTAATAATGAACAGTAAGAGATGTCATTCAGAGTGCTTTCCTACTTTATGAACTTCGAGGCAATCGTACACCTGGATGAAGAAGAACATGGGCTAAACGAGGCACCGAACGCTTGCCACAACCGAAGTAGAGAACCTTGCATACGTGGAAGGTTTTTCTGAGGGACGGTGCAATAATTACTACTTGGCCTGAAAAACAGGTGCAATGACGAGTTTCGGATTGATATGACACACTTCCAGTCGAAATGCAAGCACATCGAAATATCTATTTAAGTTCATGACTAACAGAAATCCAACAATCAGGAGGTTTGTGCTCTCATAGTTCTAAATGGTGTAGAACTTATGGTGAAGAACTTGGTGATGGTTGAGACCTTTAATACCGACTTCAATGACCGGTCAAACTAGGTATCTACAGGGTCAAAGTGCTACTCAAACCTATTGCCAGATGGTGACTTAAGGAATATCTCACTTACACCCATCTTATTACTCAGACAAATCAAATCTCCGAACCCAGTAAAGTTACCAGGACGTGACAAAGTCCAACCTATAATCTCGAAATAGTGTACGGAAGCCCTTAGTTGTTTATCGGTATGTGAACTGTTCAGGTACTGACTGGAATCACACCAACTCCTAGCTGAATGTGAATAAGCTACTCTCTGCCCAATCCAAAGCAGGAGATAGGAAGCATCCAGACTGATATGATCCAGTCGCATTACTATCGATACTGTTGAGGGAAATGGGGTGACTGAGATATGAACGAACGAGGGAGAACATGGATTATAAAAACACCCCTCATGAAATTCATCAAGGGTTTAGGAAAGACAGGCCATGTGCATCCAATCTCCTTAATTAAATGAGACAGCTGGTCTCCCTCTTCGTACACCATTCCGCGACATTGAGAAAGCCTTCGACCCAGTACCTCACGTACTCCTAATCGCTGATCTCGTGACGATGATCTTGAATGATTCATTTCTCTCTTGGCGCAGATTACGGAAAGTTTCGTAAAAACATAAATAATGTGCATTCGATCAGGAGAGTTTTAGCTTCAGTAGTTTCTTAATGGACAATCTTAGGTTCACCGATGTTCCTCGGATTTATAATTGACTTGTCAGATAAAATTAGCTACTCAACATTATTCAATGCAGATGATGCAAGGATCTAGAGTTCCATGCGAAGCGAAGAGTATTCGTTTGAGCTTCAAAATAACCTTTCACCAATAAAGGAATGGTCAGTGGACAGCGGGTTGAAACTTTATTATTCACACAAGGCCTAAATAGCACTTCAAACTACTTACGGGATACAGCTAAGGCTGGCGCAACTCTTCCTTTCATGAGTAGACAACTTGGCGCAATCACTCAACACTTGTTGTTGGCTCTATTCAACACGTACGCACAGCCAAACATTGAAGTTCACGATGTGGTCGCATCCCATCCACTTACATTATATATGAACCTCTTGGATCGAATGAAGACAACTAGATGGCTAATAGGGTTGAGAAACAAACCTTAAGAACACAGACTGCTATACGTGGGATTATCCTCGCTGAGTTAAGGGAGAACCAGTGGTGGGTTAATGATGGCATACAACCTGCAGTGTATTCTGAATAATACCAACAGGAGCATATGACCAAACCACCACCAGCAATCTCCTCGAGGTAACACTCGAAAAAGTACATATCAAATAAAGATCACCAAGTTTCGTCCCCACTTCTTCTCATTAAGAGTTGTCAATACTTGCGATGAATTCCCGCCGCAAGTGATCACAGAACTTCAATGGATGGCTTCAAGAAGCAACCTGACAAACGTATACCGCATATGGATTATCATCAGCCACTTGAACTAGCTGTGGCTGATGTGTGGCTCGAAACTAGCTAGTCATTGTTACTATCATTTCCTCAGATCATTAGATTATTCTAAATTGATTGTTATCCCTGTTTCCTTTTTTATCCCGACAATCCTGTTTTCTTACACAATCCTCACTACAGATTAATTACCTTCTTTATTTATTTATTTACATATCCAATATCGTTTTCACGAGCAAATATAAATCGATTGATTTCTTTGCACTCCGTTCTTACTCTTTCGGTACGGTTGAAATCAATAGCAATATGATCATATATTCGTTGTTCTCCACAGTTAAATAAATGACTTATGAACTGGAAATGTGATAGCTGTTTGTATTCAGAAATCCTACAGCTTTGACAAAAATGTCAGTCAGTTGACTAAAACTAGTCCATTTTAGTGGCTGGACTTTTACTCATTAGACATTAAGAAATGCCTAGAACCTTACCGAAATAAAAAGCAGCGAACATATAGAAATCAATCGATTTATGCTACCTCAAGTAAAAGATATTGTCTATTGGGAAGAGCACAAAACAACAGTGACGCTACATGCAGGCCTGGAATTTGGAGCGCATACCATTACCGAACTTTTCCACATATGTGTTTTACACGACATTATCACTCTTAGGATCTGTACTTCACGTGTCTTTCCGGTTGACTAAGGATGTGAAATCTGAGGGATTTAGGAACTCTACTTCACCGTGCTACCCGAAACTAGCATTAACTTTCTGCCTAGAAGATAGTTGGTGCTTTTGGAGCTTCATAAACTCTGGATATTGTTTGCTTATGTATGCTGCAAGGGAATTACAAAATTTATTTTTCGGCCAACTTCGAAGTGCTGAAGATTCACATATTAGAGAAAATTTTTCCAGTTTTATTTTTTATAAGGTGGTTTTTATTTATGGTATCCTTCACGTAGAAGCTCTTCATGAACTCCTTCTCTGGGCAACGTGGTTCACCATTCTTGGCTTTCTGCGTCTTCTTACCGGACTTATCAGAGATCGTTCTCAGTACACTCTTCGTTCTGATTTTTCGCTAACCTATCAAGCCCGAATATTTCTATTATGTTGCCTGCTTCTGCTTTTCAGCAACGTTCTAATGATTATCTCGATCATCGTGGGTGCAAAGCATTCTCTTAATACTATGTTTTTCATGCTTGCTGAGGTATTCCAACTTTTGATTGTCACTGTTCATGTTATCACATGGTATGTAGTTTATCTTTATTGCGAAGTCGCCTCTCGATCGGATAATGATGATCAAGTTTATCACCGCTTCGTGCTTCTTTATTACACAGATTTGCTTTTTGATACCATTGCTGATTCTGGCGACGCGTTGCATAACCTACATATGTTATTTTGGAATAAACTTCAGTTAAACATGTCAAGTATCATTGTTGCCTTGCATCTTCAACATTTATATTACAAAGTGTCAAAGCGTTTTGCACATCATAAACGCTACAAAATTGCACTGAAAAGTTTGGATTCTCGAATAGTCTATTCCAAAGTAAGTATTTAGTTATGTTTTACCATAAATATCATGCTTCACATAGACTAGTAGTTCGGTGAAACACTGTTATTTATCATCTGATGTAGTGCATCTTCTAACACTTATTAAGATTGCCTTATCTTCGCCTTCTAGTCCCATTTGGTTTGTATTATGTTTGCTCAATCGTCCGATACAAATGATGGTCTCAAAGTTGTCAGTTAATGTTGTAACTACTTGACGATCAGCTGTGGTCTCTATCCTCGCTTTATGTAGCAGTGTTTAGTTATATTTGCTTTTGGAGTAGATGTAGCCCATAATTTTGTGAATGCATATGTAGCATCTCACCATTTATTCCCTATACTTCAATGCTTAGTCGTTTAAATTATTCGAGATAATAGTATCGATCATATTTTTGTATTTGTAATAATTCGATAACGGTATGGATTATTGCACGTGTGCTTGTGTGTGTGCATGCTT
>OX103972.1:14295742-14314865 GCA_944470395.2 Schistosoma turkestanicum | reverse complement strand
GTTGCTTAAACAAGAACGGCATTAAATACTTGATTGAAGGTATTTACCGGTCCTGCTCATTAATTCAACCCCAGAAAGACAAGTTGATTGAAGCGATATTGCAGCTACCACTCCTAGGGTAGATCAAACACTCTCTTCCCGAATCTGGTCAAACACGGTGCAACACCCACAGGAAGATTCCCAAAGCGACTTGTCACAGCTATCAGAAGTTCCTGATTTTTGAGCATTTACGTAACTAAACTAGATGAAGTAAGGATAGAAAACACTCAAACTTGGGTTATCTGTTAATAAATGATCTGCTCCTAATCGAGGATACACATGTTCACATACCAGTAGGAAACAGTAACCAAGGCGCAGTAAAATTTAATATGATCGTAGCCGACAAACTCAGGGGTCGTACTTTAACATACTAGAGAGTATATTCTAAATGCCCTATGGATAATAATGAACAGTAAGAAATATCATTCAGAGTGCTTTCCTACTTTATGAACTTCGAGGCAATCGCACACCTGGAAGGAGAAGAACGTGGGCTAAACGAGGCACTGAAACGCTTGGCACAGGCGAAGTAGAGAACCCTGCATACGTGGAAGGTGCTACTCAAACCTATTGCCAAATGGTGACTTAAGGAATATCTCACTTACTCCCAGCTTAGTATTTAGACACATCAAATCTACGGTTCCAGTAAAGTTACCAGAACGTGACAAAGTCTAACCTATAATCTCGAAATAGTGTGCGGAAGCCCTTAGTTTATCCGTATGTAACCTTTTCAGGTACTGACTGGAAGCACACCAACTCCTAGCTGAATGCGAATAAGCTACTCTCTCTCCAATCCAAAGCAGGAGATAGGAAGCATCCAGCCTGATATGATCCAGTCGCATTACTATCGATACGGTTGAGGGAAATCGGGTGACTGAGATGTGAACGAATGAGGGAGAATATGGATCATAAAAACAACCCTCATGAAATTCATCATGGGTTTAAGAAAGACAGGTCATGTGCATCCAATCTTCTTCAATAAATGAGACAGGTGGTCTCCCTCTTCATACACCATTCCGCTACACTGAGAAAGCCTTCGACCAGTACCTCACGTACTCCTAATCGCTAAAGTCGTGTCGATGACCTTGACTGATTCATTTTTCTCTTGGCGCAGATAACGGAAAGTTTTGTAAAAACATAAATAGGGTGCATTTGATCAGTAGAGTTTCAGCTTCAGTAGTTTCTTAATGGACAATCTTAGGTTCACTGATCTTCCTCAGATTTATAATTGACTTATCAGATAAAATTAACTGCTCAACATTATTCAATGCAGATGATGCAAGGATCTAGAGTTCTATGCGAAGCGGAAAGTATTCGTTTGAGCTTCAAAATAACCTTTTAGCAATAAAGGGATTGTCAGTGGGACAGCGGGTTGAAACTTCATTATCAATACAAGGCCTAAACAGCACTTCAAACTACTTACGGGATACAGTTAAGGCTAACGCAACTCTTCCTTTCATGAGTAAACAATTTCGCGCAATCACTCAACACTTGTTGTTGTCTCTATTCAACACATACTCACAGCCACACATTGGAGTTCACGATGTTGTCACATCCACTTAGACTAAAACGTGAACCTTCTGGATCAAATGCAGACGAATAACTAAATGGCTGATAGGGCTGAGAAACAAACCTTACGAACACAGAACGCGATACGTGGGATTATCCTCGCTGAGTTACAGGAGAACCAGTGGTGAATTAATGATGGCATTCAACCTGCAGTGTATTTGGATAATACCAACAGGCGCACCTGACCAAACCACCACCAGCAATCTCCTCGTGGTAACACTCGAAAAAGTACATATCAAATAAAGATCGCCAAGTTTCGTCCAACTTCTTCTCATTAAGAGTTGTCAATACTTGCAATGAATTCCCGTCGTAAGTGATCACAGAACTTCAATGGATGGCTTCAAGAAGCAGCTTGATAAACGTATATTGCATATGGATTATCATCAGCCGCTTGAACTAGATGTGGCTGATGTGTGACTAGAAACTCGCTAGTCATTGTTACTATAATTTCCTCAGATCAGTAGATTATTCTAAATTGATTATTATCCCTGTTTCCTTTTCTATCCCGAAAATCCTGTTTTCTTACACAATACTCACTACAGATTAATTAGCTTATTTATTTATTCGCATTTACATATCCATATCGGTTTTTCACGAGCAAATAAAATCGATGCTTTCTTTGGCAACATCCGTTTTACTTCTTTCGGTACGGTTGAAAATCAATAGGCAATATGATCATATATTCGTTTGTTATCCCACAGTTATAATAAATGACTTTGAACTGGAAAATGGTGATAGCTTATGTTTGCTTTTCAGAAATCCTCCCAGCTTTGAGAAAAACGTCAGTCAGCTTGACTAAACATTAGTAAATCTTTTTTATGGATAGACTTTTTTATATCATTACGACCACCTTAAGAAATGCCTAGAACCTTTACCGAAAATAAAAAGCAGCGAACCATCTCATAGGCAAAATACAATCGATTTTATGCTACCTCACGTCAAAAGATATTTGTTCTATTGGGAAGAGCACCAAAAAAACAATTTGACCGCTACATCGCAGGCTCTGGTAATTTGTGAGCGCCATACCATACCGAACTTTTCCACATATGTGTTTTACACGACACTATCACTTGTAGGATCTGTACTTCACGTGTCTTTCCGGTTGACTAAGGATGTGAATCTGAGGGATTTAGGAACTCTACTTCACCGTACTACCCGAAACTAGCATTAACTTTCTGCCTAGAAGATAGTTGGTGCTTTTGGAGCTTCATAAACTCTGGATATTGTTTGCTTATGTGTGCTGCAAGGGAATTACAAAATTTGTTTTTTGGCCAGCTTCGAAGTGCTGAAGATTCACATATTAGAGAAAATTTTTCCAGTTTTATTTTTATAAGGTGGTTTTTATTTATGGTATCCTCCACGTAGAAGCTCTTCATGAACTCCTTCTTTGGGCGACGTGGTTCACCATTCTTGGCTTTCTGCGTCTTCTTACCGGACTTATCAGAGATCGTTCTCAATACACTCTTCGTTCTGATTTTTCGCTAACCTATCAAGCCCGAATATTTCTATTATGTTGCTTGCTTCTGCTTTTTAGCAACGTCCTAATGATTATCTCAATCATCGTGGGTGCAAAGCATTCTCTTAATACTATGTTTTTCATGCTTGCCGAGGTATTCCAACTTTTGATTGTCACTGTTCATGTTATCACGTGGTATGTAGTTTATCTTTATTGCGAAGTCGCCTCTCGATCGGATAATGATGATCAAGTTTATCACCGCTTCGTGCTTCTTTATTACACAGATTTGCTTTTTGATACCATTGCTGATTCTGGCGACGCGTTGCATAACCTACATATGTTATTTTGGAATAAACTTCAGTTAAACATGTCAAGTATCATTGTTGCCTTGCATCTTCAACATTTATATTACAAAGTGTCAAAGCGTTTTGCGCATCACAAACGCTATAAAATCGCACTAAAAAGTTTGGATTCTCGAATAGTCTATTCCAAAGTAAGTATTTAGTTATGTTTCACCATAAAATATCATGCTTCACATAGAACACTCGTTCAGTGAAACACTGTTATTTATCATCTGATGTAGTGCATCTAACATTTGTTAAGATTGCCTTATCTTCGCCTTCTAGTCCCATTTGGTTTGTATTATGTTTGCTCAATCGTCCGATACAAATGATGGTCTCAAAGTTGTCAGTTAATGTTGTAACTACTTGACGATCAGCTGTGGTCTCTATCCTCGCTCTATGTAGCAGTGTTTAGTCCTATTTGTTTCTGGAGTAGATGTAGTCCATAAGTTTGTGAATGCATATGTAGCATCTCACCATTTATTCCCTATACTTCAATGCTTAGTCGTTTAAATTATTCGAGATAATAGTATCGATCATATTTTTGTATTTGTAATAATTCGATAACGGTATGGATTATTGCACGTGTGCTTGTGTGTGTGCATGCTTACCCGCTTATTACATGTCTAGCCTACTGTTGCTTGATTATAAATACTTAGTCATTCTTCAGCACGCGGAGAGTTTGCTCGCTCGCCTTCTCCAGTTCATCTCGTCTTGCTTGAACGCTCTCCATCCTCATGTCTGTCTGCATAGATCAACGCTTGAAATAAATTAATCTGCAACACCGTATTTGGCTTCCCACCAACTACCACCGTCGCAAGAACGGTGTTTGCCTAAGTATGATATACGGGAATGGACAGGCAGATCTATTTCATTGCACAGTCGGTCATTCGTCCATATGGGAGTCCAGTCATGAGCCGCTAAACATATACAGCGACACCTGACTGGACACCAACCTTTATATTTGTTTGTGAAAAACCCTGCTTGAAGACGACACGGTGTCATGTTTTTTAACTGGAATATATATAATCTTTGCTTAAGTTGTAAGAAATGGCTATCTAACTTGTGCGCACAGAATAATTGCAACACGTATGCTATAAAATAATTGGTGAGACTATAATTTATGAATAACCTTTATGTGGCGCTGAAGTTTTGAGAAAAACTACTCACCTAAGGTTTTAAGCGGGTTATTAATTTGTGCGGATTCAGGGTTAGAGTTGGGAACTAGAGCTTGTGTTTTAATTACTAACTGGTCAACTATAATGCCTAGACTCTGCTTAACCCTATAGATGAGTAATTCTCGCTCCGAAATCCAAGACTTAAAAATTTGATTTCATTGGTTAGCCCATAAACTAAAGTTTCGCCATTAGTCTATGTCTTACCTTGTTAGTCAGTCATCAAAAAAGCTCGGTAACGTAAACATATACAACAATTATAATACCCTCATCCACATCACTATTTGGGCTTTGTCTTTTAAGTTCTCCTTGAGTAATGAGCGTTCTGTTATTCCATGCTTTTCATCATGCAACTTTATCTATTCCTCATATTTTCGTTTCACACTTTTCATATCATTTCCACTCTGGTTTTTCTGTTATTAGTATCCTACTTTACCTTTAAGTATTAGCCCGTCATAATTACTGTAGAACCTGACACTAATATTCCGTGATTAACCTAACCTCACTATAGTAGCACAACGAGATGAGAGTGACGAGGCCATAGAAAGTGAGTCAAAATATAGTAGTAGCAGTTATAATAAGATAGACTGGGTTTTGCGAATATGATGAGAAAAGGTAGGATGGAAAGGTTTGTAAAAGAGACTACCGGCACGTCTGTTGAACGTAGTCACTGGAACTGGTAAGTTTTTGTGGTAAATCTCAAATTTAACATTCTGTTAATGTGAACTAATCAGTGTAGGGTACCCTTGTTAACAAGGTAAGTTGGCATTATTAATAATTAAATTTCATATACTATCGTCAAATCTAATTTTTCATGTATCCCACTGTAAGTTTAGGCACGAATATTTACTTCACAGCTAGTTACTCTACTCTATTTTCACTAACCGCATTCAATTAAACAAGACAACTAACCACTGTTTTTCACTTTGATGTAGATCTTTTTCTGCATTTACCACTAATTTTTTTAAATTAAAGACAAGATAGTAGTTCTTTAACACTTTCACTTCACTTTATGCATAACACGATATATGCATTGTCTCATTCCCAATTTGCATATTTTACTGTCAATTTGTTAGTTTACTAGAATATCATTTTGCGTGAAGTATATTTTTTAGACTGCAGACGCTTGTTTGATGGTAGGTTATCTAATGGGGTTGACCATGAACGCTGAGTTAGTTAGGGTTTCTTCTGATGACCTGAACTGATGTACGTACGTACTGGCTGACTGACTTCTAATGAACGAACGTTACACTACAGTTTTGTTCTTCGGCTTTTAGATAATTATCCTTATCTCCCATTACTTATTAGATCTGAATATTCAATTGTTTAGATCATTCTTTTTCATATATTTTTGCAACCTGTTTTCTACGGAAATCTGTTGCTTGAAACACTGCGTTTCAGACATGTGTACTGAGACTGTGATAAAGAAGATCTGTAAGTCTTCTTCGGTTGGAATTCGACTGTTGAAGCGTGCTTTTACCTTATTATTAGTCCTCAAACTGGTATCAGCTCATGATTAAATTTATTGTACAACTTAATACTTCAAAAGCATCGAATTTTTTTATTTTCATGTTCGTAATTTAATCAAACTGGTCGGCCTTAGTGAATAAATAACATTTTTTTTCTTGCCATTGTAGTTGAAGGAAAATTGTCCTATTTGTTGGGAAAAAATGTGCAAAGCTTGTCAACTCCCTTGTGGACATATTTTTCATTCTGCATGTTTATATTTATGGATTGAACAGAACAACAGCTGTCCTATATGCAGGAAGTGCTTTGATGATTTAGGTGACCTGCCTCCGAATACATTGACAACAAATTTACCCACAACACCTCTCAGTTCTTTCTCTACTAATGTGTCTTCCGAAACACCAAGAGGTCCAAGCAGTGGGTCTAGTCTTCACTCATCATCACCTTCATTTAGTCACATTGATTTCCGTTCTAAAAGTCAACTTCGCAAAACAGGTGTTCCAACTACGAAAAATTCTAATTTTCCCGATCGTCAAATAGCAACAGAGTCATTATTTTCCGCAAATAAGTTTATTCAATCTAACGAATCATACTTTTCGGCAATGGTTAGTATGGATCGTCTGTTAGACGTACACGATCAGTTGATTGCAGAAGATGTTGCTAATGTTCGAACTCGTCCAAAGAATCCATTGCCTGCCAAGTTCTTAGCCATACTAGAAGCGGAATTGGTGAGTTTTCTCGTGGGTTTTACTAATTTTGCGTACTATACCATATATACTTTTTTTATGCGCTCACCAAGAACATTGGTCACTATATTTTTCCGTTAAATGGTGACGAATCCCAGCATCTTATATACTGCTGTTTGGTTATCTGGTTTAATACTGTAATTTCATTGTTTAGAACCACTCTAGATACTTCGGTCAAATCCTATATCTAACCACATACATAAGCATTATACCACACTAAAGAGAAAAAGCATTATTGTTGATCGTTTTTTGGTAGTTGTCCACAACCAAATCAATAGCATGTTTAATCACAATTTTCCAAACAATTAATTTTCCGTGCACCATATAGCTGCAAGTTAGCAGTAGTTCGTTGTCGAATCTTCAATGCCCTATGGAAGCAATTCGTTTTCCCACCGAACGTTAGCACTACTAAAGGAAACACTTTGAAGGTTAAAAATGTACGTTACCACAGTGATGTACTCTGACATAATAGTTACACTCAGTGAGTTATCATATAGTTAAGAGTGGCTAACACTACTTAGTTTACTGATAATAAGAATGAATTAGTGTTGGGCGTATCTCCCTATTTAGTACGTAGTATTTTGTTTTATGAGTAAAAATAATTGATCACATAAAATGTATAGCCCCTTGTACAAATACATGTATAGTTTGGGAGATATGTTTGATGAATTCCATAACATTTGTTTAGCCGTGAATACAAGACCTAACACCAACTGTTGCACATTGGCTTTTCATAAGAATCTAGACATCTAAAATATCCCCCATTTCGTGTTTTATTATCATTTAGATGTCTCAGTATGAATTTCAAAGGGATTGTGTCAATCGCATATTGAATGATAACAGTTCATATTCGACAAGAACAAAACACTAATATAACATATTTTTCAAGTCTGGTAATTATAGTTGGTTTCTGTCATATGTTTGTGATATATGATTTCACTTGCTCACTACTGGTCTGATATAATTGAGTTCGGATGGAGAATATGTTGGTTATCGAGAACAGTTAACGTTATGAACAGTTTGACAGATACAATGTGATATAACTTCTTCGGTACTACGTACCTGGAGTGACGTTGATTTAATGATAATTTTTCAGCTGATAACAATTCTACTCAATAGCTATATATGAATTTCTCTGGTGAGCTGTTGATCGCCTTCATGAAGATGAATTACATCCAACTTTCTCAAATAATGTGTTTGGCGATTGATTAAACTGTGTTATTCCCAGAAATCATCGTTCCATGCATCCCAGTATAATTTAGAAAATTTCCTGTTTATATTTACGTCGTATAAAATTATTGTTGCGACTAAACGGCTTTATTTACCAGATACCATATGCTTTTGACCCATTTAGCTTCGACATTTTCACTTACCTGAGAATTCGAACTATTGGGAGTTACATTCACCTAAATGTAAACAACGAGATGGCCCATTATTTGATTATGCTGATAATTCACACGCCCGGGAATGTACCGATCAGGGTTCAGTCATTTCATCAACTACCAATACATTATTTTCGACATCATATTCTCAGAGTTCATCGGATTCATCTCATACAGATGATGAAGACAATGAATTTCCACCTAAACGTGCTTTACGATTGGTACGTTTTCTGGATTATATTGCATTTTCTTTAGCGTTTTGGAAGGTTATAGTTTTTCTTGAGTAGCATGCTTTTCCGTTCCATGTTGGTTTGTAACTACAATTATGTTCTTTTGTTTGTGTATGAATCGCATCAGTGAGACAAATAGATTAAGAAAAAAACGAAGCTGAATGTCTCCTTCCACTCATTAAATTACAACGTCCACAGTTTTAAAATTCTCATTGTACTTTATAGTCTTACACTTAGTTATTAACTACGATGATGAGCAGAATCAATAATAGCCTGACTAGTGCACAAGAGTTTTGGACTACCTGTTTAATATTACCTACGATCATGTGTGTGTAGTATTTTTTAATGATTGCGTATTGTTAGCACAATTTTGAGGAACAGAAACAGTTTGCATGTGTGTTTCTAAAGATTGCGGTTACATTTTATTTATTTTAAAATACCAAACCTAAACAGCTAGTTATTGCGTCGTAACTGACTGACTGACTTGGTTATTACGAAATCGTATTAACAGTAAACCAAAAATTCGAATATGCTTAATGTTGTTCACTAATTAAAAAGTGGGTCAATTAATTCACTAGGTACTCAAGTATGAGTCACATCCTAGGTGTGAGGGCTAATGATACCATCTGGTCTCCTAAACTGAAGTAGGTAGTGATGTGTTCGAATCCGGGACTTGGAGGCCGCAAGTCGAACCTCTCAACTACTAAGTGAAGGTTCAATTAAATGTTTTCCAGCTCCTAGGCTTTTTTTTCCTTCAAAATATATTGGAAATATCTATAACCTTAGTAGTCAGACAACAAAGATATTTTGTGATAATATGATTCCCATTATTGTCTTGACACCTAAAACTGTTACAAATGAAGATGGGTTTAGTGGGCTGTATTTCTCATTGGAGTTTTGGACACAATTCCATCCATTATGTTTATTCACTTTACATATACAGTTGTCATCAGTATGAAACTATTAAAAAGCTGTTTGACTTTGATTCTGACACTCTTGTCTTATGAGTGATTACTTAGATAAGAAACTACTTTTCAGACGTCCAGATTTTACAAAAAAATTTCGAGTAATAGACTGGTCCCGAATTCAAACTGAAGAGGAACATATTTTTGCCATTCTGATAAATATTTTAGGATTGTTACAAGTACCTGGATAGTTTGAATTTTGTATTCAGATCAGGAGTCAGCAACTTTATTGATTGATTCCATGTACTCCCTATATCGACTAAAATTTCACGTCTGGAGAGGTGGTAATTGGGCATACGTTATGTATGTTCCAACTAAATTGATGATGGTGCTTAGTACTCTGTGCCTTACCCCAACATTACTTACTCGCTCATTCAGTGATGTGCGAGCAGTGCTTCAAAGATACTTATTATTAAACTTCTCATATTCACTTTTCTTCTACCTTAAGAGATCACGTTTCACATCTACAGAATAATATAAAGTCGATTACTACACAATACACTCTGTATTTAGTTAACAGACCAAAATTCGATCAACGTAAGAAGAGACTAACTGATGAACAACCAAGGTTTCTGAATTGCTGTTTGGATTTTATCAGACACCAACTGTCCAAGGTCAATAAGATTTCTTGGTCAACGCGCTCCACTTATTTAATTCCTATGATCAATCTAGATGTTTAAACCAGTTTTGTAGCAATGTTTAGGTAAAGAAGAAGAGAAACGTACCCCAAATTTGCTTTAAGTGTTACTCAAGGCACTCAAAAAACTGTGCTGTCAGCCTCTTTTTGAAATAGGACTAAATCATTTGCGTATTCTCATGACAACAAACTAGTCTCCAGGATGGAAATTTATCCCTGAAAAATTGGGTAAAGTTGAGGTTTCCAAAGAATATCTGTGAGGAAAATAACTATGGAAGGAGACAGTGAGCAGCCCTGATTGACACTATTTGAGATGTACAAATTCGTTGACAGTTCGTTGTAAACTCTAATCTGACCAATAGTGTTCGAGTGGATAGCTTCAAAAGTTTTGTGTCCTGTGGTGTCTTTCAGTGTCAGGTTCTGCCATAAACCTGTCCAACAATGGAATCAAATCCGATCTTAATATTTGGAAATGTAACTGTAGTCGGTCATCACTTGTGGTAGATTAATATCCAATATACACATTCACGTCTAGGTGTGAAATCAGCCTAATTTCCCCACATATGTTGTTTGTATTTTCCAGTAATGTATTAAATGATAATGAATGTTGGTATTTAAGATAATATGCTCAATCATCCACAACGTAGATACTCTGCTGCTCAAACTGGTTTCTTGATGCTTTCAACCAGGATTTTTCTCCTTTCTGTTCAACTTGAATGGTCAGCGATGTTGATGTCTTTCGTGATTAGTTGATTAATTAAATAGCTGAAATCTAACAAACTTCAACTGTTCCCCGATACAACCTTAATTTTTTTTCTTCGTGTGATTAAATGAATAACTTTTTAGGTCATAGATTTAAAAACTTTGATTTTATTTAAACACAGGAACCTTGATACAAAGGGGCACCTAAATGTTTATGTACCACACAAATTACTAAATTTATAAGTAAGCTGGGATACTTTCCGCCTGCCGAAACCAAAACAGATGGTTTTCTTGGGAGATACAGTCCCATGGTAGACGGAGATTAATAATAGTCGTACGCCATTCGTTCCCTCAGGATCCTGAAGCTCATGTATATCACTGGTTCGGAATCGGGGTTCTCCAACTCTAGAGGGATTCTCCATTTCCACCAACTCGGTAAAATCACCGGACTCGCTGTTCGTCTTCTCAATTTCGCAAGCAACTCCCCTGCCATGAGAAGGCAGTTAGTAGGAATTCCCTAACAGTGGCGTAAAGAGGTAACACCTTTAATATTGGTGAATTGTTATTTCCCACTAAAATGTGTTATTTTTGTGTTGATTTCTAGCACTATATTGATCTGCCTGTATTAGGGTTTAAAGTATATTCTATTAAGGAAACGGATCTACCGGGACGAAGATCCGTATAACCGACAAAAAGATCGATTAATTTTATAAATTGGAAACTAAATGTAATAATTTGCAATCAAAGTCATTGTATAATTTCATTTGTTTAGTTTAATATCACTCGGTGTATTCCATGTATATTTTACTATTTATAGGCCATTAGACGGTTACTGCATCGTGTCAGTCAATCACTTTTAATGTCAGGAAAGATTTGTCAATGTCATGCATTAAATCTTTGTCCACATAAGTCTGACATTTTCGAAAGAGATAAGTCACCAATGCAGCCCACCTCATCGATGAATAATACAATTGGTCAGACTCCAACTACTTCAACAGCATTCTCTTTATGTTCATCTACAATTTCTTCATCTTCCACACAAACTACTAAACATCAAATGTCTACATCGGTTTGTAGTGATGCAACTTGTTCATCTGATGCATTACCGCTTGGAAATCTGAATTCTCGGACTACTTGTTCAATCTATGAACAGGTTAGTTTTTTTATGCCTGTTACCCCCGATGGAGCATAGGCGGCCTACCAACATTCTCCAAGGTTCTCTGTCCTGGGCCTTCTTTTTTCAGTTATTTCTAATTGCTCCTCATTCTTTTCATGTTTGTTTCCAATACTCAGCCTTAAAGTGTTCTTTAGTCTTCCTCTTTTCCTTTGACCTTGAGGATTCCAAGTAAGGGCTTGTCTTGTGACGCAGTTGGGTGGTTTCCTTAATATGTGTTCTATTCGCTTCCAGCGCTTCTTCCTCTGCTGGAATCTGGTTTGTTCCTTACCACAGTAGGTTGTTGCTGATAGTGTTTGGCCAACTGATCATCAGTATCTTGCGTAGACTGCTGTTAATAAACACTTGTACCTTGTGGACGATTGCATTCGTGGTTCCGCAAGTTTCCGCCCCATACAGTAGAACTGTCTTGACATTTGTTTTGAAAATTCTGACTTTCGTGTTGGTTGGCAGTTGTTTTTACTTCCAGATGTTGTTCAGTTGTAGAAATCCTGCTCTTGCGTTGCCAATCCGTGCCATGAACAGGTTAGTACTGTGAAGATATTTTGTCTAAAAAGTATTCTCTTAGTATTGAAAAGATTAAAATTAGATTTCACCCCAATGAAAGCTGGTTTCTGAAGCTACTCAGTTTTATGCTATACGGTGTTCTCTAAAAGTATGCAATTGGTGTAAAACACGTTGGGAATTTTGAGTTATTTGTTTTTACTTTCAGTTCTAGTTGATTGATGTACGAGTAGCATACTATCTATGAAGCTTATTAATTAAACATTTACCTAAATCAAGAAGTGAACCTTTCTTGTACAGCCTCAAATATTAGCTTGCTTCTCATTAATCTTACTTAGCAATGTGCTTACACAAAGCTCCAATCTCCAAAATGTTATTCAAGTAAAAGTAAAAAATGGTTAGAGTCATAGACCTGAGTGTCTGAAGTAGACCATTTTTATCACTAAGTCGCACATTGCCATTCCGGATGACAAATATAATAGATTTCCAGTGCTAATCGGTTTACACAAAATTTGGAGAGTTAGGTAACGTTATGTAACATTATCAACTCAGAGAATAAATTTAAAAGCCAACATCTGTTTCGAAACAAGATAAAGATTTGAAAAATACAAACAGGTTTCATCCTAATTTTATGACTTAACAACAATCTACTTGGACCATATTCAGTCTCAGACATCCGGGTCATACAACGTTTACATTACTATTGAATTATTGGATTCGAATTTGATGATAGGCACTTTTCTAACTCTATGTATTATGTTTAATATGTTACTACAAATTTTCTCGTTTATTGTTTAACTATAATGGTAAAAAAGTTCTGCGGTTATCAAGTTTGTAAATTTTTGTACACTGAATGGTTTTAAAGTTGATTTATATGAAATCATATTAGCTGGAGAACTGTTGGTGGGAAATGTTTTGAGGTACTAGCCTGATACCTTTCAACAATACACACTATTTCTCCTTACTGGGACATTGAAGAATGTTTTCTTTCCAACCAAGAACCGTCTGAAACCGATGTATTCTGACCATTTGGTCTTTGTATTATCTGAAATAAGACGTATTAATCATTAGCCTTGAATGTACCATTTGGATATCGCGGAATAGTAGGTGAATTCATACTTTGATACCTTCTTAAGTAAAATTACTTACTGTTTTTGTTATTGTCAGCCAGTATAAGTTTGTGCGGACTATATTTAAAACTAATCACTTTACGTAAACTACCAGTTAACCGAACATTATAGCAAATTTACTCGGAATCCGAATAAGTGGTTCTATACGACTCATCCTCACCTATCGTCAGATGATGATGATGATAGTCTAGGTTGAGTGCGTCGAAATTATTCAATCCATTGCCTCACAAAAGCTGTTTAGTGAAATAGATTTATTGCAGAACTGTATCTTCTTATCTTTTGTAAATCAAGATATGTTCATCAGTGCGTATTATTTTTAAAGTATTGGATTACTTATTTCACTTTGTACTACACGATTTTTGTGAGATTTGATGGTGCTAATTGAGATTGAGATCTGTGACGTACTTGTTACAAGCAAAGTACTTCACCTGCTGTCACTTCAATCTTTAGACTCAAAACTGATTCTTTATGTTTGTTACTGTTTTCAGTGTAGAAGGTATAGTGACAATATTATCTCAAATATGTTATTTAACTATGTAGGTTTTTCTCTGTTAGACAGTTTATTCTAATAATCTGAACAGTTTAATTATCAGTGATTAATTTAACCTCAAAGCGGAACTTTGGTCACGATTATTTGTCTAAAAAGCTTTTTTGATAATTTGTGTTGACCTCATATTTCTTGCTTTATCTTCTGGTCTTTTTTGTACTAGTTATTTATTTTAGTTTAAAAAGGAATATATCCATATGATTAAAACAAGTAGATTGTGCAATGCTAGAGTTTCAAATGTTTTTATTCCTACCAGGCTGTAACTTGTGAAAAGTATTAATCCCTATATGCACATTATTTAGATCATGCGATTTAAAAAACAATCAACAAGCAAGTAGTTTTGTTTACCTAAATCCTGTAAATTCAGTTTTCATCTTGCTTCAATTCATAAATCGATTGACTTTTTGTGATAGATTTATGGTAAACAAATATTATTGGAGATTTTATAGTCATCTCTTCATCCGTATTATGAAAAGGAAGTCAATCTGGTTTTAAAAGTATAAATGTTCATTGGCAAATGTAACTTCACTGTTTTCGATTTAACTAACAAATCGTTATTCCTAAATATGTGCGTATAATTTAAACTCACTTCCTTTGAGCTTCAAGCTTCCATCATTGGATGCACTTACGAGTCCTCATGAAAATAGTTTGTATCATCATCAAGTCACCAAAAAGACGCTTTGTATAGGGAAATCAGGTTTCATCAGGTCTCTCATAAGTTATTATTTGTCGATATAATCGAATTAGCTTCAAATGTACCAATTACACTGTTCTTTTTGTTGGAAGTTTCATAAACCATGTATAATCATCAGAAAAACTACGGGGTAGTATATACTACTGGGAATCAGTCGCAGATAAAATATATTTGGTTGACAGTGGGATGTTCACCGAAGCTGATGCCATGTTTGTTAACAATCTGGCTGACTTATGAGACTGTAATAGAAATGTCACTAGGCTGTCCTACCTGAATGAAGATTCCAAAAAACTAGTAACTTTGACTACCAGATACTTTAGGGATGATATCGTAGATTAGATATTGCTCAGAATTGAAATGATTTGTGGTCTTGTTGCTATTCTCTCTCGTATTTTTCATGATCTCTGGTATGTAACTTCAAGCTATATCCTTTATTGTCCTTGTTTGTAATATATGTTTCTCTCCCTGATTCTACACGATGTTTTTATTTTCGTGTGATCCTTATCTTAGTATCCTGTTTCACTTTTTTATATTTGATCGACGTTAGTCAACGGCCACGATTATCAACCGGTAAAATACCATATGAATATATATATCCCAGGCAACTATCATTTAGTAACGTTCATCGAACATAAGTAGTCATATCACCTAACCATTACTGTATCTATGTATACGCTTTGTAAACACTATCTTTTGATTCCCTTTAATATATATATATATATATATATATATATATATATATATATATATATATATGTATATATCAAGTGGATGATTGTGGTGGAGAGTATCCATTTGTCTTCTGTAACATCCTCATGCTTGTACCCACACTCACTCATATTCAGATGTCGTACGTAATGGGGGAGGATTTGTTTGAAAAGTACAGTATAGTAGATTCATTGAAAGTTACTGATTAGGCAGATTTGCTTTTATTCCTTCATCTCATAGAGTACAGTACTAAGATCGTGTAGACATGTGTTATATAGTTATCGTACTCACATCTTAATGTAGGTCATTTTAGCTTTCTCGAACCTATGCTAAGTTTTCTGATGAATGTCACTGATCAAACTTTACCGCTAATTCTTATTTCCGTAAAATTTCAGACATTATCCGTAGTAGCTAAATATGGTACTTATTCAAACATCTATACAATGAAACTACCGAAAAATGTTTAGAAGAGACAGTTGAAAGTATATATTCAAACATTGTTTGTGCTTGGTTTAAAAGAAGAAATGACTTTCATTGTCCTACAAAATCAAAGTCAACCCGTTAACTGAACTCCCACACACCATACTTTATGCCTGTTCTAACTCTAAAAATCGTAAATTCTTTGTTTTGTAGTTACGTGTTGAGAGCGAATGTTATGAGTACAATTTGTCTACAGACTCGTATCTCTTCAAAAGTAATTCAAAGGAAGAACAGAAAAAATGTCTATTGTCTCGACGGGAGCACTTCAAACGCTTAGCTAGACGTGCTTACTTAAAGAATACCAAACATAAATAACTGATCCATCACTATATGACTTGATTCCTTTCACATTGTCTATTTGTTTTTACTTATTGACTTAGATTTGTTATATTATTCCCTCCAAAATGTTCGTCCATCCCTTTTTTGTTCTATTAAATCCGCTTCTCAATATTTGTAATGAACCATTTTACAAATTGATTTGGACTAACTGATGTATCCTGCTTTCGTTTGAGCAACTAATACCCAAAACCCACACATTTCATTACTTCGGGCTCTGTTTTGTTACATGTATTTACTTTGGGTAATATTTAACCTATGAATTCTTTTATACTTCAAATTTTCGATGTACTTTTGTTGACGCTTTTTGTATTCTGAGTATTTACATTGAATATTGTGGCTTGTTTATTTTTGCTTTATAGTTTTTATACGAAATAAGATTTGCTTTACTGGGCCTATGTTATTTCGCGCAGTGATTTTGTAAATATTGGTACTTATTACTTTGTTTTTTTACTTAACCTAATTTTTTTAGGTCTCACTTATTATATGCTGTTATTTAACCTTTCACCTGACGATATTACATTACATTGGGATGCCGTTATGTATGTCTGACAATTTTAGATCACAGTGGTCTTTTGGTTGGTAATTGAGATTGTCATTAATTTTGGACATAATCGTTTATCCACGTTCCTCGTTACCTTGAGGGATGTGCTTATGTAAATCACGTGTCTGGAGCTCATTGTGTGTCAGGAACAATAATCACTCGGTTCTCCTGGTTAGCGTTTTCTTAGCAAGTTTGCAATCTAGAAGATAAGGTTACTAGCCGCATTCCAAACCCTCCTTTATCCGGGTTTGGGACTGACAGTAACCGTAGAAGGGCTCCAGGCAGAGCTTCATGAGGAACTTAGTCGTTTTATTTGACCGACTGGAACCACTCACGTTTTTAAGATATGTGTGTCTCAGTAACATAATCAACAGCGCTGATGAGAAGAGTTTTGAAGAGAGTGGTTGTAAAATATATAGTACAGTCGTGGTTTTCTCTAATTTGTTGTTAATAACGACTTTCTGTGGTTTGTTTCAGTTCATGGCTTTTAGGGTTCAAGTCTAAGCTGTCAAATAGTGCGCCTATCTGTGCTATTTAAGTACTAGACATATTCCATAGATGTGGACTTGCAGTGGTATGACTAGTTAGTCACATCACCGTCTCTTCTGTCGCAGCAGTCAGTAGTATGCTTTCTAAGACACAGAGTTGGGGCTTGGATAATATATTTAGTACGAAAAAGGGGTTGTACAAAGTGACCACATCTGAATGGTAGAACCAAGGCGTCTTAACTAAGTCTTACCGCCTTCAGCATTTCTGGCTTTCCCCAAATGATTAACCACCAAAAGCAACTCTTCTTAGTTATTCTGTCTAGCTTCAAGAGTTATGTGGTTAGGAACCAATCCCATTACAAACTCTTCGTGTATTAGTTGGGTTTGGGCGGTTCCTGATATCTGGACTGCACTGTTATTTTCGACACTTGTAGAATACTCAATATATTGACGCTTGATAATATGTTTCAACTAGGTGGTAGTCGAATGTGTAGATTTTTAAAGATGGGATTAATACTGCAAGTTATAACTTTTAGCAATTTCAAACGGTTATTGTATTTGCAATTGATTTATTACTGAGTAGTGACCAATGTTTTTAATATCAAGCTCTTATTGTTGATGAGACTCTGTCGACCACTTGGATTAGTTTGTCATTTGCAACTTGATTACAGGATTCATTTAGCACTAGGGCGGATACGTCATTGACCACCACTCAGTGAATAATCGGTTCTTAAGAAAAACAACTCACTGTTAACGTCTCTGACTGCCAAGTTGAGTGGTAATTTGTCGAATCCAACAACGATCATCTTACCTCAGGATTTCAGGTGCGCTGCCGATAAGGGCTAAAAAGAAGATTGTTGTATGATGATTAAGGTCCAGATTATTGTCCTCTCTTATTATCTGAATTAAAATGTTTAATCTTCAACACAAACTATATGGTGTATTACTGAATTTTTCATGAAGTAACGTATTTGTGAACCATTATTCCATGCTCTACTCAAGTACAATATATTCGGATGTGTTCATAATGTTCTTTCCAGCTTCCCCTCCAGTTAATACGCGACTGCAGGTTCATTACGAGAGTGTGATTGATGTGTCTAAAAATGTATAATGAATGTATATCATTTTGAATGTCCGATCAATAGATACATTTAAATGT
The DNA here is from genome assembly GCA_944470395.2 of Schistosoma turkestanicum. Lineage (NCBI taxonomy): Eukaryota > Metazoa > Platyhelminthes > Trematoda > Strigeidida > Schistosomatidae > Schistosoma > Schistosoma turkestanicum. The sequence continues at coordinate 14,296,395 of OX103972.1, read as the reverse complement.
ACTTAACTGGTAATAGTCAACATTCACTAACCAATAACTTGGTTTGTGTATATAATTTAAAAAATCAATATGCTGAACTAGCAATTAGGACTAAATTCCTGAGTTGCGCATATTATTTACTCGTGATCTTCAACAGTGTCTATCCAGGACGACACCGGAACAGAAAACAAGACTTACAGGTCCAGTGACGAGCATCTAACCTTCAAAATAATGATTTAACATCTAATAGTTCACGCTGCTAATCGTAGTCAATCCATGGTATTGGGAAGCCATTATCCATTGGTGCTAGTTGTCTTGTTCATGAACCTTCGCAGCCACCACAATTAAGAGTATGCGTAGACTGATTGGCAATTACTACAACACCAGTAATAAATCAAAGACAATTAGTTGGTTACAGAGCATTGTTTTCTTACTTATACTTCTCGTACTAAAATGGTATATCTGAAACTATTTTTACTCGTTTTAAATTATTACATATATATGAGAATTACAAACTTATCAGCGAAACTTTTGTGAAAAGACAGACGACATTGCAGAAATTCATAAATTTCAATTGGCTATAGTGTTTCTTCTTTCTTGTTTATATGCAAATAGAAATGTAGTCAATGCTCCTGTTAGGAAACGGGTACTAGGTAAAGATGGCAAATCGATTG
>OX103972.1:14226515-14295249 GCA_944470395.2 Schistosoma turkestanicum | reverse complement strand
CATATTCAGTCTCAGACATCCGGGTCATAAAACGTTTACATTACTATTGAATTATTGGATTCGAATTTGATGATTAACACTTTTCTAACTCTATGCATTATGTTTAATATGTTAATAGAAATTTTCTCGTTTATTGTTTAACTATAATGGTAAAAAAGTTCTGCGGTTATCAAGTTTGCAAATTTTTGTACACTGAATGGTTTTAAAGTTGATTTATATGAAATCATATTAGCTAGAGAACTGTTGGTGGGAAATGTTTTGAGGTACTAGCTTGATACCTTTCAACAATACACACTATTGCTCTTTACTGGGACATTGAAGAATGTTTTCTTTCCAACCAAGAACCGTCTGAAACCGATGTATTCTGACCATTTGGTCTTTGTATTATCTAAAATAAGACGTATTAATCATTAGCCTTGAATGTACCATTTAGATATCGCGGAATAGTAGGTGAATTCATACTTTGATAACTTCTTAAGTAAAATTACTTACTGTTTTTGTTATTGTCAGCCAGTATAAGTTTATGTGGACTATATTTAAAACTAATCACTTTACGTAAACTACCAGTTAACCGAACATTATAGCAAATTTACTCGGAATCCGAATAAGTGGTTCTATACGACTCATCCTCACCTATCGTCGGATGATGATGATAGTCTAAGCTGAGTGCGTCGAAATTATTCAATCCATTGCCTCACAAAAGCTGTTTAGTGAAATAGATTTAGTTCAGAACTGTGTCTTCTTATCTTTTGTAAATCAAGATATGTTCATCAGTGCGTATCATTTTTAAAGTATTGGATTACTTATTTCACTTTGTACTACACGTTTTTTTGTGAGACTTGATGGTGCTAATTGAGATTCAGATCTGTGACGTACTGGTTACAAGCAAAGTACTTCACCTGCTGTCACTTCAATCTTTAGACTCAAAGCTGATTCTTTATGTTTGTTACTGTTTTCAGTGTAGAAGGTATAGTGACAATATTATCTCAAATATGTTATTTTAACTATGTAGGTTTTTCTCTGTTAGACAGTTTATTCTAATAATCTGAACAGTTTAATTATCAGTGATTAATTTAACCTCAAAGTGGAACTTTGGTCACGATTATTTGTCTAAAAAACTTTCTTGATAATTTGTGTTGACCTCATATTTCTTGCTTTATCTTCTGGTCTTTTTTGTACTAGTTATTTTAGTTTAAAAAGGAATATATCCATATGGTTAAAAAAAGTAGATTGTGAAGTGCTAGAGTTTCAAATGTTTTTATTCCTACCAGGCTGTAACTTGTTAAAAGTAATAATCCCTATATGCACATTATTTAGATCATGCGATTTAAAAAACAATCAACAAGCAAGTAGTTTTGTTTACCTAAATCCTGTAAATTCAGTTTTCACCTTGCTTCAATTCATAAATCGATTGACTTTTTGTGATAGATTTATGGTAAACAAATATTATTGGAGATTTTATAGTCATCTCTTCATCCGTATTATGAAAAGGAAGTCAATCTGGTTTTAAAAGTGTAAATGTTCATTGGCAAATGTAACTTCACTGTTTTCGATTTAACTAACAAATCGTTATTCCTAGATACGTGCGTATAATTTAAACTCACTTCCTTTGAGCTTCAAGCTTCCATCACTGGATGCACCTACGAGTCCTCATGAAAATAGTTTGTATCATCATCAAGTCACCAAAAAGATGCTTTGTATAGGGAAATCAGGTTTCATCAGGTCTCTCATAAGTTATTATTTGTTGATATAATCGAATTAGCTTCAAATGTACAAATTACACTGTTCTTTTTGTTGGAAGTTTCACAAACTATGTATAATCATCAGAAAAACTACGGGGTAGTATATACTACTGGGAATCAGTCGCAGATAAAATATATTTGGTTGACAGTGGGGTGTTCACCGAAGCTGATTCCATGTTTGTTAACAATCTGGCTGAGACTATAATAGAAATGTCACTAGGCTGTCCTACCTGAATGAAGATTCCAAAAAACTAGTAACTTAGACTACCAGATACTTTAGGGATGATATCGTAGATTAGATATTGCTCAGAATTGAAATGATTTGTGGTCTTGTTGCTATTCTCTCTCGTATTTTTCATGATCTCTGGTATGTAACTTCAAGCTATATCCTTTATTGTCCTTGTTCATAATATATGTTTCTCTCCCTGATTCTACACGATGTTTTTATTTTCGTGTGATCCTTATCTTAGTATCCTGTTTCACTTTTTTATATCGACGTTAGTCAACGGCCACGATTATCAACCGGTAAAATACCATATGAATATATATATCTCAGGCAACTATCATTTAGTAACGTTCATCGAACATAAGTAGTCATATCACCTAACCATTACTGTATCTATGTATACGCTTTGTAAACACTATCTTTTGATTCCCTTTAATATATATATATATATATATATATATATATATATATATATATCAAGTGGATGATTGTGGTGGAGATTATCCATTTGTCTTCTGTAACATCCTCATGTTTGTACCCACACTCACTCATATTCAGATGTCGTACGTAATGGGGGAGGATTTGTTTGAAAAGTACAGTATAGTAGATTCATTGAAAGTTACTGATTAGGCAGATTTGCTTTTATTCCTTCATCTCATAGAGTACAGTACTAAGATCGTGTAGACATGTGTTATATAGTTATCGTACTCACATCTTAATGTAGGTCATTTTAGCTTTCTCATACCCAAGCTAAGTTTTCTGATGAATGTCACGGATCAAACTTTACCGCTAATTCTTATTTCCGTAAAATTTCAGACAATATTCGTAGTAGCTAAATATGGCACTTATTCAAACATCTATACAATGAAACTGCCGAAAAATGTTTAGAAGAGACAGTTGAAAGTAGATATTCAAACATTGTTTGTGCTTGGTTTAAAAGAAGAAATGACTTTCATTGTCCTACAAAATCAAAGTCAACCCGTTAACTGAACTCCCACACACCATACTTTAAGCCTGTTCTAATTCTAAAAATCGTAAATTCTTTGTTTTGTAGTTACGTGTTGAGAGCGAATGTTATGAGTACAATTTGTCTACAGACTCGTATCTCTTCAAAAGTAATTCAAAGGAAGAACAGAAAAAATGTCTATTGTCTCGACGAGAGCACTTCAAACGCTTAGCTAGACGTGCTTACTTAAAGAATACCAAACATAAATAACTGATCCATCACTATATCACATTGTCTATTTGTTTTTACTTATTGACTTAGATTTGTTATATTATTCCCTCCAAAATGTTCGTCCATCCATTTTTTGTTCTATTAAATCCGCTTCTCAATATTTGTAATGAACCGTTTTACAAATTGATTTGGACTAACTGATGTATCCTGCTTTCGTTTGAGCAACTAATACACAAAACCCACACATTTCATTACTTCGGGCTCTGTTTTGTTACATGTATTTACTTTGGGTAATATTTAACCTATGAATTCTTTTATACTTCAAATTTTCGATATACTTTTGTTGACGCTTTTTGTATTCTGAGTATTTACATTGAATATTGTAGCTTGTTTATTTTTGCTTTATAGTTTTTATACGAAATAAGATTTGCTTTACTGGGCCTATGTTATTTCGCGCAGTGATTTTGTAAATATTGGAACATATTACTTTGTTTTTTTTACTTAACCTAATTGTCTTAGGTCTCACTTATTATATGCTGTTATTTAACCTTTCACCTGACGATATTACATTTCATTGGGATGCCGTTATGTATGTCTGGCAATTTTAGATCGCAGTGGTCTTTTGGTTGGTAATTGAGATTGTCATTAATTTTGGACATAATCGTTTATCCATGTTCCCCGTTACCTTAAGGGATGTGCTTATGTAAATCAAGTGTCTGGAGCTCATTGTGTGTCAGGAACGATAATCACTTGGTTCTCCTGGTTAGCGTTTTTTTAGCAAGTTTGCAATCTACAAGATAAGGTTACTAGCCGCATTCCAAACCCTCCTTTATCCGGGTTTGGGACTGACAGTAACCGTAGAAGGGCTCCAGGCAGAGCTTCATGAGGAACTTAGTCGTTTTATTTGACCGACTGGAACCACTCACGTTTTTAAGATATGTGTGTCTCAGTAACTAAGTTGTGGTGTCTCCTATTACCGAGGAACATAATCAACAGCGCTAATGAGAAGAGTTTTGAAGAGAGTGGTTGTGAAATATATAGTACAGTCGTGGTTTTCTCTAATTTGTTGTTAATAATGACTTTCTGTGGTTTGTTTCAGTTCATGGCTTTTAGGGTTCAGGTCTAAGCTGTCAAATAGTGCGCCTATCTGTGCTATTTAAGTACTAGACATATTCCATAGATGTGGACTTGCAGTGGTATGACTAGTTAGTCACATCACCGTCTCTTCTGTCGCAGCAGTCAGTAGTATGCTTTGTAAGACACAGAGTTAATAATATATTTAGTACGAAAAAGGGGTTGTACAAAGTGACCACATCTGAATGGTAGAACCAAGGCGTCTTGACTAAGTCTTACCGCCTTCAGCATTTCTGGCTTTCCCCAAATGATTAACCACCAAAAGCAACTCTTCCTAGTTATTCTGTCTAGCTTCAAGAGTTATGTGGTTAGGAACCAATACCATTACAAACTCTTCGAGTATTAGTTGGGTTTGGGCGGTTCCTGATATCTGGACTGCACTGTTATTTTCGACACTTGTAGAATACTCAATATATTGACGCTTGATAATGTTTTTCAACTAGTGGTAGTCAAATGTGTAGATTCTTAAAGATGGGATTAATACTGCAAGTTATGACTTTTAGCAATTCCAAACGGTTATTGTATTTGCAATTGATTTATTACTGAGTAGTGACGAATGTTTTTAATATCAAGCTCTTATTGTTGATGGGACTCTGTCGACCACTTGGATTAGTTTTTCAGTTGCAACTTGATTACAGGATTCATTTAGAACTAGGGCGGATACGTCATTGACCACCACTCAGTGAATAACGGTTCTTAAGAAATAGCAGTATTACAACAGTTCAAATTAGCACCGATCAACTCACTGTTAACGTCTCTGACTGCCCAGTTGAGTGATAATTTGTCGAATCCAACAACGATCATCTTACCTCAGGATTTCAGGTGCGCTGCCGATAAGGGCTAAAAAGAAGATTGTTGTATGATGACTAAGGTCCAGATTATTGTCCTCTCTTACTATCTGAATTAAAATTTTTAATCGTCAACACAAACTATATGGAGTATTACTGAATTTTTCATAAAGTAACGTATTTGTGAACCGTTATTCCATCCTCTATTCAAGTGCAATATATTCGAATGTGTGTAAATGTTCTTTCAAGCTTCCCCTCCAGTTAATACGCGACTGCAGGTTCATTAAGAGAGTGTGAATGATGTGTCTAAAAATGTATCATGAATGTATATCATTTTGAATCTCCGATCAATAGATGCATTTAAATTTACTTAACTGGTAATAGTCAACATTCACTAACCAATAACTTGGTTTGTGTATATAATTTACAAAATCGATAGGCTGAACTAGCAATTAGGACTAAATTCCTGAGTTGCACATATTATTTACTCGTGATCCTTCAACAGTAGTCTATCTAGGACGCCACCGACCGAAAACAAGACTTACAGGTCCAGTGACGAGCATCTAACCTTCAAAATAATGATTTAACATCTAATAGTTCACGCTGCTAATCGTAGTCAATCCATGGTATTGGGAAGCCATTATCTAGTAGTGCTAGTTGTCTTGATCATGAACCTTCGCAGCCACCACAATTAAGAGTATGCGTAGACTGATTGGCAATTATTACAACACCAGTAATAAATCAAAGACAATTAGTTGGTTACAGAGCATTGTTTTCGTACTTATACCTCTCGTACTAAAAAGGTATATCTGAAACTATTTTTACTCGTTTTAAATTATTACATATATATGAGCATTACAGACTTATCAACGAAACTTTTGTGAAAAGACAGACGACATTGCAGAAATTCATAAATTTCAATTGGCTATAGTGTTTCTTCTTTTTTGTTTATATGCAAATAGAAATGTAGTCAATGCTCCTGTTAGGAAACTGGCACTAGGTAAAGATGGCAAATCGATTGATGAAGTAGTGAATCTACATCAGTCCAGGTGGTTTGGACATGTGTTATGTATATCTAACCACTGACTAACTCAACGAGCGATGTTTTCTGATGTGGGGTAAGCTGGAAGACAGCTAGGAGTGGCCAAAAGAAACATGGCACCAATCTACAAGGTCACTGACTACTGGACCTTACCTTGTAGTTGGATGTAGACTACCTTGGTATGATATTACTGCAACACGAGATCCTTAAATAAGCTGAAGTTCCAAATAAGACTATTACTATAATACTTACATTTTCCAAGATGCTCAGCATACGACTAATATACTGCTTTTTATCCTATAGGAAGTGGTGAAATTGTTTTCTGCCTGAATAGTGAGTACTTAAATTATCAACTGACTCTATTGTATGAAGATGTCCAGACGAATATGCAAACAACTTTTACATCGAGTTTAACCTGAACAGTATTTTTGAAGTATTTCGACTTAACCTTGCTATTTGGAATATAATCTTTTCCTGTTCCACCGTGTTTTGATTCTTCGGAACTTGTCCGGTGTATAGTGGTCAAAGAATACTAAGCAATATGAATTAGCTGAGAATTATTTAAGCGAGCGTTATAACAATGGGGCAGAACATTTTGTTTGCTTACGGCTCCTTACAATAGAGCAGCATGTAAAAAGTCAATGATATTGATGTTACTTTTTCTTGCCAACCTCGTCTACGACTCATGTTTATGATCTTGAACTGGTTTCACTTCCTGTTAAATGAAGATCTGAGCAATTATGTTAACAAAAATGCTCACAAGTGACTTCTTTAGCTACAGAGTTAATACATAAACGAAATGTAGCCGAAGCATCAGATCACTGTGCCTCTATTATAATTTCCTGTAAATCAGCACTATTTGCAACAGTGTAATCCTTTTTAATCGCCTATATTCATGAGATTGTTAGGTCATTCGTTATCTTATTAGTTATTTGTCTTCATTAACTTACATAAGTGCAAGTGTTCTAAAACAGAAGAAGAAAGGTCTGAGTAATCATAGCTTTGTTTGTCTCAGCTTTGCATAAGAATATTTTCTGTTCCGCTCCTCACCCTCTTCTCTTCATTTCTGTCTATCAGCTTCTCAATCTGCTCCTTGAATAATAGCCCTGAAAATGCTGAAGACTTGTTTACTTTACACAGCAGTCTGTAAATTTATTGTCTGACGAATCTCGAGAAGATCTTTGCATATTTACCTAATCAGTTCTTGATATACAGAGTTCTGGATTTGCTTTGTATTGGTTTTCAACCATTAGTGGTTTTTCGTAACGTAATCCTCGCTACTACTGGGCCAAATCCCGGATGAAGGAGAACGGTTGGACTTGGGGTTGGCGACCTCATCCCGGAAATAACTAAGTCGCTAGAAAAGAGCTAAGAAGGAAGAATAATACAAACCATTTTAGCTCTGTCACGGGAGTTAGAAGGTCTTCGTTTAGAAGAAATATGACGTCTCATGTTGAAAGCCGATTTCCTTCGGAAATCACGAGGCCAGTGCCTCTACTGGCATTTAAAGTGTGACAATATAAAATATAACCCCTGAATAAGTTAAGAAGGTGAATACCAGCTTCGGACATAATTTATAATCTTACTTGACACATTAGTCCAGTTCGTGACTACTTAACCGAGGCCATTGGATCATATTGTTAGTTGAATCTATTTTCGTTGTAATGTCGGTTCAGTTCATGTAAATAAGCATCCCTTTTATGTTTGACCTTATTGCTTTAATGGACGATGATGCTTACTGCTCAATAAACGTTCAGACATCGCCTATAGGTGGCGTATATTTGAATAGCTTTCCACCTGGTTTCGGTAGTATTTATATTCACTTCATACCTTATTGTTCCTAATTTGTAGTACGAGTCCTAGATATGGAATTCGGAGTTATTAAGTTGACGGAGGACAAGAAAATTAGACACGAGTATCTAAGGTGCTGAGGGCGTGCTGCCCAGTAGTGTGTTGGTGAGGTACGATTTTCCCATGCCTTATCTGCTAATCAGTTGTTTACCCACCTGCATCTTGTGCCATCATAAGGTAGATATAATAAAGAGCATATCACAAGAAAAGAATCTACACACGTCACACCTGTGTTTATGAAATAATCAGTATCATACAATCGTTGCTCATAGATAATGTAATCTGGAAGGAAACAAACACTGAACGGATAAGTTGGGAACCAATGTGCATTATGACTGCATATCAGTATCATTCCGTAACAAGTTGGAAATATCACTGATCTCGGTTAAATGCATGACTCTGAGCCCTCGCGGACCTCTTTCCCTAATCTGGTTCGTTACCCCGATTACAAAGTATCCTCTGACCAGGAATGTTATTCAGAGACATGAAAAATTTTGAAACTGAAGTCCTGCAGTTAACTGGTGAAATTATCATAGTCTTATAGACTAAGTGAATAATACGTTTGATATCATCATGTATTTTGTAGTAAGGAGTCTTGAGTTCCTCAGAAAGACAGTTGTTTTCCATGTTCTAAGTGTTTATCTCAGGTAAGTTTTAACATCAGTGCTAGTGGAAGACATGCTCTGTAGTTGTAGCAGGCCTTCACTCGGATGTGGTTCAGCAACTTTCCATTACTAAAAGAGAATTTGTTTTATCTTCAAATAAGTACATTAAGGGATATGTCCGCAGAAACTTTGGCCTTAACGTTAATAGTAAAAAAATGAAATCATAAATCCAATTAATTGTGTATACCCTCTTCGTATAGTGTTGATGTTGATATAACTTTGTAGCCGAAACGACTGTAGTATATCATTATTTGCAAGTACGCTTTTGCTTCACTAGTGATGACCAAATATACTGTCTCCGGATTTTGACTGGTTGTCTAATTTTGATGGCTGAATGATTTGGATAAAATTCAACATTTTGCCCAAGTTATAAAACGTTACTGTTTCTTCCCATCATTGTTTGAGAGTTTTGATAAATCAAACTCAGTATACTAATATCCGTGCAACGATACAGATTCGGCTGTTTAAGTTTTATGAGATATCACTTCTGCTTCACGCAAAATGTTTGCTTACCCCATTTCGCTTCCAACTAACATAGTACATGTGAAATGTCGACTTCATTGCATCAATATTGGAGAAAGGTCATTAAACATAAGCTGTATAATCCAAAACATTCCTAGAAGAACCGGTTAATAAAACTTTCAAACATGACAAATTTTCGTCTGATCATTGATCACTCACTATAATGCACTTCTAGCACATAAATGATAAGAACTCTGAGTTTCTGTCAGAACTATTTAAAAACAAAATACTATCCAATATCCAATTTCTTCTTCACGAGCTAGTATAAACCGACTGATTTATTTGAGCTCGATTCCTGTTCTTTCGGTACTTTTCCAGGTGTTTGGTAGTGTCCAATGAATGGAGGTCTAGCCACCCAACTGTCTAATTCTAGTCAGTTGGCATTCGGTTGTGAGTTTGTATGCCTCATGATTTGTATGAAAACGCTTGTTTCAGGGCATTAGGGTTTCTGAATACCAACAGCTGTAAAATTACCAGACTGGAGATAAGTTAGTTGCAGTATGGGGACTAATAAGGATAAAATTCTAATGCTGATTTCGGAACTAAGTAAATCAATAGATAATTTAGGTTATTTGTTGGTAGTGAAGACTGTGAGAGAAGACCGAAGTGTTAGCAAGAAAGAGGAAACAGAGATAATAGGCGAGGTAGATTAAGTAAGTGATCTGAGGAGATGGCGATGATAACAACTAGCAGGTTTCAAGACATGCATCATTCACAGCTCGTCCAAGAGGGAGATGATAATGCATATGCGACTACGTGATTACTAAGTTTCTTCTTAAAGCTGTCAACTGAGGGGGCTGTGGTCATCTCCGCTGGGAGAGCATTCGAAGTCGCATCGACTCTCAATGAGGAAGAGTGTGCACGAACCTGAGTATTCACCCTTAGATGTGCAATTTTTTGAGGATTACCTTGAGGTGTGTGGTGGTGATGCATCGATAAGATGCTTATGTTGGGATGGTCTGGCGTGCTTAATATGTTGTACGCCATAATCAGATCACCTCTGATTCTCCTGTAACTCAGTATCGATAATATCAAGTGCTGGAGTCCATCTTAGTAAGGTTTATTTTTCAACCCTATCACCTATTTCGTTGCTTGTCTCTGCACCCGATCCAACAGAGATTTACGTCACTTTTAGGCAGAGGGGGTGCGATGACGTTGTGAATCTCAAGGTGTGGGCGCACGTATGTCTTAAATAATGTTAAGAATAACTTCGGGGTGGGAGCACCCAGTTGTCTTCACATAAAGTGAAGAGTCGCATTTGTCTTGGCTGCGTCCCCTACATAGTTCGGGCACGTGTGGAGGGTTTCTGTGCTTAATAAACCGAGATCCTGTCTTCTTAGAAATGTCGTTCACACGGGCTGTCGGATGTTATCAAGCTTCTGATTATATACTGAAATGAGTGAATAGGAAATTGCAATGCACTTTATTTGGTGTAACGAATTCAGGAAATCAAGTAATGTCGCGCGGGATTCAATAATTTCGGGGATGGGTAATTATGTAAATTTTCGGACTAGTCCAACAGCTAAGGAGTCGGATAAGCATCTGACTCCCATACAAATACCTTCTAAACATTCTAAAGTACAAAATATTGACCCACGTTCGCCCAGTGATGGGATAGTGCGGACCCCGATCCAAATAGACAGAAATGACATATCCTCACCGTTTGATGTTACTCGCACACCGACCGAATCGTCCAGTAAATTACTCCTTTATATTAGTAAATGCTATTCCTTTGTTAGGTAGGTATAATCCTGGGACCCCCTACTTTAACAGCTATGAAATTCCGGACGGTGTTTTGACTGAAGACGATTCTATTCATCGAGGTGACAAGTCATCCTCGTTGTCGGATACCGAAGTTACTAACAATACAAAGACTACAAGTACGTATACTTGTGTTGAATATTTCAGATAGTAGTAGTATGTACACTACAGTCATTATTTGCTACTTGTTTCAAGAATATATATATATATATATATATATATATATATATATATAAACTGTCCGAATCTCTTTAGTTTACGCGAATTCCAGGTAGATTTTGGTTTTCCAGATTCGGGATAAATTTTAAGCTTCCATCGAAATCTCAAGCTTTTGTGGACTTTCCCAAAATTTTCAAATTAATTTGTGAAAAAACTCCAGACTAAGGGATACGTTTGGATGTTTTTACTTGCGTCTCTCTTAAACCGACCGTGAGAATTTCCCCAAAATTGTTTTCACTGTTTCCCAAAGTTGGGAAACCGTGTGCTTGTGTATAAGCTCATCTCATAAAGTCGTAATTGTAGACCTTCACTGTGTGATGGGCTTATGAGGTCGCGTCATACTACTCAGAATCATCTCACGTTTTGTATAAGAGTTGTCTTAGAATCTTCATTGTGGACTCTTAATGCTTGCCTTTTGCAGTTGTTTCCGGTAGCCACTTTACCTATCCACTGTAGGAAACTCGTCATTTCCTCTTTTCTGGTTGTATATTTTCATTCTACATATGTAAAAGCTTATGTAATTTATATTGAGTTCTGGACAAACTTTAATTATTCAGACAACATGTAACTATGGAGCCATTTTTACCTTCCTGATAGCTATTTTTATGAAGGACTTTAATCTTCAGTATGTTTGTCTTCGTAATCCTACACTCGTCTTGTGTGTTTGTAAACTTATTGTCTTATTCAATGTTCCCTGGTCACTCTGTGTATTATCCTTTTCGTGTTATATTGAATTCTAATGAATAATACCTTGTGTAGGTACATCTGCCTTGTCTGTTTTTGATCTCTTCTGTCTGCTGTAATGAATATGTGAAATCTAAACACCCGGAATATTCATATTCAACTTTTACGTCTAAGTTGTTATTATCTAGATTCGCCGACGAAACATACCTAAATTCAGTTAGGGTATGTGCTTTGCCAGTATCATTATCATTCGGTCTCTAGGCGTGAAACATGAGTTGGTTATGATAGAGTCATCATTTGCGTTCGTGACTTTACCGTTCAGTTGTTTTATTTGCTTGATGTATTATCAGTTTCAACTTCCACTCATACGATTGTTTGTTTAGGTAACACTGTAGGTTAATGTAGATGGTTGGTTAAAAAGTCCTGTACGTAAAAATTTATGAGACCAAGAAAAAAATGTGAAGTGACTACTCACCACGCACGCAACGTGAACTTTAATGATTTAAACAGCTTATAGTAATTTTCGATGGTCGTTTGCCAGATCAGGAAGCTGTACTTAACAGATCATGATTTATTTGATTGGATTTATTTAACATAGCTTACACTGCAACCGATTGGTAACAGTTTACCAACTCCTTGTCTTATTTTCCAAACTTTCCTACTTGTATCTGATGTTAAATATAACTGAAATTCGCATACCAACTTCAGGTTTGGGTGCTAAGCTTTGTGATACATATAGCTCGGTATTACCCTGGTCTCTGAGATGACGTTCTGGCAACCTAGTTTTGATATTAGCTTTTTTCATGTATCCTACATTACAAATTATTCATTATAGGCATATAACAACATTGACGTTAGTTAGTCTATCAAATTTAGTTTGCGATTATCAGTCATGATCAAATCATGGGACCAAGTCATAACACCGAATTACGGAGTGAGATTAACTCGATTAATACCAAAAGTAAAAAGACAATACAAATATCAGTAAAGAACGCTAAATATGGATAGTGTGGTCCAAAAATAGGAATTGATTCAAGCAACTAAGATAAAATAATATCGAAAATTAAGATCGAAGGAGAAAAAGAGTATGAATGTGTTTCGACTATCAGAACCGATTTTAAGACGTCACCTAAGATATTCAGCTATTACTCATGGTTATTTTCCAAATACCAACTAGGTAATTTTCACCAGCGAAATTCATGTTTACAGTCAGCAGGTTCATTCTCTGATACTGGGTCTTCGTTTGACCAATCGTAATTATCTTTCAACCCACTCTTTTGCTAACCAGCTTTGTGCGTCAAGACAAGCAGTGGTCAGGCATAGGCAAATATAGTGCACGTTAGTCAAACGTTGTGAAAAATTTAACTTCATCCATTTTCTTTTCATACTTTTTCAAGCTCACACAAGTGACTCAAACAATCGATTCAGAGTATCCTGGTTAGAGAAACGCATAAAGCGAAAATCTTTGTATGATTCACCTGGTCTGTTTGTCAGATTTCGACACAAGCAGAACTATGAAAAGTGTAAAACAAAGGACGAACAGGTGTACCAAGAAAATCTGACAAATTTAACAAATAGTTCATAAGTGAACTCATAGAAGGTCACTTAAATTGGTTAAAAACGTTTCCTGTTCTGCTATATCTTAATTCAAGACCCTGTCTTTCTCAGGGATTTTTTTCCACTTTTGTACATAAATATGCATTTTCTTTATTGTGAAAAAATTCCCTTAGATGTCCTTTAATTTTATTGCTGTATATCAGTTATACCTATGTAATATTTTGTTTCATTCGGCTTTTATAATACATCGCCTCATGCTTTATCATAACAGTAAAATCAGTTATATTTTAACTTGATATATCAGTATCCTGATACAAAAGAACATAATTCACAACTTGAGCAAAAATAAAACCCTAAATCTGTTCAGTCAATCAGCCAGCTACAACATAGAACTTGGTACTTACATACATCAGTTCAAGTTACCATACCACAGTAGAACAGCGAGATCGAATTGTCAATTCGAATCCCATAGTAGTAGATGTCAGTCAGTTGCAACGTAGGACATCAGTTCAGGTTACTGTACCACATTAGCACAGAGACGCAGTTGTCTGACGAGGATAATGATAACTCTAAAAATGTGTCTGCGACAAAGTTAAACAAGAATGGAGAGAGTGGACATCCCTGACGGACACCACTTGAAGTAAAGAATTCCGATGACAGTTCGCCATAAGTTCTAACTGGACCTGTAGTGTTCGAGTAGAGAGCTTGTATTAAGTTGATGTACTTCTTTGGTACACCTTTCAATGACAGACACTGCCACAGAACCTCACGATCCACAGAGTCAAACGCCGCTTTTAGGTCCAGGAAAACAACTATTGTCGGACGTTTAAATGTGTGTCTATGTTCCAGGACCTGTCGTAGTGTGAAAATGTGGTCTATACAGCCACGTCCAAGTCTGAAACCAACCTGTTTTTCTCTAGTCTGCTCCTCACGAGTTCTAGTTAGTCGTCGGAGTATTATTGAGGCCAATATTTTATATACTAAATTAGTTAGACTGATTCCTCTGTGATTGTCACAAGAGGACTTTTGTCCCTTCTTGTAGACTGCGACAATGAGTGATTGAGACCAGTCAGATGGTATTACTCCCAGTTCCCAGGTTCTACCTAAGATCTCAGTCAATATAGCTGCTAAAGCTGGACCACCATCTTTAAAAATCTCAGGAGTCAATCTGTCAGGTCCTGCTGCTTTCCCTCGCCTTAGATTTCCCATAGCTTTTTCAACTTCACAAAGACTAGGAGGACTTAAGTCCATTTACCAATGAGGATGACTGGAGATCGTGGGTAACCGAATTGTGGCTGAAGGCCAGTTGAACTGATCCCTGCCCATCGATCCAATCTCCTGGATTGAGAATGAATGATACACCCATCCTTTTCTGAGATAGTTTTGTTAACGGATGGATTTCTCGTACTGGTTTCCCTTATAAGGCGAAACACCTGTCTACTGTTGCCTATCGCAGCTGCCTTTTCCATCGCTTTTGCTTTCGCCACCCACCACTGTTCGCAGTCGTTGCGTAGACTTTTTATCAGCCTGCGCCTAAGCTGAATTCGCTCCTCATCATGTTCAGAGCCAGGTGGGATAAGTTTTCAAGCACCCATCAGTTCGGTAGATACTACTGAGATCTACGGCTTCTTCCTAGCCTTATGATCTACCTTAATATCAGATATCGCTGCTGTTTCCACAGCTTTTTTGATATTACTCCAAACTGCCTCCGAATGGTAATCACTTACATGGTCGCCTATCTTTCTAGTTGTTCCTGAAATACATTCATAGCTCTGCTATCAGGTTTCCTTGCAGTGTCTTTCCTACTTCCAGTAAGTCGCAAACAAACGCGCTCGCACTAGGTCATGATCTGAATCTAGACATTTGCCCCAGAACGAGAGACAGTCCTCTATCGAACCTCTCCATTGGTGACCGATTGCGATGCGATCTAGTTGGGTCCGGCGTTGGGACGACTTTGGAGGTCGCCAGGTCAACAGATGCTTTTCCTTATGCCTAAAGTTAGTGTTTGCTAGAAATAGGCGGTTAACTTGGCAAAGTTGTAGCAGACGGCCGCCATTATCTGTCCTGGACCGTGACACCATAACATCCACCCAGGTGTCTTTCCTTTTCACTGAGTCTACCTACTTGAGCATTAAAGTCACCAGCCATTATTACTATATCAGAGTGCCCAACTTGTTGGAGGAGGCCCGAAAGCTTTCTGTAGAACTTATCTTCCACCTCGTCTGAACTGCAGTCAGTGGGGGCGTAGGCAGATACGACGAAGAGGTAACGACGAGTGTACCTATCCTTTCGAATCCTTACTGTTCCGTTTATTCGGACAGTGCAAAGGCGATTATCTACTGGGATGCAGTCTAAGAGTGCTAATTCTGCCCCAAGACTCAATGCTATACCCACACCAGCGAGACCCCTGGAAGCAGCATCAGGGCTTCCAGATACACGAAGAGTAAATCGAGCCGCTTCTTTATTTTGACAAGGTGAAATCAGATTAATAATTTTACTAGGATCCTGTATGCGCGTTTCTGAGACGCAGCATACATCGATGGGGCGAGATTCTGAAGTCCTAGCTAATGATGCCTGTTGCCCTATTTGACACAATGTTCGTACATTAAAAGCTCCAACATGTAGTCTAGAACGGGGTTTCAAGAGACCAGAGATGACGTTTGGTGAACTCGCATCGTCTGCGTTAGCGGTGCAGTGAGATAAGGGAATGTGAGTAGAGTTCGTTGTGGAGAGAAGAGAGGTATGTGTGGGTGTAGGAAGGATTTGATTTTGACCAATTTGGTCTCATGTGCTGTTACGGGTATAAGGGCAGTTGTCACTTCCCGGCTGCCCACACCGTGGAAGAGTGTTTCTTGAGGAACCCGAAAAGGAAAATAGATTAGCGTTGGTCTTAGAGACCTGGGAGCGTGACCGCAGAGCCCAAGGGACAACTGCTTGAGGCCGGTCACGCACGGCCTTCTTATGAAAAGATTTTTGAGTATTAGCTCCGCTCCTAAAAGCCCTTAGTGGGCACCCTTACCGCCGGAGACGGAAATCCATGAGGTAGGGTGAGGTGTGACATTTTTAGAGTCGACCTTTTCTAACCCTTCCTTGTGAGAAGGTGGCATCGCTGCAGATGTTGGTTGTCCGAGGGAAACACCTTACTGCTGTCACACCTCTCTACAGTCAGCAGAATGACTTCGCCCTCAGACCTTGAGTAGCTGCTTTTAGTCTCGTGGTTCTCCAATCGACCTGCCTGGCATGATAGAACCTACAGGCATATATATTCCAGCCAATATAGCTCAATTAACTCTGCCAGTAGAACCTTCGGGTCTACCGCCGGTCCCAAGCCCGGGCAAAGGAGGAGGGTTGGACATGGGGTTGGCGACCCCATTCCGTCAAAAACTAACTTGCCAAAAAAACGCTAACCAGAAAAACTAATTCAAACCATTTTAACTCTGCACTGGGAGTTGGAAGAAGAATTATGACGTCTCGTGATGAAAGCCGAGTTCCCTCGGAAGTCACGGGGCCGATGCCTCTTCTGACAACCAGAGCAACCATTCTTTTAGGTACATGGAACGTTCGTACATTGTGGGAGACTGGAAGACTATTTCAAGTTGCGGCAGAAATGAAAAGATACAACCTCGAGGTGCTTGGAATCAGTGAAGCACATTGGACACAAGTAGGAAAACTGAGACTAGCTTCAGGGGAACTGCTGTTATACTCTGGTCATGAAGAGGAAAATGCTTCACATACACAAGGAGTTGCACTGATGCTGTCCAAATATGCACAAAAGGCATTGATAGGATGGGAATCTCATGGGCCGAGGATCGTTAAAGCATCCTTCAAATGAAAGAAAGAGGACATGACAATGAACGTCATCCAATGTTATGCACCTACCAATGACTACAATGACGACGTTAAAGATCAATTCTACGAAAGGCTGCAGTCAATCGTCGATAAATGTTCACCAAAGGATTTGACGATTCTTATGGGAGACCTGAATGCCAAGGTTGGAATGGACAACACTGGATATGAAGACATCATGGGACGACATGGACTCGGAGAAAGGAACGAAAACGGTGAGAGATTTGCAAACCTATGTGCCTTCAACAAACTGGTCATCGGTGGCACAATATTCCCGCACAAACGCATACACAAAGCTACATGGATTTCACCGGATCACACTACTCAAAACCAGATTGATCATATCTGTATCAACAAAAC
Organism: Schistosoma turkestanicum; assembly: GCA_944470395.2. NCBI lineage: Eukaryota > Metazoa > Platyhelminthes > Trematoda > Strigeidida > Schistosomatidae > Schistosoma > Schistosoma turkestanicum. The sequence continues at coordinate 14,277,675 of OX103972.1, read as the reverse complement.
GTTCAGAAGGACCATGGAGGATGTGAGAACCAAGAGAGGAGCTGATATAGCCTCAGATCACCACTTGCTGGTCGCTGAAATAAAACTGAAACTAAAGAAGCACTGGACAACGGAGCAGACAACATCACACAAGTTTAATACGGCCTTTCTTCGGGACACCGTAAAACTCAACGAATTCAAGATAGCCCTCACCAATAGGTTCCAGGCCTTTCAGGATCTACTCAATGGAGAGGACGCAACATTGGAGAACAATTGGAAAGGGATTAAGGAGGCAATCACTTCAACATGTCACGAAGTTCTGGGTCACAAGAAGTACCATCATAAGGAATGGATCTCTGTTGATACTCTTGCAAAAATTGAAGAAAGGAGGAACAAGAGGGCAGCAATCAATGTCAGCCGAACAAGAGCAGAGAAAGTTACCGCACAAGCTGCATACACAGAAGCAAACAGGGAAGTGAAGAAGAGCATCAGAGCTGACAAACGAAAATATGTGGAAGATCTAGCAATGACGGCGGAAAAGGCTGCAAGAGACGGAAACTTGAGACAATTGTACGAAACAACAAAAAAGCTGGCCGGGAACTATTGTAAACCAGACCGACCAGTGAAAAGCAAGGAGGGCAAAGTAATCAGGAACACTGAAGAACAGCGAAATAGGTGGGTAGAGCACTTTAAGGAACTCCTAAATCGACCAGCCCCACTGAACCCACCCAACGTCGAAGCAGCATCCACGGACCTCCCAATTAATATTGGCGCACATGCGATTGAGGAGATCCGCATGGCCATCAGACAAATCAAGAGCGGCAAAGAAGCAGGACCAGACAACATTCCAGCAGAGGCAATGAAAGCAGATGTGGAAGCAACTGCGAAAATATTTCACATCCTCTTCAAGAAAACTTGGGATGAGGAACAAGTACCATCAGATTGGAAAGAAGGATACCTGATCAAAATACCAAAGAAAGGCGATCTGAGCAAGTGTGAGAACTACAGAGGCATCACTCTTCTTTCAATACCAGGCAAAGTCTTCAACAGGGTATTGTTAAACAGAATGAAGGACTTCGTAGACGCCCAACTTCGAGATCGACAGGCCGGATTTCGTAAGGATCGATCGTGTACTGACCAAATTGCTACATTACGGATCATTGTGGAACAATCAATTGAATGGGACTCACCACTCTACATCAACTTCATCAACTATGAGAAAGCATTTGATAGCGTGGATAGGAAAACACTGTGGAGGCTTCTTCGACACTATGGTGTGCCTGAGAAAATAGTTAACATCATACGGAATTCTTATGATGGATTCAACTGCAAAATCGTACATGGAGGACAGCTAACAGACTCTTTCGAGTTGAAGACCGGTGTGAGGCAAGGTTGCTTACTCTCACCCTTTCTCTTTCTCCTGGTCATCGACTGGATTATGAAGACGTCAACATCTGGAGGGGAGCACGGTATCCAATGGACAGTTTGGACGCAGCTGGACGATCTGGACTTCGCAGATGACCTGGCTCTTCTATCGCACACGCAACAACAAATGCAAGAGAAGACGACCAGTGTAGCAGCAGTAGGTCTCAACATACATAAAGGGAAAAGCAAGATTCTCCGATAGAACACAACATGCACCAACCAAATCACTCTTGATGGAGATGCCTCGGAGGACTTTGACACCTTTATATATCTGGGCAGCATCATCGACGAGAAAGGTGGATCCGATGCAGATGTGAGGGCACGGATTGGCAAAGGAAGGTCTGCATTTCTACAGTTGAAAAATATCTGGAACTCCAAACAACTTTCAAACAAAACCAAAATCAGGATTTTCAATACAAATGTGAAGACAGTTCTACTGTATGGAGCGGAAACCTGACGAACTACCAAAGCCATCATCCAGAGGGTACAAGTGTTTATTAACAGTTGTCTACGCAAAATACTTCGGATTCGTTGGCCAGACACGATCAGCAACAACGAACTGTGGGAGAGGAAAAACTAGATTCCAGTGGAGGAGGAAATGAGGAAGAAGCGGTAGAAGTAGATAGGACACACATTGCGGAAAGCACCTAACTGCGTCACGAGACAAGCCCACACATGGAGCCCACAAGGCAAAAGGAAAAGAGGAAGGTCAAGGAACACATGACGCCGAGAAATAGAGAAAGATATGAGAGGAATGAACAAAGAGAATTGGAGAAGGAAGCCCAGGACAGAGTTGGTTGGAGAAAACTGGTCGGCGGTCTATGCCCTATTGGGGGTAACAGGCGTAAGTAAGTAGTAAGTAAGTAATAGCTCAATTGGGTCATCACGACAGGCAAGCGCGATCACCACTTCAAGGTAGCAGCTACGGTCAGGAGTAGTAGATGTAGTAGAAGTATTAGCGATAATCAAAAGGATTAGGGATCGAAGATATAATTTGAGAAATATGAGCCAGTGGAATCAATTGAAAAAAGGGAAAAACGGTGATATGGAATTCAGAAGATTAGAACTTGAGAGAAGGCAAACAATGAATGCATCTGGGCCGTCGCAAACAATTTTGAGCCATCATCCAAAGTCTCTAACCATCGGTTACTATTGTCTCGCGGACCCCAACGAGATAGTCCATATATACCCGTATGGTTCAATCCAGTTGTCAGTGACTTTGTGTGTTGATGCCATGTTTCTTTTGGCCACTCCTAGCTTTCTTCCAGCTTACCCTACATCAGAAAACATCGCTCGTTGAGTTAGCCAGTGGTTAGATATACGTAACACATGTCCAAACCGCCTGGACTGATGTAGATTCACTACTTCATCAATTGATTTGCCATCTTTACCTAGTACCCGTTTCCTAACGGCAGCATTGACTACTCGGCGGTCCCAGGATACACCAGCAATGCATCGAAGACACCCATGATCGAATGCTAGTACCCTAGGAATATTCTTAGTGGCCATATTTCGCACCCGTAGAATAAGATGGAGCGAACTGCTGTGCAGTAAACTCGTTCTTTGGTTAAAATACAGATATCTCATCTAATCCATAAGTGACGCAAGTTGGCAAAAGTCAGTCGAGCTTTCTGTATCCGTGCTGAGATTTCGTCACGCACCAATCCATCGGCAATGATGAGACTCTCGAGATAAGTGAAGCGGTCAGTGCGCTCAACTACTTCACTCCCTATCACTAGTTCAGGTGCGGATTTAAGCCAGTCCTGAAACAGTTTGCATTTTGGAGGAGAGAATCACATCCTTAACATGCTTGCATTGTTGCTTAGGGTGTTCAAAAGACTGCATTTTGTCAGTGACTTCACCAAACATAACTGTGTCATTTGCATTTTCTAAGTCAATGAGTGAATTTCCTGGTAGTAGGTCAACTTCTGAAAAGTCGCACAATAAAAGTGTTACCTCTAAAGGTAAGTCGATTACAAAGTCGAATAAGAATGGAGAAAGTAGACAACCATGATGAACACTTGAAGAAATCAATTTCGTCGGCAGTCCGCCATAAACTCTCACTCGAACAGAACTGTTCGAGTAGAGAGTCTGTATAAGGTTAATGTACTTCTTTGGTACACCTTCCAAAGACAGACACTGCCACAGAACCACATGATCGACAGAGTCAAATGACGCCTTAAGGTCCGGGAAGACATCTACTGTCGGACGACAAAATGTGTGTCTGTGCTCTAGGACATGTCGAAGTGCGGACACATGGTCTACACGTCCGCGTCCAGGTCTGAATCCTACCTAGTTTTCTCGAGTTTGCTCTTCACAGGCTCTAGTTGGGTGCGGAAGTATTATCGAAACTGATATCTTGGACACTATATTAGTCAAGCTTATTGGTCTGTTATTGTCACAAGGGAACTGCTGTCCTTTCTCATAGTGATTGGAACCAGTCGAATGGGGTTACGTCCAGTCCCCAGATTGTGCTTAAGGTTTCAGTAAGTTTACCTGTCAAGACTAGACCAGTGTGCTTAAGAATCTCAGGGGTTGACCTGTCAGGTCCAGCTGCTCTGCCTCACCTTAGATTGTCCATAGCCTTTCCAACCTGATTACTTATCGGGGGACTTATATCGAATTTCCACTCGGGTTGACTGGGGATCGTGGGTAACCGAATTGTGATTGAAGACCAGTTGAACTGCTCCCTAAAGTATTCTACCAATTGATCCAACCTTCTGTATTAAGGACGAATAATAGTTCCATCGTTTTCGGAGTAGCCCCACTAACAGTCGGATTCCTAACACCGATCTCCCTGATAAGTCTGAATACGTGTCTACTGTTACCTATCGTCGCTGCCTTTTCCACCTGTCTGGCTTTCGCTATCCACCACCTTTCGCAATCATTGTGTCGGCTTTTTATCAGCCTGCGCCTTAGCTGATTCCGCTCCTCATCATATTCAGAGCCAGACGGGTGAATTTCCGAGCATTTATCAGTTCGATAGGTGCTACTGAAATCCACTGTTTCTCCTTAACCTCATAGTTTACCTTACTGGCAGATATCACAGTGTCACCACACCTAAAATGAGGTTATACAATATTCTTAATCATCAGTAACAAGTAGTTTTCATGCTCAACATCTTTTATATACCTACATGTATAGCCGAACAAACTATTCATATGTTTTAGTTGTCGCTAGCAAAATTATTAGTGTGAAAACATAAAGGTTGCCTTTTGGATTAAGAATCTGTCTCTTATACTTCATACTTTCTTAACGTGTTCAAGTTAGCAACGAAAAGTCTAGTGTAGCTACAGTTTATCACTTAAAGTTAGGTTAGATTAAATCTTATGTATTATCTTCCATCACCCAAGTAGAATAAGAAACTTAAGTGAATCAAAGAACGCTTGTTCGAAATTACTCAAGTCAATTTCCAATACTCTGATCTCTGGGAGTATGGAATTTACAAACATGCACTTAAGCAGGTGTTTTTGTCTAACTGATCTGCATATGTTTTGCACACAATCATTTCCTGTTTATCATTCAGATTTTCTACGTCTGATTAGTGTGTTTACATAGCTCGCACTAGTTAAAAGAAGTAATTATCATCCTACTCTACACATTTCTATTTGCATATAAACAAAAAAGAAGAAACACTATAGCCAATTGAAACTTATGAATTTTTGCAATGTTGTCTGTCTTTTCACAAAAGTTTCGTTGATAAGTCTGTAATGCTCATATATATGTAATAATTTAAAACGAGTGAAAACAGTTTCAGATATACCATTTTAGTACGAGAGGTATAAGTACGAAAACAATGTTCTGTAACCAACTAATTGTCTTTGATTTATTACTGGTGTTGTAATAATTGCCAATCAGTCTACGCATACTCTTAATTGTGGTGGCTGCGAAGGTTCATGATCAAGACAACTAGCACTACTAGATAATGGCTTCCCAATACCATGGATTGACTACGATTAGCAGCGTGAACTATTAGATGTTAAATCATTATTTTGAAGGTTAGATGCTCGTCACTGGACCTGTAAGTCTTGTTTTCGGTTCCGGTGGCGTCCTAGATAGATACTGTTGAAGATCACGAGTAAATAATATGTGCAACTCAGGAATTTAGTCCTAATTGCTAGTTCAGCCTATCGATTTTGTAAATTATATACACAAACCAAGTTATTGGTTAGTGAATGTTGACTATTACCAATTAAGTACATTTAAATGTATCCATTGATCGGACATTCAAAATGATATACATTCATTAGATATTTTTGTGTTTTAGATCAGTGGTTGATACATCTATAGTTTTGCATTCTTTACATTGATCTATATCAGTCTTCTGCTGAGCAATCAGCAAATAGTATTTTGTTCCAAACCAGGAAGAAGCAGCCGTCAGATGTTTCCTGGTTATCTAACTGAGATCAGTACATGATGAGAAATCTCATACTTGAATATTGACTGGATCATTATTATGTGGAATAAACTTTAACCACTTGATTTTCTGGAGCTATATCCACCTCTTCTTTTAATTAAGTGTAAAAAGAATGGAATATATCTGGATTTCACAGTAAGCATTTGAATAAATCCCTTATCCCTTAAGTATGAGTACTACTCCGTTTAGATCTAAAATGTTTAGTCCCACATTGAATAATTGACACAACTGTATGCTTATATGTTAACATACTGAATTATAAAATAAATCAGTCACCAGTTTATCCGTTTATTTATATTCATGTGTACTTATTATTTCTTTTGTTGAATGCGACAAAGTTCAAAGATTGAAGCAAAGCTAGTTACCAGTAATCTTCAAGTGGTAGAATTATACATTTATTTGTAAGAGATGGGTTTTTAGCGGTCGTTTAGATAGATTTAAACTACAATCAAACCGATACTCTAATTAATTCAATTTGTAATGGGATTTGATTTATTTCGTTTCTGGTATTCAGGACTGAATTTCGATCGGTCTTTGATGGCACATGTGCATCCTGTGTTGATTTCCTGAATGTGGACACTTTTTCAGAAGTTATTTTGAATAGATGGGTTGTGGTTAATGATGGAATCTAAGACCAGCTTTTCGACCTGTTTGGGTCATGACAGATGGATTTTACTGCATCCTAGTAATATTTTCATAGTGAAACTGATCTAGTACTCATAACTTCAAACATCAACAGCTTATCTACTGAACTATTGACTCAATAAAGTAAAAGAGCTCCATGCTAAAACAAAATAGGTGCAAGTACTTACTTTGTTTCAGAAGTCGCCCAGCTGATTTCGATCTGTGATGAAAATTGGCTTTGAATCGATTTGTTAGTTATCACTTATGTGTCATTGTCAGTAGACGATTAGTTGAACAGTGATTAAAAGGAGGCAATAATACTGCAAAAATAAATAACCGGATACTTGCAATTTGGCTGTTGATTGTTTTTAACTAAACTTTTATAAATATCGACTTGAATTTATATTCTATCATACCTAAATAATAATTAAACTAGATAAAAAAAACATGGTGATTAGTTGACAAGCATGTGTCCTAGAAACAATTATAACAACAGTGAATGGACGGAAGTAAAATACACTGGAACAGTCTACAATCAAATGAAAAATTAAAGCTGTACAAAAGCATGTACAATTAATAAATATCTAACAGATTTATAACTACTCAGAACATTACAATAAACAAAGTGCTAAACCGAAACCAAAAGAAAGTGGAATTCATTTTAATATATTATAGATTGAATATGGCTAGCAGCGGAATCTATGATGCACATTTCTTATTAATAAGGGTTCACCAGCTGTGTATCTTCACTCTAGAGTTAATGTTCGCTTTCATACTCGAAACCAGTACTTTAAGTTTCAAACGCCGACGCCTTATCCATTTAGCTCATGAGCCCAGTTAGCCATTCACTTGTAAAATGGGTATACATTTTAATTCAGTTGGTGATAGTTTGAATTCTAACGTTGTTGATACTGTGACTGAATTTTTTCCAGTCTTAGTTTGCTTGTGGGTCTTCTGGAGATCGCTTTCGTGTAGCTACTGTTTCACAATTTTTTCTTAAAATAGATATAATGGGGTCAGTAGTGGGATTCAGTTTTCAAGACCCAAATAGGTCAAAACGCTGGTCTTAGATTCCATCATAAACCACAACCTATCTATTCAAAATAACTTCTGAAAAAGTGGCCGCATTCAGGAAATCCACACAGGATGCACATGTGTCATCAAAGAACGATCGAAATTCAGTCCTGAATACCAGAAACGAAATAACTCGAAACCTTATTATCAGCAATACCAACTAGTGGTGCTGTTTCGTTCTGCGAGCTGCTCAGAGAATGAAACTCCACTACAATCATCCACCTGAGCTACAAATTTTCGCCACCATCTCAATACCAACTAGCCCAACTCATACCTGTTCTAAATCAAAAGACGATGGTCTAAATGGATTTTAACCAGATAACTCGTGATGTGTATCAGAAAGAAATTTTCTAATTTGAAAAGAAAGCTTGTCCTAACTTAATATGAGTCCCTAGACATAGAAGCGTATTTGAATATAACAATGAAAATTTTTGTAGTTTAGAGTTATGGCTATGAAAATCTACTGTTTTCTGAATTATATGTCTGATAACCAATTGCTGGGTTTTCAGTTTTGGTCTCAGAAATGTACTAAGTTAACTTTTATTTAGACTTTACCCCATGTAAATATATTTTAGCCTGGAGATTAAATCCAAAACAAATATATCTTTGTTAGAAGGATTAAATTATTGAACTTTCCTACTTATATATATTTTTGTAGCTCTATGTTCTTTCTTGTTAAGTATTCTTTCCTCACTCTAATTCAAATTTTTCCAATGAACCGTTGAAAAAACAGTACACTTGTAAAAATATTAGAGTTCAAACAAGTTTTTACATGATCCAATGACTATCGAATTTGGTTTAGCATTGAACTTCTCATCAGCTGGTAAATGACTCCAAAAAGAATTAATCTTAACAGATTTCAATCGCGTGACAAAAACAGAACTTTAAATCGTTGACTCGAAATTCAATAATCCACATTTGCTTTTTTATTTAAAATATTGATCACTTCTGAGTACAAAATGACTAAGATTCAAAATGCAAACTAACAAATTTTAACATAATAACTATAGCTAAAATCTATTGTATACAATGAAAATTAAGTTTACAACACAGTAAGAGAGATTCGATTACGTACAATGATTGATTCTTTACACGGGAAATATGAAAATTAATACTTTTCTATATGGTTAAATGTCCAGTATGTTTATACTTTGTATGAATACTCACACAATATTTAACCTGTCAGTCAGTAAGATGCAACGTAGAACTTCGTACGTAAGTACATCAGTTCATGTTGCCATACCACATCAGCACAGAGATGTAATTGTCAATTCAAATCCAATAGTAGAAGAGGTAGTAAAGGTATTATCAGTAATCGCAGAGGTTAGAATTAGAAAATATTATTCAAGAAGTATGATTCAGTGAGAAAAGTTTAGAAAGTCCAAACTAGAGGTGTTGAAGAACTCAGAAGATTAGGATTTGAGAGAACACAAAGAATGAATGCACCTCCGCCATTGCAAACGGTTTTGAGTCATGTCATTCAGGGTCTCTAACCATCGATTATTATCATCTCGCGGACCACAACCAGGTATTTGACAACTACCAACATGACTAAGTCCACTCGTCAATGACTTCATGGATTTCTGCCATGTTTTGGTTTGGCCGCCCCTAACTTTCTTCCAACCTATTCCTACACTACAAAACAAAGCTCGACGAGGTAGTCGGTGGTTGGGCATACGCAACACATGTCCCAACCACCTCAACTGATGAAGTTTCAGTACTTTATCTATTGATTTGCCATTCTTACCTAGCACCCGATTCCTAATAACAGCGTTGCTCACTCGGGTGTCCCACGATATACGAGCAATGCTTCGAAGACACCTATGATCAAAAACCAGTAACCAACGAATATCTTCTATTCTCACTGGCCATGTTTCACAGCCATGAGGTAAGACGGAGCGAACTACTGCGCAGTACACCCGTCCTTTAGTCAGCAAACGGATATCTCGCCTACGCCATAAGTGACGCAGGTTGACAAAAGCCAATCGAGTCTTCTGTATCCGAGCTGAGATTTCGTCAGTCACCAGGCCATCAGCACTGATGAGACTCCCAAGATAAGTGAAGCGGTCTACACGTTCGACTACTTCACTCCCTATCACTAGTTCAGGTGCCGATGCAACCCAATCTTGAAGCAACATTTTGCATTTCGAGGGGGAAAACCGCATCCCGAACATGCTTGCATTGTTGCTTAGAGTAGTCAGAAGACTCTGCATTTTGTCAGCGTTTTCACCAAGTAGGACAATGTCATCGGCATATTGTAAGTCAATAAGCGAGCCACCTGGTAGAAGGTCTACTCCTGAAAATTCAGACGAGGATAATGTTATTTCTAGGAGCATGTCTATGATAAAATTAAACAAGAATGGTGATTTCTTGTTTTCATATCTTATAACAGAATACACTATTTTAACGACATATTTTTTTGAAAATCATCTAATTGCTACTGATACAAAATGATATATGACAAATCATGTATATTCATTAATCTTTTTCTGGTTGCTTTATATCATGGAGAAATTAATCTAAAATCAATCAAGCATAGAGAAAATTTAAAAATAAAAATGAAAGGTGTTGTTTAAGGTTTTTCTCTTAATTTCTGAAACGCTTTCATTAGAATTGTGTACTGAATATGAGCGGACTTTCATTAAAGCATATCAGTCATATACATTAGATGAAATAGTTCTGAATATAAAATACTAGTAAAATAGATTAGAAAGCTAGTAGTCAAAATTCATACGTATAAAAATGCGTCATTAACATTAAGTTATTGATTAGTGCAAATATAAAACATATCGTTTATCAACAATATAGATCGTTTAGAAATGTTAGTAAACTTAAAACAGTAAGTGTACAAAAAATATCATTATTTACTCAAAACATGTTACTTTTGCTATATATAAATATGTACACATAGTATTTTAAATGTAATAATTACAAAATTGTATGGCTACACTATTACTACTTCCCCAAGTGTTGATGCCTACTTTTTCATCACGTTTGAGCGTTAGTAGTTGAGATTGCATTATCTGAAAAAATATAGTAACATTAAAAAATATGCTGTCAGTGATTTACCTTCTACTATCTAATCCTCTATTATTTTATCCACTGGAGTTACTAACACAAGTTTATGAATATCAGATGACCAAGCCACTGAATAAAATTAAGATTCAAGCAAATATTTGTATTTCTACAAGAATTTTAAATGCATGTACTCGTTATTAATTGTAATAAACCAACCAAATCACCAACAATTGTTTTCTAAATTTTATCAATATAAAATAATCTGGTCAAGCACTATAAGAAAGAGAATTGGTGGGAATAGGCATTTTTGTCTGACGCCGCTTTTCACTTTTAATGAAAAAACTATTAGCTTCATTTCATGCACTATTTTTGAGTGTCCTCCGTCGTAAGAATTCTGTACATTGATTATATTCTTAGATACACTGTGGAGTCAAAGAAGCCTTCATGCCGTCATCCTGTCCACACTGTTTAGTGCTTTCTCGTAGTCAATGAAGTTGACGTAGCATGGTGAATCCCATTCAGTTGGTTGTTCCACTCTGATCCGTAGCGTCGTGATTTGGTCGGTGCACATGATCAATCCTTACGGAATTCAACTTGCTGATCATGAAGTTGAGCGTCTTCTGAATGTTTCATTCAGTTTGTGAACACTCTGTTGAAAACTCTCCCTGGTTTAGATGGTTGAGTGATGTCCTTATGGTTCTGATATCTCCTTTTTTGTTATCTTATTGAGGTGTTGTTCTCTTCAGTTTGTTGGTATTTATTCTCCCTCCTGACTCTTGTTGAACAGAACATGAAACTGCTATGCCTGCTTACAATCGTCAGTTAGAATGTTGTCTGATTCTGTTGCTTTGCCACTCCTGATTTGTCTGATGGCCATGTTGATCTTTTTAGTTATTTGTGGGTCAAAATCAAGTGGGAGGTCCGCGGGTGCTGATTCAATGTTGGGTGGGTTTAGTGTTGTTGGTTTGTCCAACAGTTCTTCAAAAGTGTTGTACCCACCTGTGTCACTGCTCCTGAATATCGGTGATTGCTTTTCCTTCTTGGCTCTTGACTGGTCGTTCGGGTTTACGATATTTTTCAGCCAGCTTCTTCGTTGTTTCTTATAACTGCCTCATATTTCCTTCTGTTGCTGTTTTTTCTGCTATCACTGCTAGATCTTCCACATTTACGTTTATCGTTTCTAATGCTACTCTTCAAAAGCTTGTCTGCTTCTGTGTATTCGAACTATGTGCTGCTTGTCTCTGCCTGTGTTCGGATTTTATAATTTCATTCATCAATCGAAAGAATGACTATATCTTTTCAAAACGTATTGTAGTAGTTACAATCGATCTGGAGTAGAGAATATTGTTAACGAACTTCAGTTCATTTAAATCCGTTATGTTGTGCTTCTGTTTTAAAATATTGGAAGTATAGAGGAGTTTTTAGAGGATTTGTGATTTTCATAGGTGAAATCATGAATTTATTTCAACCAGACACCTACTGAAATCCATAAAGCACTAGAAACTTTATTTCCACAGTCCCCTAATACTAATAACAATTATGTGCTCAGTAATTACCAGCTTTAGGATGAAATTTTGGTGCAAGGTAGCGATTAACTCAGTTCAGACATGTTGAATTTAAGAAAGTTATCCTCCACAGTCAATAGATGGTCTGCGATATCGCTAATTTACTGATGTTAAACATTTACATTATCGGATATTGACTCAATAGTCTAAAGGTTAGATACTTACTGAGAGGGTTTCAGTTCTGGCTTTTGTCTAAAGATTGGATGGTGAATGTACGCTGCTGAGCAATCGCATACTGGGGAAAAACATTGTTCAATGATCCTTGATTAAAATTAGTAGTCTGAATAATTTCATTTTGTGATTTGAAATATCAAAGTAATTTATTCTCTACATCAGGAGCTAATATGCCAACAAAAATTTATATTTTCGATTCTGTAATACTAGATATATGCTACTCCAAAACTTAATATCCAGTGACAGCTGATGAACATAAGGTGGCCATTTTAAATTAGTATGCTTATGAATAAATTTTTAAAGCAATAGGTCTTCCAATCAAATGTCTACAAGAAAAAGCATTACTCACTTCAGTGAATGCACGTTCACTGACAAGTTGTTAATAGGGAGGAACATGCCTTGAGAAGTAGTCAGCAATAATATATAAACTTTAACAATTAATTCATATGTGATGAAAAATTCCAATTAATTTATGAATAAAGGTTGTTCAGCGAAAAACTATTTCCTTTCGATGATTTTATTGCTTCTGTACAGAGATCGTTATATAAAACGCCAGCATGGAATGGCCTATACACAATGTTTCTCAGATGGATCCTATTCAAGTAAAGTAAAAACCTTATTCATTTTCTCTGAATGAGGGTTAGACGAATATTTACTGAGGATACAACAGAAATTGAACTTGAGAAGCTACGTCAGATATCGATTACCAATGGATGCGCACCTGGATTCATCGAGATGAATCTGAATCCGAAACAACAACATGAAAGAGAGTCGTTATTACCAAAGATTCTTTTCATGAATATCCAGTTAAAAGAGGTTCAGAAGCAAAATGTTTTAAAAAGAGACTTTTGAGATATTTAAGAAAATTAATCTATTTGGCTGAAATTAGTATTGCATTTTTTAGTCTGCCTGTGATTCATAGTTGTGTGAAGGATAAGCTGCCACTTTGAGCCAAACTAATGTGTATCCGTCAGTTTATTTGTTGGTCTAGAATAAGTTACAATGGCAGCACAAAGCAAACACAAAGAGCTTTCTTCCAGACATTACCCTGCCAATTTTTCTAAAGGATCATGCAAGTCAGTCAAAAGCTCAATTTCGGGACAACTAATCAATTCTGGTCACTCAACTTCATCAGAAGGCTCCGTAATCCTATATACTATTAAAACAGTTGGCCAAAAGGGAATGCAAATGAAGGACCTATGTACACCAACGGCTATGGCTTTCCAACGGTTCAAACTTAAACTTTTCGTATAAAAATAAAATGTTCCGTTGCTTATTCATCCATAATCTTTGTCTTAGTTGTTTTTACGTGCGTTTCTTACTGTTTATTTGTTTTTACCGATAACTGGTCCTAATCCTTTCCAAGTATTGTCATAATTGCTAATTAACTATTATAAAACTTTTATTTATTCTATTCTTAATGGATATCAAGTCTTACCGTAACATCTTTCATGAGCCGATTATTACATAACTTCCTTTCAATATTTCATTTTCACAAGCAATTCGTGACACGACAGAACTCCAGGTTAATTATTACCATTACTGTTGTTATTTCGCACCATTCTATTTTACTACAGACTGCTATTTTAGAACAACGCATGTATTGTTTTCAATGCCATCATCATCATCATCAGGCCTTACTCTAATATACATGTATAGTTATATGAAGATGTTAAACCGATCAAGCCATTTGATGGATGAATTACTAATCGCAATGAAAAAGATTATACGTAACTACACATAAATAGGTGAAAGTTTAAGCTGATAGTAAGAATCAACCATGAATACGACTCTACAGTTTATGTAAATGAAATAGTCAAAAATCAAAAAATTTTTCAATGAATCACCTTCATTTTTCTTTAATTATACAAATAGCTTCTATCGGTATTTGAAAATATCGAAAATCTTTGATAATTGAATGGTTCAGATTAATGAAAATGTGCCAGTCAATTTATTTCTCGCCTCCTTCCTTTGCCATTAAACAGAAGTGAATAAATAATGAAGAAAAAAAAAATTTATGACTTATCATGTTATTATTCAACCTAGAAATTTTAAGCTACAAATACAAATAACAAATTCTTTTTAACTATTGTCAACTATTATCGTTACCTAGGAAAAGAGTAAATGATAAAAAAAAATGTGTACAGTATTTGATCAACCAACCAACTGTAGGTCACAACATGATAACAAGTTTCAAGGTCAAACTTAAAGAGTTCTGATCTGTCATATTTATTTGTAAATAAATAGTAAAGTAAAGTAAACAAAAATGGTCTAATCGTGTGAAGATCACACAATACATTTAACCAATTCTATAACTTAAATGATGGTTATATGTAAATATGTTATTGCTCTATTTGTGAACATCATGAAAAGAAACAAGTAGAATATTTTCTTGTTTAGTCACATGAAATAAGTGTTTATCTAATCACCATAGATTAAAATTAGATCAACAAACTTTCGTAATAACTGATATTAAGTTTGAATTTTAAGCAGATGATTATTTTGAAATTGAAAGATAAGACAAACACTGACTGTTGAAGCAAAAATGTAAGAAGTATTAACTTATCTATCAAGCTCCTCATTAAAAATATGTTAATTTCAATTAAAATTATTTGTCGAATAAATTCGTATAGAAATAATCTGCTTTCTACAGTATATTTCAGTCACTTAACTAACAATAAACCATTTTAATTAGGATAAATTTTCACTCGATAATCTAAATGGATTTACATCAATAATACATGCGTAAACACAACAGAGAAGACCTGTTATCGTGAGAGCACTAAATTGTACTGAAACAAGAATTATTAGATGATAAATCTTGACCTAATACAATACTGTGAAGAATCAGTATATGGATATAAAAATAGCTCCAGTTATCTAAAATTATTGAGCCTTAAAAAATTACTGAGAAAGGTTAGACCACCATTAGAAACCTGGAAGCACTGGACGGGCGTTTCGTCCTGGTACGGGACTCCTCAGCAGTGCGCATCCATGACCTCTGCACCCCGCAAGATTCGAACCAAGGACCTTCGGTATTGTAGGCAAACGCCTAACCATCGAACCACTGAGCCGATATCTAACGGTGTTAATGTCTAACTTGATCAATTCGTGGTTTCAGAAAAAAAAACTTAACAATCTTCACAACCCCATAATACAAAGAAAGGTGATTAAATAATTTTCGCTAATTGATTTGATAAAAACTATTGTTTGTCTAATAAAGTCATTTCGGTCATGTTGAAGCAATAAAACAAATAGGCATCAGAAAATTTTTTACCTCATTAACTAATAATCTAAAATGTTGATTCATATGTCAACTACTTTTCATCAATGTGCTATACATGTACAGATTATAAAGTTTAAATTACATTTGATAAACAATGGCAATGAAATTCTCTATTCACCAAATAGCATTCAAAAAACAAGATGAATATTGTTGTTTGTATAACTCCATGATACAAGTGCAATAAAATATAAAATCGATACTAAAGCTTTTGCTGTTTATAACTAAACAATCATTTAAGTTTGAAAAAATAACCTGACTTGAATGTAGAATTTATTTATTATTCAAAACAATACGGAATACAATGAGATCAATCAAAAATATGTCATTCAAAGTTTTACTGACTGCGTCCATTCTGAATAATACAGAAAAATTCAGGGGCATTTGCTGCACAAAACAGATCAAGTAGTGTTCAACTTATTAACTGTCAAGTAAAAATATATGACGTCTTAAAAAACATTTCCAGCTATAAACTTCCAGTCACAGAAATCAACTGACTAAGTTTATGTAGAAACATTTTTAAAGTATGATATATCCATTAGTTATGAAGTGAAATAGGTAATTTTTTTATTCAAAAAAATGGTTATATTTCGTTTAAATATATTTAATTGATTGAATCCCTCGGTGTCACTCATTGAAACAATTGTGATAAAACATATCATGACCTTTAAGTTCATTCAAACTAATTCAATATCATAAAATGTATTCAATGTTTTTGTGAATTATCGATCAATGCTTGTGGATTAATTAACATTGAAACAGGATCTTTATTGAGGTAAAGCTTAATTGAACTCCTTTAATACACTTATTCTTTAAAAAAATTTTAACGAAAGGTTTATTTTGCCATTTTCTTACTCTAGCATAACCAACAACAGTTGCTTATTTCAGTCAACTATATTTGTACTATTATCCTTATTTTCTTGTATCCACAGTTGTAAACACATAAATATTTTAATTTTGACATAGAAAATGTCACTTGATTGGAAATTTTCAAGGCAATAAGTAAGTTTCATGTTTTGAAGTGGAATCAATACAGCGGACATGTAAATACAATGCAGAAAAGTAGCGACCTACTTTTTTTGATAAATAAGTAGTATAAATTTATTTTGAAAACTGTACATGATGTAATAAGTGATAGACTGTTATTTAATTTCAGACAGTCTGATTAAAAGTCAATCGCTAAGATCATTTTATTACGGATAAAAATGTAAAATAAAAGGAACAGGACAGAGTTGAAAGATTCAAAAAGGTTCAGAAAAAAAACTAATAACTCCTTTGAAATTGAAACTAAACATGAATATTAGGAGTGGACTTCATGTACCTAACAACAGTTTTTGAGTACAAAAAGTAGTTTATTTTTGTTCGATCAATATGTTATCAAATATGTTCCTCTTCTTAGATTTTGTTTATGTAGTTTAAAAAGTCTCTTTTAAAATCTATCCTAGGTTCGGCTTCTATTATGTTTAGCGATAGGGGAGAATAAATGTGTATTTATAATTACATAGTTATGTACTTAGCGATCCTTTGTCGAATAAAGGCAATAATTTATTTACTTCTTGAATTATTTTAAAACATGAACTTTCCTCGATGATTTTCGGTCTTCTTTGCGTAGTAGATTCTTTGTTTTAAAATGACTGGTCAACTCACTTTGCAGAGCTAGTGTGATATTTCCAAAATGTTCTCCGATTAGCGATTTTGTGACAACATTCTTTCAAGAATCGCACATTCGAATTTTCCTCATCACCCTGGCCTTCAAATCTAACAAAAATACATGCCTCTTCTTAGTAAACTACATCCTTTCAGTCTGTAATAAGAACTTTAATTTTTATTATCACTGTCAGATTTATCGGCTTGGTTACATGTTTTATAGCTTACTTTCTGCAAATAGTAATGAATAGATCTTTTATTAAATTTCGCTTGCTTGAAACATAAATTTACTATGGAAGTGAAACATTTTCTCTCGAACTAATAAATTTATTGACAAAATATTTTGATTATTATTATTCTTCGTTTTACACTCCCTAGTTAGGTATAACATGTTTCTGATCAACTTCCTATTCTTATTGCACTACTTAAGTTTCAGATAATTGTTTCCTTTGTTCAATTTATTTGATATTATTAGCTACGTTCTAGATAGAGTACTGTGGCTATATCCGCTCAAAAATGTACATATTGACAACGTTGCCAATAAACAATTTTTCAGTAATAAGAATTCTGCCGAAAATTGGAAGATAACTGATAAAAATGTACAGAATCATCTACAGAATGAGTAATAAATTGTTTGTGGTGTAAAGATTCATGATTGATTTTAGTGTTTTATATTTGCTGTTAATGCACACAAATAAGAGGAAAATGATCTATAAACAGATTGTCAGTTTAATCGAAAGTTCAAAAAGGTTTTTCACACATAAAAACAAATAATATTCGGTATAAGTTTATTGACCACTGAATACTCAAATATTTGCTGATTTTATTACTTGTGAAAATGATACTTTAGACGTGTAAAGTGTCTTTTTACACCTTATCGAATTATCAAAAAAAGGAACTTTAAGGGAAGATTTGAAATTAGTAATAATAATAACATATCAATAAATCTTTTGTTGCTCAATTCGACAATCATGAACTGATCTTAGTTAGACAATGGTTAAAAACTGGAAAGCTTTGTACAGTTGTTTCTTCCAAGTATTAGACTTCTTAATAGTTTAAATGGACCATGTTGATGTAGTTCGCTAATTGAATGAAGTCATAAATCCAAACCATTGTACAATGGTGCAATGGTCTTAAGATTAAGTACTTACCTTAGGTTGCGAAAGTCATGGGTTCAATCCTTAGTGAGTTAGTAAATGAGCACTTCCAAAGAGTTCGGTATTGTAACAAAACAGCTGTCTAATGCTTCCTGGCTTTTGATGTTTGTCTAATTAACATAGGTCAGGGATATAAACTTTGAAAGGTAGAGTTTCCTTGTTTTCTAGTGATATTCAATTGACATTCAAGCTTGTTTAATTCTTTTTTCAACTTTTATTATTAAATATAAACGTTATATACTTGTTTCGTAATGACAGTTTCGTCAAATGAAGTAATGGCACATAGTAAAGTTGTCAAATGAAGTGAGTATTTCTGTCTGAAATAAAACACTCTTTGTTAGTTTATGGGTTCTAGAGGATGAACGTATAGGAGGAATAAAAGTTGGTCAGCAGTCTGATGAATTAACAGAATACGCGTATGGATAATAACAATACATTTGTTTTATTCTTCTTACTGGTGTTTAGAACTTCAGCTGATCAGTCTGTTTTTGCATATGTCCCTGTGGCTAACACTGGAATCCAGGAAGCGTGTTTCGTTCAGTTTTGAATTAGCCGGGTGGATATTATTATATCCAGAGTTGATGTTCATTTTCTGACTCGAACCCAGTACTGTTTGCTTCAAATGGTATCTCGTTATCTGGATATAGTAACGTAACGGGTAAGGCGATGGAATCTGAAACTGAAAGCTCTGTGTTCGAGTCCTGATGTGAGCATCAACTTTGGGTTATAGACACATCCAGCTGATGAAGCATATGTACTGAATTTCACTGCAAGCCACCATTTATCTTTACTTTCAATAATAATAGTAATAATATAACTAATCTCTTAATTAGTTAACAATGAACAACCTCTTATATTAGTTGACTCCGTAATAATAATATTACGTCTCATGATATCTATTGTTAACCCAGTTTTAGATGACTTTGGACAGATTATAAGCCAAATGAACTGTCAGCCACCATAAGATTGTATATTAATTATGCTAATGATTATAGGATCGTGTGAAATCTAGGTTTAAGGTATTTTGATAATTGATAACTATGTAAAATCAAAATAGCAGATATAAAGTTTAAAATGAGCCAGATTGAACAGAATGCAATCTTGAACGAGATGTAGCGTTTTTGGTGAAAATTATTTATCAGTATCTTCTTTCTTTCATCAATGAAATTTTTGATTTTATTCTGATTAGCTTCATTCGGAATTTTAAATTATAGTTTTACCGATGAAAATGTATTTATAAGAGTATAAGGTAACTTCTGACAGGTTTCCAGGAAACTTACTTTCGCATGTTACCCCACAAAGCAGCATAGGATGCTGACCACGATTCTTCAACCTACTCTGTCTTGAGCCTTCTCTTCAAGTTCGGTCCGATTTTTGTTCATTCTTCTCATGTCCGTCTCCATTTCTTGGCGTAATGTGTTTTTTGGTCTTCCTCTTTTCCTTTCACCATGTGGATTCCAAGTGAGGGCTTGTCTTCTAACGCAGTTGAATACTTTTCGCGATGTGTATCCTATCTACTTCAACCGATTCTTCCGGATTTCCTCCTCCAATCGAATCTGGTTTGTTCTCTCCCACAACAGGTTGATGCTGATGATGTCCGACCAACGGATCCGAAGTATTTTGCGTAGAAAACTATCAATGAACATTTGTATATTCTGGATGATGGCTTTCGTGGTTCTCTCAGTTTCCGCCACATACAGTAGAACTGTCTTGACATTTGTATTGAAAATTGTGATTTTGGTTTTGGTTGATAGTTGTTTTGAGTTCCAGATGTTGTCCAACTGTAGAAATGCAGCCCTTGCCTGCCGATCCGCGCCATCACATCTGCATCTAATCCAGCTTGCTCGATGATGCTGCCCTGATATATAAGGGTGTTAAAGTCCTCCAAGGCATCTCCACCAAGTGTGATTTGGTTGGCGCATGCTGTGTTGTATAGGAGAATCTTGCTTTTCCCTTTATGTATGTCGAGACCTGCTGCTGCAGAGGCTGCTGCTAAACTGATCGTCTTCCCTTGCATTTGTAGTTACGTGTGCGATAGAAGAGCTAGATCATCTGCGAAGTCCAGATCGTCCAGCTGCATCATGGATGTCTACTGTTTCCCTTGTTCCCCTCCAGATGTTGACGTCTTCATAATCTAGTCGATCACTAGGAGAAAGAGAAAGGGTGAGAGTAAGCAACCTTCCCTGACACCGGTCTTCACCTCGAAAAAGTCTGTTAGCTGTCGTCCATCGTGTACGATTTTGCAGTTGAATCCATCATAAGAATTCCGTGTGATGTTGACTATCTTCTCAGGCACGCCGCAATGTCGAACAAACCTTCATAGCGTTATCCTGTCCACCCTATCAAATGCATTTTCTCGTAGTCAATGAAGTTGATGTAGAGTGGTGAGTTCAATTCAATTGATCGTCTAATGGTTTTGAAATTATTAATAACACTAATCAATTTCAATTCCTTCTTTACACAAAATATAGTTTGATGTACAATGTGATCTGAACTTTCTATAATTTAATGGTAATCAAATAGTTTTTTCCATCACCAACTACATATCAATGAAGAAAACTAGTAATATAAGCAAGAGAGATAAAATTAAACGCTGACATGAAAATAGATCAATCACTTCAAAGTTAATTATTACGCATGAAATATATGCGCATATATATTATGTGAGATAATCATTTTCAAATCATGTGATTGTCCTAAACTCTCGATGGAATGAATTTCCATTTATCATTAATAGTTCAAATAATTAATTATGTAGCATATATTGATCAAGAATATTACAAGACTATTCACTATCATAGTGTGTTATTGATGTATTAAGATTCGATACAACTATTCAAAATAAAATCATTTCGTGACAGAAAGATGATCTCAGGTGTATTAGTTTCCGAAAACGGTTTAACGTGACTAATTTTCTCATCGTTTATATCATTCACTCAAACTGTACAATTGTAATTATGGTTATGCTGTTGTAATCTATGTAATCAAATTATTTAATCCGACATAGGCACGAATCGATAACTTGTGCACCACAGAGGCAGTAGAAATTCAAACTTAGCTCTGTGTACAAAAGAGGCATGCGTAAGCTTTCATAATTCCATGACCCTAAAGCCCGATCTTCATAGGTGCTAATTTAATTGTTATCATCTTTCATTAAATGCCTGAAAATAAAAACAATCCTTCTATGTTTCAATAGATTACTTTATTCATTAATTAACTCAGTACAAACTTGTACTGATGAAGTAAATGACAATGACAACAGGAAAATCTTCCTCGTTGAATTGCTGTTAATTCCTCTTCCTTGATACCATAGGTTACTTTACTCTGTAATAACTGTATTCTTGCTAATTGCTAAGTGTGAGAAAATATCCTGAACTCCTTAAACAAAATTGTCACTTGTGAAGTATAACAATTAACACTGAAGAAAGTGGATTATTGTCATGCAACAGAATTCCAAACCGTTAAATTTTGAGATCATATGAAGGTAACGCTCTAAATCTGAAACATTACAATCATCAGTTTGATTCAAAATGCAGACATCATTTTATATAATTCTCAGTATCTTCAATATGAATTCATTCTGTTGTGAAATTGAACCATATTGATTGAAAATAAAAAAACACCATTATTAAATTCAACACCATAATATAACCAACCACTTAATAATACTAAGAAATGACATATTTTTTAGTCATCTATAAATTGCATTTTTATATATGTATAAGTATAATTTAAGTTGCTAACAATACCATCTATTAATTTAAGTACATTATAATTTTGAGAAGTATATTTACAATAAGTACAAACAAATAGAAAAGATGAAATATTGTAGAATTTCACTATTTATATAATTAGTATGGTGGAATCGATTAGTGGAATGAATACCATTGATTTTAATTGTGTAAAATCTAACCAATAATTACACATTTTCTACTTTTATGTTTAACTAATTATTTTTTTTTTTTGCTAACTTATTTAAAACTCTGATCATCATATTCTTTAGATTGAGAATGACAACTAATCTTCATATTTGTAAACTGTTGACTTTTATGTATGACTGATCACTTCGTATGTGGTATCCACTGCATTTTATGATAGTGAACAAATCTTTCTTCAGATGTCTTCTCACAGTGTGAAGAAAAACTTATCTATAAAACACGTGATAACTCTCAACAAAGACTAGACGAAAGTTGACTTCATATATTGTTGATATCCTGTCAGGAACTAGTTCAAAACTTCTCATCAATGCATAGCTGAAATCTCTATACAAGAATCGAGTTTAGGAACTTAGTCATCAAAGTAAATTGTGTTTCATGAAAAAAAAATTGATGAATTCCGACTTGGTTATCTGATGGTCATATATAATAAGCTATGAAGTCTGAAAATTCTGGTTCTTGAGTACACTTAGATGAATAATCCTATGTTGAGACAAGGCACAGGGCTTTCCAACTTTCATTTATCCTTCAGCTGAAATCGTTCTGTGAGGTAACCAACAAAAAAAAAAAGGAATAGTTATAACCAAATGACAAAACTAAATGTATCATTAAAATATTCAATATACATATGTATCAGCCATTTTTAAATTGATGACCGAAACATCTGTAACAACATGAAATGGAAAGTCAAAATATCAATTCAGCCAAGTTAATTCCAAATTGTTTGGTTAACACCCTTTAATATTAGGCACATTTATGTTCACTTTCACTGGTGCATATTACAATGTGTGTGTGTGTGTATGTTTGTATGTGTTAGTTTTAAAACATTGATGCTTGTCTGGCGACAAATTTATTATACAAACAAAGTATAAAAACTAAAATGCATATACAAAAATACAAATAGTTATTCTTGTAAATGAGAACAATCAAATGTTAATAAAAGAAAACCAAGTCTAACAGTCATGTGATTATATACAATTGATACTTTCGCATACTATTTATTGTTACCTTTGATGACATAATTAATTAATAATTTAATTAAAACTAAATATCCATCCATGTATTAAAATCTATGAATGAACAATAAACGGTGGATGTTGTCTTACTTTTTTTTTTCATTCCTGACAAATAACTTTGTCTAGACTGTTAGAATGGTAAAATTCATGAATTTATGTGCATAGTAATACACATCTATCTTCTATATGTTGGTCAACAGAAATTATTGACTAGCTTCAGACAATCGGTAGTTTATGTAACTAACATTCGAAATTGTGGAATTCTCAACGTAAATGAAATTATTATTATTATTCATCTGTTGATAACACGAAGTATATGAAATGGAGGTTAAGTTATGTCTTGTTTTGTTGAGAACAGAGAATTTTTTTTTTTGAAAATAGTTTTGAGCATCAATTAACATACATTTCACTTACACCGTGATGAGTTTTGTTTTTCCAGAAAAATCGCGTTAACAGAAGATAGATTAAAAGAGTGAACCCTGTTTATTTAAGGATACCCTTTTTCATAGATGCCTTGTCACGACCATGAAAGATCATGTGATCTGTTAAATATTGAACTGGCTAAGTATCTGATCTTTCCTGAACCAAAATGTCATTACCAAATAAGGATCATTGTTAATGAATAACCTTTTTAACATCACACGATTTTTAAAATGCTCTATGCTTAATAGAGGTGACAAAAAAATGTTCTTATAATGTAACTAACTGTGTAATATATTACAGTAAAAAATTAATTGAAAAGATTAAGTGTGAAAAAGTAAATAGTAAAAACTGATAATAAAAGTATTCAATAGTATTTAATGGGATTGGTGCATAGATTTGGTAATTTTCTAATGATAAGTATTAAATTGAACTTGAAACGCATCATAGAATGAACTACCTGTCATAAATAAAAGTTTTGATAATATTTAAATATTAACGCTACAAATTTTTTTTCTGTTCAATAATTTAGGATATAAAGTTTTTATGCTATAACAACTAAATGCTATGACAATTGAATATCTATATTTTCTAAAATGACTAATAGCGTTTCCAAATCACTTGTTTGAATTATGATTATGCCAATTTGTGGCTTATAATAAAATAGTTCAGTGATATAATGTTTTCATTTTTTAAAAAAATACTGAAAGTCTTTCATTGGAAGACTAATTAGGTTGACTGACAACATTTTACTAGATTAATCAAATCGAAATTAACAGATCTGTCTATCTATAATCTATATTTATAATCAACAATGGACACGTGATAAAGGACAAAGAAAAACTATGAACTCATGTGAATGTTTTCTATTGAAGTATAAATAAACCAAATATTTAAATACAAATAATTTATCATTTATTAGTAATATTGATTTTTTTTAAATTACAGTTATGGAGATCAATGTTTTTACAAGTTAAAATCATCAATCAATCATTGTTAGACCACCATTAGAATCCTGGAAGCACTGGACGGCTGTTTCGTCCTGGTATGGGACTCATCAGCAGCGCGCATCCTTGACTCCTGCACGTGGCAGGATTTGAACCTAGGACCTTCAAAAATCGTACAATGTTTTCACTACTGACAAGCTTCATGAGGATATTTTCGGAGCTCTAATGAGAAAACGTGTCCAGTGGGGTTCAACTCTGTCAGGTGTAGAAAGTAGCTACTGAAGATAAATGGGTGAGGTGTCGCGGAATCCCTATATTGATCAGAGTTAGACATTAACACCGTTGGATGCCGGCTTAGTGGTCCAGAGGTTAATCGTCCGCGCGCAAGACCGAAGGTCCTGGGTTCGAATCCTACAAGCTGCAGGAGTCGTGAATGCACCTGCTGATTAGTTCCATACCACGACGAAACAACGACTGACTGGTGATTTAAACATGTATTATCAGTTTATCATGTTATGTTATTAAAAACATTTGATTAAATATTACAATCATGTAACAGTACCATAGGCTGAGTGCATATAATTGGTCGTGTTCAATGAACTAACTTCAAAGATATAATCATTTTCTCCATTTATTATAAACTTTGGATCTTTGGACATTAGTACTGGATAGATTTTTGATAACAGACAGCATTTTCTGCATTTTTAATTTTGAAAATTAAATACGAGATACTCAGTCTTAAAAAAATTTCATGTGCATAATTTGTTGCTGAAATTTAAAAACAATATATTTTAATTGTTGTTAATGTTTCACCGTGATTTCATTGTGTAAATTAACAAAAACCAACCCTAACATATTTATCACCATTACAAATTTAAATGAAAGGTCAACCAGTCAGTCAAGTGTATCATAGAATTTGGCAAGCACATACATCAATTCAAGTTGCCATACCATAGTAGAACAGAGAGATCGAACTATCAGTTCAAATTCCGTAGTAGTAGAGGTTGTAGCAGTATTACAGATAATCGCGAAAATTAGGGATCAAATAAAGATTAGAGAAAATACAACTCATGGAAATAAGCTGAAAATGAGAAACAGGCTTGCGAAGAAACCAGAATATTAGAATTTGAGAGAAGCGAAAGAACAGATGAGCCTTCACTAGTGAAACCATTATTGAGCAATGTCATTCAAAATCTCTAATTGTCCGTATGCTCGTAAACATGTCAATTTGATATGATTGAACTATTGCGAGTTTATCTTAGTCGGGAAACGAGAGAGAGGATCGAGGATCCGGCGACACGACATGGTACTCTAATTCGAGTGTCCCAACCCCCATTGAGTCAATAAGAATAAGAAGACTTGATATTAAGTAGAACCTGTGTTCCACAAGCACTCAGAAAATAGGTGGTCCGAATCCAGAAGAGGGTAGGAACTCTGGACCCCGGATCCGGGTCCGGGTCATAGAATGTTACAGATAATGCGTATTTATACATTTAGGTTGAATAGGAAACAAAATTTGAAGTGACATTAAAATTCAGGACGACCAATGAGAGACAACACTGGAGTACGTGACATTGATCAATCAACACGCTCAACTACTTCACTCTCTATCACTAGTTCAGGTGCGGATTTAAGCCAATCCTGAAACAACGTCTTGGATTTTGGAGGAGAGAATCACATCCTTAACATGCATGCATTGTTGCTGAGGATGTTCAGAAGACTGCATTTTGTCAGTGACTTCACCAAACAGAGCTGTGTCATTTGCATTTTCTAAGTCAACGAGTGAATTTCCTGACAGAAGGTCAACTTCTGAAAAGTCACACGATGAAAGTGTTATCTCTAAAGCTATGTCAACGACAAAGTGAAATAAGAGTGGTACTGATCAGAATACCTTATTAAAATTTATATGTAAGGATAATAAAATGTTAGGCGGATTCTCAAACTGACAGACTTGTTTTTACCTTTAATGACAGCCTATATGTGGTTAATTATTTGCCATCATTAATAATCTAATTCATTTTATATTATTAAATGGATAATGTTTGAATTAAAAATTATACTGATAAATAAACAGTATAATTGAATTTTGGAGGCGAGTTTTGGAGGTTTGTATTTTTACACATTTGAAATCATCAATCAGTCATTGTTAGACAACCATTAGAAACCTAGAAGCACTGGACGGCCGTTTCGTCCTGGTATGGGACTCATCAAGTAGTGCGCATCCTTGACTCCTGCTCCTCGCAGGATTCGAACCCGGGACCTTCGGTATTGGGCGCGAACGCCTAATTATTGGACCACTGGGCCGGCATACAAGTAGAATTGAACTTTTAACTGCTAACCATGAACAAAGTTTGTGTGATTATATTTCCTCATAGAAAAATGATTTATGCAATAAACATTATTATTTATGTATTCCCATGATTTTTATTTTTTTTTTAAATTGATGATTTTTAAATTTAAGGAGGGAAAGAAACGAAGCATCATGAGATAATTATTTACAGTAGAAAATATCTTTCATTTTAACGCAATGAAATAGTATTTGAAAACACCTGCCAAGTAAAAGTGATTGATAAACAAATGTGATTGTTTACATCAATATCTCGTCAAATGATGTTACAGTTAATTTGAAGAATTCTATGCTTGATGAAAAAAGCACCAGTTTGCACAACAAAACATTCACATCAGCGTTATTATTACTTAGTACTGTTGATAACTTTAAATTAAATCTTGGAAAAAAAAATCCTATTTCAAGGGTTTTCATTTCAGAGCTGTTGATAATTATTTCATTTTGCATTGTTAGTAAAATAATTTAATTAAATGCTAACTAAACGGTAGCGCAAATTTCCAGGAATCTATATACCAATGAGGTATCTAAGATTCATGATGTTAAATAGAATAACTAATCTCTTTAAATCACAAATTATTTGATTCTTCCTGCGTTGCTATTTTATTTTGGTATTATCTTCAAAATTCAGTAACTATAAAACCTATGGTGTTTGTGATTTGCAGAATTTTAGTTTTTCACAATATTTTTGTCAGGAAGAAGCAGTGGAAGTGGATAGGTCACACACTACGAAAAGCAACCAACTGTATCACAAGACAAGCCCTCACATGAAACCCTCAAGGCAAAAGGAAAATAGGAAGACCAAGGAACAAATTACGCCGAGAAATAGAGAAAGACATGAGAAGAATGAACAAAAACTGGACAGAATTGGAAAGGGAAGTCCAGGACAGAGTTGGTTGGAGAAAACTGGTGAGCGGCTTATGCTCCATTCGGGGGTAACAGGCGAAAGTAGGTAAGTGAGTAAGTAAGTAAGTAAGTAAGTAAGTAAGGAATATTTTGGTCATTACTGAATAAGATAAATTCCAGGTCCACTAAAAACAATGATTTTAAGTTATTCAAATCCTTAATCTAATGATGCCTGAACGTAGCTGCTACCTTGACATGGTGGTCGGGCTTGCCTATCGTGATGACCCAGCCGAGCTATACTGGCTGGAACATATGTTCCTGCAGGTCCTACCATGCCAGGCAGATCGATTGGAGAACGATGAGACTAAAAGCAGCTACCCAAGGTCTGAGGGCGAAGTCGTACTGCTGACTGCAGAGGGGTGTGACAGCAGCAAGGTGTTCCCCTCAGACAACCAGCATCTGCAGCGATGCTGCCTTCTCACAAGGAAGGAAGGGTTAGAAAAGGTCGACCCTAAAAATGTCACACCTCCCCTACCTCACGGATTTCCGTCTCCTTGGGTAAGGGTGCCCACTATGGGCCTTTAAGAACGGAGCTAATCCTCAACAAATGTTTCATAAAAAGGCGGTGCGTGACCGTCCTCAAGCAGTTGTCCCTCGGGCTCTGCGGTCACGCTCCCAGGTCTCTAAGACCAACACTAATCTATTTTCCTTTTCGGGTTCCTCAAGAAACAACCTTCCACGGTGTGGGCAGCCGGGAAGTGACAACCGCCCTCATACCCGTAACAGCACGCGAGACTGAATTGGTCAAAATCAAATCCTTCCTACACCCCCTAGTACATCTCTTATCTCCACGACTAACTCTTCTCACATTCATTCATCACAGTGCACAGCTAATGCAGACGACACGAGTTCGCGAAACGTCGTTCCTGGTCTCTTGAAACCTCGTTCTAGACTACATGTTGGAGCATTTAATGTACGGACATTGTGTCAAATAGGGCAACAGGCATCACTAGCTAGGACTTAAGAATCTCATGCCATCGATGTATGCTGCGTCTCGGAAACGCGCATACAGGATCCTAGTAAAATTATTAATCTGATTTCACTTTATCAAAATAAAGAAGCAGCTCGTTTTACTCTTCGTGTATCCGGTATCCCTGATGCTGCTTCCAGGGGTCTTGCTGGCGTAGGCATAGCATTGAGTCGTAGGGCAGAACCATCTCTCCTTGACTGGATCCCAATAGATAGTCGCTTGTGCACTGTCCGACTAAACGGGACAGTAAGGACTCGGAAAGATAGGGACACTCGCCGTTGCCTCTTCGTCATATCTGCCTATGCCCCCACTGACTGCAGTTCACACGAGGTGAAAGATGAGTTTTACAGACCAAAGTAATTTCAGTTGGATTTTACATTAAATATTATCAGTAATGAACGTGTTGTCGTCTAATCACTTATTTAAAGTACCATGAATAAGTATTCGATTCCTATGATTATTATATCAGTACAAGTGAATAATTGCAGTTTAATTTTAACCACTAAAAAAAAATAAATACATGTAAGTGGTAGTTTTCAAATGTACTGTAATTTGAAGTTACTATTATTTATTTAGCATATTATGATATTAATCAAGCTGACATTATAATAATACAACGTAATTAGTATTGATTTCCGAACGGTCATTATTTTTTTTTAGGTCGATAGATAATTCACATGTACGTAACGATAACATTAAACATAGTACAATAATGAATATGATTAAAATACACATGATATATTCAGTCATACAGACAATGTTAATGGCATTCGTTAGGACAAATGCTAGGCTTGTTGAGAGATAAAAATGCGATACATTATTGATGACCAAATCATTCCTAGGCTGAAACTGTGAATACTAGAGGTTAATATAAAGGCGAAATGAATGTGGATTTGATTATGAAATCATACATATTAGGAGAATAACATATGAATCATTGAGCATATGAAATCAATAATAAGTCGGTAAAGTCGGTAAAGTATGGGTTGTTTGAATTGTCCCATTGATGTTTACGACTACATTTGATCAGTCTCTTTGGCATATATGCATCCTGTTTGGTTGCCAGTATATATATTTTTTCAAGTCACGAGCATTTTATGAGCAGAGATAGATGATGGCTAACACTGGATGGAATCCAGGATGGGCATTTTGTATTATATGGGACTTGTTGACTGAATGTGTTTGAGATGTTTATTCTCAGTAGCAGACGGTGGTGAATGATGTTGGTACCGCCTGCAAAACACAAGCTTATTTTATATCAAAAATTTTCATTTACGAAGTAAAATATTGTTTAAATTATGTTTATTAATAGAAATCGAAGACTTTATGAAAAGTCCGAGGCAAATAATAACCAAACTACTGACGTCCAACATCTCATTGGCATAGATAATGTAGATTACTGACTGTTATCTACTAGAATCCAATGTCAAGCATCCGTTTCATCAAGAGTTGAGGTATTTTTTTGCATACAAGTGATATCTAGGGAAAAACGTGAGTCTGGACTACTTCCGACTACTTACAACCATCTAACAATAGTTTATACCTTTTTTCATACTTTTCCCGAAAACTTTTAATGTATACGATTATTTAGTGTGTGAATTAAATTAACATTTGTTTTTATTATTGATAAGTGAAATATACTTTAGATTGAAATAATATGAAATATTAGGTAATTTAAAATAATTTATCTAATTCTGTCATAATTATTGTTGTATATTACAAATAATGTACATTGTAAAATATCAGTTGGTCAAAATTAACAACCTACAGTGATAGTTTTTTCATCTTTATTAGTAAATACGTCGACGAATACAAACGAACTTATGCAACTATGACAATTTTAGAAACATTTTGAAAGAATTATTTATTTTCTAAATCACTATTTTATGAAACTCTCCGTCATTATGAAAGGTACATCAAAATATACATATATGCATAAACACTAACACCTCTAGGGGTACACTATTTTATACTGGTGTATGCTACTCATAAAAATATCCAATTGTTAGATAATCCATTTATCTAGGAAAGCATCACTGTTCATAAGTAAATCGCTTTCAGTAACCCAAAGAATCATTTGGAGTGTGTATCTTAGAAATTTGAAATTCATTTTATTTTGAACCTATTGTTAGGATAATATTCATCCAATATCCTAGGAGAATTATTGGTCAAATCCTATTGGTCGATTTCTATTGGTCAAAATTATGGTCGTTTTAACTGTCAAAGTCAAGTACTTCAATGTTGTCTCTTATTGGTTATCCAGACTGTCAGTTTCACCTCCTATTGGTCATCTTAACTGTCAATGTCACAGAATTCGATGCTGTTTCCTATTCGACCAAAATGTATAAATACGCACTATGTGTAACATTTTATGACCACGACCAGGACCAGGGCTCGGTCCCGGATTCCTAGTCCGGGATCCTGATTCTCTTCTGGATTCGGACCTCGTACTTTCTGGATGCTTGTAGAATACTCGTTCTACTTCATATCATGTCTTCTTATTTTTATTGAATATGAGGGTCGGGATAATCGGATTTGAGTAGCATGTCGTGTCACCGGATCCTCGCTCTAGTTTTCCGACTAGGTAAACTCGTAATAGTTCAAGTATATCAAGTAGACGTGTTTACGTGCAGGCGTAAACACAAATACCGATGAATAAATTTAAGTCTATATATATATATTACAGTGTTAATAACATTGTAATTAAGTTGAACAAAAAAATTTTTAGATTAACTATGAAATTAAAATTCTTTCATTTTTATTTTAACACAGTAATATGAATAGGTGTTTAGACCCTTTTTGAAATTTAAAAAAAAAAATAAAATTTTGATTGTATCATAGCATATCTTGGGGAATGATAAATTGTTATCGGCAATTAAACAGTTTATGCTGATGAAGATGAAAATGATGACGATCGGTCGTTTTATCTTATAAAATAACTTTTTTTATTATACAATTCAGTGAATATGCCACTTTTTTGTTCATGTGAAAAAATGATGTAATTACCGCCAAAATAAGCTTGCCTTAATATTTATTTAAAATTCCTATCGAATTGACACTATTGACACTATTGCTTTTTATTTGTTTCACTGAATAAAAAAAATCTTAACCGTAGTTCAAATTAATTAGAACGCTATGCTATGCAAATAATTTGGCATATATTACATACACTCAAAATGAAATGCCACAATCTCACCACATACAATAAATAATAATAATAATACTCTTTGCATCTCACACACTATACAATTGTAATTTTATCAATAACAGTCAATAACAAGTGTGTTTGTTTTATTTTTTTCTTAAAAATAATTGAACAAAATAAAATATTATTTCATATCATGAAAAATTTCATTGAAATGCATATTAGTTGACTGACTGACTGACTGACTGACTAATCAAAACTTTTATTCTCAGACTTTTTTTTTAGATTCAGGCCATTTTATAAAAATGATTATTCGGTTATATATTATAATTGGTACATAACAAAAAACAATCTGTTCCTGTGTTTCATCTTGATTTGAAGAAAAAAAAAGAAAATTTCTCACGTGATTAATAAATTCTTTCAAATAATAATCATTGAGTATATGTTGTTTGTTATGTACAGTACAATTAAAAGTATGAATAAATATTTAACTTTTTTTTTTTAATTTTTATTATTATTATTGTTATAGACAATCTGATCAATAAATAATGTGTATGCAGTAAGTATATTTTATAATACTTGACTGAATGTTGTTTGTGATACAATTACTTAATTAATTAATTAATTAATTTCAAAACCTTTCAATTTTGCAAGGAAATATCATATTGTGGTGCGAGCTACTTATAAGTAGTATATGACATGAGTGTCAACGTAATGTCTGGCAGCAGAAGATGTTGGGGGGAGATCAAGAAAGGAAGAGTTAGAAGAACACAATGGAATTTGTATGAAATTGTGTATGAATAGTGACAATGGATTGTGATGTTTTGCAACAGGAACAGTCCAGTTCGAGATGATAGACTGATATTTTGCAAATGAACGATTTACGATATGGTTTTCCGATTTTACTGAGTAACTCTGAAATTCGCGTTAAATACAGTTCGGTTGCCCTCACCTGTGTTCTCCTTCACTGCAATATGATCATGAGTTAGTTGATACTTGTGACTTATTGATTTTATCAATGCATGTTAATCTAATCAATAATAAATAAGTCATGAGCTCATTTGTTTGCTTAGTTCCATTTCATTTTTGAAAATGTACAACACATAATAAAAGATTTATTTTCATATTCTTAAACTGATTGATTAACTTTATTCAAAGCGAGATGTGAAATTTTAACAATTGCTAAAAGGTTGGTTGCATGATCATAATAAACATCACTTTATATTATGATAAATTATCAATCAACCATGTTTTCCTGTTATTCATTAATATAACCTTCAATAAATGAATTTGCTGCAAACTTGTTAGGCCTAATTTTTAAAATAAGCAAAAATTATTGACCTTAGCGAGAATCTTAATGAGTTGCCTAAATTGTTTGGAGAAAAAAAAGACGCAACAAATATAATAATAGTTTTGACATATTGTTGGGCATGAAAATTTTATACATTTTATACAATTTTCCTGTTAAATCCTACACTCTGTGGAGATAACAAATTGATTTTATTTACTTTACTTAAATATTTATTACTTTCAAAGTCTCCTCCTGTTGGTGGAAATAACTGAATTAGGGAAAAAAAACAACAGAAAAATTAGTTCTCTATTACTACTTTTATTTATTTATTTCTGGTAGTCATGTAGAAAAAAACACAAATGATTTGACCAATTCTTTATCATTCTAAACAAGTTGAGACTGATATGATGATCAATGAGAATTTCTCACATATTGGCCTACATTTTATTTATGACCTGTAGCATCTATAATAATTGAGTGTTTTCATTGGACGAATTAGTTATGTCGACGGATTAAATTCTGTTGGTTATTTTCATGACCTCATCTCTTACCACGTGACTCATTTTCAACTTCCTCATTGGCTAACATCTTCAAAGTCAGTTTTCATTTTCCATCCCCAATACAAGAGGCATTACCTTTTGTGGTTCAGTCGATAATTATGATTTGTGTTGTCGAGAGATAATTTTGTCTTTATGCCGCTATTGTATATTTTTAACTAACGCGCAACCTGTCATCCGTGGATGTTTCAGTCTGCTTAATTTTGAATAGAGACACCTACCTTCCATACAAATATTCTCAGTAATCTTCGTTTCATTTTAAAATCATTCGATATTATAAAAAGACGAAATCACTAGTTCCAAAGAATGGAATTTTTAATTAAGTCCTGAGTGAATTGGGATGATAACAACAAAAATGATATCTGATCAGTTGATTTGTAGCTTCTGACCTATTGTGACTAATAATAATAATAATAGCTTTATTCAATATTCTATGTTTAGTACAACATGGAATTCTCATCACTGAGTATTTCAACAAGTTTCCTTTCAAAACAATTGGTTACTGGCTGTTGGAAGTTAGCAGTTCAGGAATCGATATCTTATTAACGTTAATTTTTTTAGTACAGCATATTACCAGCCACCATGATGTCTAGGATTATACTCTCCTGTACCCCATGGAGCGATAGTTCACAAAATTTTTAAATATGCGCCTTAATAGATCATAAGATCAATAGATATAATTGATGATTTAAAACAAACAGAACGAGGTGACTGGTCAAAATATTTTGATTTTAAGAAACGGATAGTCTAAATATTAAAACAAGTTATATGGATCTCCTATACATTGTATAATAAGTTGATACAACAACTGGTAACTGAATTTATTCAGAGATATAATCAGTTATTTCATCTCTTAGTTGGATCATTAACAGAACGAGTGATGAAATTGCTTATTAGTATTCTGAGGTAATCTAGCATTTTTCAGTTGATTCAAAATCTATCCAGTCAGTTTAAATAAATAATGATGAATAAGTTAGCTTAAAATAACAATTTGTTTTCAATTAGAATGGAATAAAACCCAAGGAAAAATTGAAGCGATTCAATCAATGATTCATTGAATTTCGAAAATACAAAAACATTAGTTTAAACTAATCAAATCACATGAATGGAGGAAATATCAATCACTTAGTACCAATTAAAAAAAAAAAACTGGTCACATTTATATTACAATTTTATTTGGAAAGATTTTTTTTCTTTGATTTATGAATGAATAGTTCATCAATTCAAATAATCAATGATCAAAAGCAAGCAACTAACTATTCATCTGGTTTAGCCTATAAAAAAAATTATCCTAAAACAAGTTTATTGTAAAACTTCATCAGATTCAACGGATAAAATAAGCTCAAATATTTAACACTTTAGAGTTTAAAATGAACTCAAACATATCACTGACTTTACATGGTCGGGGTAATACATACATCACACTACTACTTCATTGAATAGGATTGATCGAAAGAAATTAGTTTAGAATAACAGTCAGTAAAAAGTGATGAGGAGGTAAATTGGTTTTTTTTTTTTGGAAAATAATCAGAATTCGGATGGAGTAATGTGACTTCATTTTTTTTCAAATAACAAGTATTCAAACTGTAAGTCCTGAGTAAACTAACTATTTTAAGGAACCTTGATGTATATGAATTTCATATGAATGACCCACCCATCTTGTATATGATATATTTATTATATTAGTCAATATTTGGTTTAATAAGATCTGCATTATATTACATTTGTTCTTGATTATTATCATCCAGAAGATACAAGTGTTTATTAACAGTTGTCTACGCAAAAGACTTCGTATTCGTTGGCCAGACACCATCAGCAACAACGAACTGTGGGAGAGAACAAACCAGATTCCAGTGGATGAGGAAATCAGGAAGAAGCGGTGGAAGTGGATAGGACACACATTACAAAAAGCACCTAACTCCGTCACGAGACAAGCCCTCACATGGAACCCTCAAGGCGAAAGGAAAAGAGGAAGGCCAAAGAATACATTACGCTGAGAAATAGAGAAGGATATGAGAGGAATGAACAAACATTGGACAGAACTAGAAATGGAAGCCCAGGACAGAGTTGGTTGGAGAAAACTGGTGAGCGGCCTATGCTCCATTGGGGGTAACAGGCGTAAGTAAGTAAGTTCTTGATTATTCCGTTAGACTAATTTCTGTTGTATTTACATAATTTATTATTAACTTTAGAAAATATTTTAGTAAATTACAGTTGTAAAATTAAATGTACAATAAATATCAGTGTATAATGAAAATTAAGTCCATTAAGTGTGCACAATCGTCAAAAATAACCCCTATCATTAAGTGATAGTTGTGTGATTCCTAACAATTAGCGTCCGTCATAAAAGATTCTAAAAATCTCTCTTAAGAAGCCAATTGATAAAGTCAATTAAATCTGGAATGAGACAATCACTCACCGATGACCAGTAGTTAAGAATCGTTCTATTTCATTAGTTGGTTGAGGTTAACAATGTATGTAGACTTCTAGATTTCAACTATTTTCTGACACGAATTGTGTTTGTCTTAAAACAACTGTTCTTGAATTTGATCCGTTGTTCCCAGTTAATGGATCCATAGTGAATATTGATCTCTAACTGAAGCCAAACAAACACTTAATATTTTCTAATTTACAATTGATATTATTGTATGATATATATAAATTATCATTATATTGGACAGATTTATAAAAATAAAGATCCGCGTGAACTGTTCACTCAACCAACACTTCTGTGTTCATGAGTGTGTTTATAAAATAGTTAAAGAAAATAAAGCGCATTTGTATAAAATAATTTGCACTAAAGTTGTTTATGAAACTTGTTTAGTATGTAGAATCCGTATATATCAGACTAACAAAAAGGTCATTGACATAAGATAATTTCAACATCACATTCAATAGTCAGTCTGACAATGATTTCTTCAATTGAAAGATCACTCATTTTTAAGTATAGAGTAATGATCATGAATAAAGCGCTCAATATTGCAAAGCTTTGAATATTGATTTTATTCGAATATAAAACATTTTGGCAATATAATAATTTGTGGATTGACTTTTGGAAAATGGTAGAATTTAAACTCATGAACTCGACTCCACATGAAGTTGGTGGGGTACAATTAAAAAGATTTTTGAAAAAGAGGAAAAAAACTACTTAATGTTGTCATATGTATATACTAAAAAGGAAGTTACTGTCTACTAATTTTTAGTTTTCAATAGTAATCAGTTAGTGTGGCTAACTTTAAAACTGATTAATTTTTCCTTAAAACAAGCCAAAAGTCAATTGTTTTTTTGGACAAACGAAACGATCACTCTTCACATTTCACAGTATCCGATTGTAAATATTTATTCAACATATTTTGTTATTATACAAGAGCTTGTTACTCAGTAAATGTGGCGACAAATTTTAGTGTTTAATAAACAACTTACCGTTTTAAATTAGATTCAAGTCTACATCTTTTATATTTCTTTAATGGATAGTTTATAATTTACACGGGAAACAGTTCGAGGTTGAATCTCTTAAAATCATTGTTGTCCTTTCCATTGATACGGCGGTATGCTAGGTGACATTTTGTAATATAACTATGAAAATATTTCAACAAACTGCCTACAGAAGCAAGCATGTCATTTAAAAAGTATGTTTAAATCATTATAAATTAACTGAATTTGGAAAAAGCTGGCCTAACTCCACATTGCTTTACAGTTTATTGATTAACAGTGAAATAAATCAAATCATTTTTCCTCAAAAAACCCCTTGAAATGAATTTCTCGAATTCAAATTTAAGTTAACTTTTTTAAACACTTGGCGACAATACCATCGGGTATTTTTTTTAACCATTATAATCCTGTTTAGCAGCAAATAAGTAATAAATTCTGATTATTGTGTTTAAATTAATTATTGTATGGTAGCTGGTTTGATATTTTTAGTGGGATTATTATTATCTCTGTATTACTACACTAAAGTTTTTCAATCATCAACGTCAAGTGATCACTTTTTAATGAAACAAAATTTGCCAATCAAATGTTACATCAACTTAAATTAAGTAAACAAAACATGTTATCTAAAAAAAAAAAATTTGGATGTATACTTTGTATTCAGTTTCGGATAGATATAAATTATCGATTCCGATTTTGTATTATTAATTTTCGTCGTGTTTATTAAGAGCTTTAGAATTAAATGTACAATTTTGTTTCCATACACACTAGTCATGTTATACGGTAATGGTAATGAATCTTAGGCAAATAGTGAAATATTAATGAGGAGTTGAAAATAAACAAATATATCTATTCTTGGTCGTACATGGTTGTAATTGACCTTGAAAAACACAATAACTGGAAGATAAGATTAACAGTGGAAGATGGAAAGTTTATTTCAGTGAAGGTAACAATAAAATCTTATGAAAATTTGTCATTTAAGGCTGTGAATCTTACCGATAACAACACCAACCAATAAAACAAGTTTTCGAAGAAGTCCCATCAACAAAAAACGAAATAACTAAGTCATATCTAGCTCATAATAACCAACATTAATTCCATATTATTTGAATCCATGTAAAAGTAAGTAATAGTTTTTTTGTAACAGGATGGACTTAATATGAATTGTTGGATAGGTAAAATAATAGAAATAAATTTTCACTAATATAAAAATCGACAACAAATAAGATGAGCATGCTATAGTAATTTGTTTCAATGGTCACAGGAAGACAAAACCTGGTCTGTGACTACGAAGAAATACATTAAATTGTTTGGTTTTAAATAATCTATTATGATGAAAAATCTGTCGAATGATTAATGTTAACTTACGCAAAGCCGACATCTATGAATTAAAATTTGAAACAGAAGGATTCCCTTTTCATCACTCAGTAGTCCCGAACGTTGATTTTTAATTTAGACAATATGTGATATATCTAGATTGATTTGTAATTCTTTTCGATTTTGTATTTTACTACTATTGTAATTAATCAAGATTTTGTTTTACCACTTTGAAGGAACACATCAATGTCCAATCTTAAAGTAAAACCCTCTGATTTAAATATCGATGTTAGAGCATTATTGGTTATCAAAATTTTCGCTGTCTCGTATGAATCGTCCTGTTGATATAATTATACACTAAGTGTATTTTTACTTCTGTTGTTGATCAATTATTCCTGAGTAAAAGGTCACCATTAGATTTACATCTACAAACTATTTTTTCGTATTTTTCTAATTCAGTTGAATAAAAAGATACAACAGTAAATGGCAGAACTTATCATTGCTACTAAATGTTGTTGAGAAATACAGATTCCGTCTACTAAATGATGTCCACTACCGATTGTTACAAATCTATACTGTTTTACTCAATGCATTGCAATTGGTTCTACATAATCAATCGGTTTAGACTATGTAGTACAATGATAAGCAATTGTTTACTGTACAACACAGTGATTTTTTTAGACAAAGTCAAGTATAACAACCAAACTGAAATTAATTATTTCTATGTTAAGAATAAAATGGTCATTTTATATACATTTACAATCAACATTGACCAACAATGCAAATATGAATAAAATAAGATTACAAATCGGACCTTAGGAATTGATGTTGGTTTAACAAACTGAAATCAAGGGGAAAAAAGATGAAATGGAAGGAGCGAACACACATTCATCATCGACAAAATACAAGTCTATATTAAGGAAGAACAAGGCACACAAATAGACGACTAATCGAAAATTCAACTTAACATATATATCCTATACCGACCAAGGAGAACTTAGTGGTAGTTGTGAAGATTGTAATAAAGAGATAACAATCAAAACGTCAATACTAATATCGACAACAGTCTGTAACAATAGCAGACTAATTCTTACAGTTTACATTATTTTGAACAAGTAACAACGTAATGTAAAGCAAATACATATACAACAACACGTGAAAAATATTTTTCTCGCCCTCATTAACGGAGCATAAGGAAACATAATAAGGTTATTTTAAGAAAAGAAATCGCCATCACTTTCTTACGATGAATGAAATTCACACAATGTTGTAAATCCATACAAAAAACCAACAAATGATAATCATGAGCAAACTGAGAGAAACAGAAAAAAAGCTTCAACATCATCAGAGAATATATGCGAAATGCAGATATGGATATATAGTACAAAGTGAAAGAAGATCAGTAACAGAGTAGTAGAGAGGAGGACGTGATAGTGTTTGAAAAAGAGAGAAACATAAACATTCACACACAGCCGGTAAAACACTGTTTATAATCTTCTTTTTCTCAATATATGATGTTAGAGAAAAAAAATATGAAAAAGGGAAGATACATAGAACAAAAGATCCTAAATTATTCTTATTTTCTGTCTTTTAAAAATATCTATACACAAGTTGAAATAAATTGTTCAACAAAAGAAAGCATACATACTAAGTCTGTACAAAAAATCACAATAGGGTTAACACATGAAATATCTGTAAGGTCATTTCATAAATATAATAAAATGGTTGACAGTAGAATTTTTCAAATCATAATCGTTAGTACAAAGTTACATCTACCCTGATGGAAATAGACAATATAATTTTACAAACTGGCAAGAACAAATAAGTGAGAGAATAAAATTTAAATAATAAGGGAAGTAATATAGAAATCATTAATTTTTCTTTGAAAGATTTCTTGGCATATTCCAAGCTGCCATTATTTTTTTTTTTAAAAAAAAGGAACATTAATGATTAATATCTACAAATAGATTACAGAGATGCAGAGAAATCAAGTGAATGCTTCAAAAGCCTGATATATTTGTGATAAGGAAAGAATGTGAACAGGTAAGCAAGTTCTGCGATCGTTAGTTGTTGGATCAATGGTTAGCCAAGATAAAGCATTATATGTTTCTAAAACATATCTTAATACATCACATGTGCTATTTGAATCTAGGAGATGTCCCGGACGATTTGATGATGGCCCAACCCCTGGGCCACTTGAACCTCCAGTTGGTGGAGGAGCTGCGGCTGCAGCGTCATCGACACCAACCAACGTAGTTTGTAAATGCAGGGCAGACTTTAAGCAAACTGGATACTGAAACTTGGAATGGGGGCAGGCAATCCAAAACCATGAAGGTAGTGGACCGGCTGAAGCCGTTGATATGTAATATCCCATTGCCAAGGGTTGTTGCATTAAACTTCCCACTTCATCCTAAGTTGCAAAAATGAAAGGTTCAATAGTAAACATACTAACAAAACAGACTAGGTTTTCGATCAAAAGAGTAGAAAATGGAGATAGTCGAAACCTATTTTATGAATAAACCTTAATTTTATTTCAGTTACTCAGTAGTGAGAGTTACTGAGAGAGACTACACATCAATTAGTTGTTTTATCGCATAATTATCTTTCATCTAAACTCTTATATAGATGTCAAGTCATGTGAAAGAAGAAAGTCAGTTCTAGAACCATAGAACGATAATAATCTATTTCTTAAGGATCGCAGTGTAACCAATTAAAAATACAACTTCAAGTTTATACACTAATTTGAACAACTGAGCGAGTCGTGAATTGTTTCACAGTTTATCAAGCAGTCATTCGTAGTATAATGGTAGTAACGAGTACAAGACAAGACTCCTATTTTTTGAATATGCAAAATCGGACACCTATGTTGGCCAACCTGATGTTAGACTAAGGAGGTTGTATGAATAAACAAAAAGTAGTTTACTTACTGTAGGATCATGTATTCCGAAGGGCATTGTGTTGAGAGGATTAACAATATGACCAAGTGAATGTTCACTCACATAACCTCCAACATCATTTAGATGGTTTGGCCCCAAATCCAGCAGTCCAGAATCAAATCCGCGCAAACACATAACGTCAGAAATATTTCCATGTCCCCGATTATCAGGAAAACCAATAGCGTAATCATTGTGTCCATGCAAAATATCACTACCGTCGCCTAATCTAGTGTTAGATGACTTTCCCGTACCGTCATTAACACCATTGACACAAACAGGTGGACCCAGATCAGACAAGCCAAAATTTAATTCGGATGGATTACCAAAGTCAGCCAACATTTCTGCTGTTGATCCATTAGGAGGAACGAGGTCATCAAGGCCAGGATCATTGGGAAGAAGCCAGTCAAATACATTCATATCATCAGATCCCATCCCATAGATGACTTCTGCTAATCCTGAAGGTTCATGCTCCTAAAGTTTGAATTGGTTCAAAAATGAGGAAACCATTTAAAACGTGTAATTAGTAGTAAATCTGATTTCTGAGTAACTGTACAAAAAACATTTTGTAAATTTAATGAAACCAAAAAAGGATTTATGCTCATGCGAGCGCATAGTAATAAACAACACTTCCTGAAACCGTAGTAGGTGGAGTGGGCTTCAACCTGTGATCAAATTATAGAAAGTTGAATGATTTTTCCACCGAGTCAACGTCTTCAAACTGCAGGAAAATAAAAATTTATCATTAAAATACTTCACACAATGATTTATGGATAATATTCCAATCCGTTACTGGAAAAGTGGAGAAATCAAGTTAGAGCTTATTCATTTAACTGTATAATAACACTTATAGCATGAAAATTAAGCAAATCGAGATTTAAACTAATGACATGGCAGCTGAAGTCATGAAGGAATCAGACAAACTAGTGCATCATTTCTTAACAATTCAATAAATGTAAGAAAAAGAATAAATACATAAGGATTGATAGTATAGCTGTTACCAAGAAAAATTACGTTTAAATACGACAATGATGTGGCGACTGACTAACAATCAAACCAATTTTTAATTTATTTGGCAAGTGACTCAGCAACAAAACCTTTATACTCCAATCATTTATTTGATGTCAAGTAACTATATTTATTTTTTTTATCTAACATTTTGTATAGAGATATATTATTTTACTAATAAGAAGGTTAATCCCGATGGTCATTTGTCTTTTTGTTTGATATTAGCTCGTATGAGGAATTACGCCCATATATATATATATATATATATATATATATATATATATATATGAAAATCAAAGAACTTCACAAAATGACCAGCATTCTATTAACTATCCCAGAAGTCCCAAAAGTATATCATAAAACTCCACTCAAAGCTAGGCTCTACAATATTCTGTACCAATAATAAATAGTGACTTTTACCATTACGTAGACTTCTACCATTGAGTAGACAGTTGATAATTTTAAAAGAGATTTTACTCCACGACATGTGTATAATCGGTATGCTTTACAAACTGAATAAAAATACTTAAAAGTTTAACCACTTGTGATATTTTTTCATATACGAAAAACAATATCACTTCAAACTAAGGACACGAGAAGAACAGGAAGTGACAGTCAATATTTGCGAAAATAGATTCTGATGAAAAAAGAAGCCAAGTAGCTAAGAATAAGAAACAACAACTTATAAAAATCATTTATGAACCACAGGTTCAACTGCATCTGTACGATGACGTGTCTGTAAAACTAAATTTACAGATACATTATTGTTTTCTGCAAACAAATTGTGTGTTCAGTGGTTACGGTTCCTATATGAGAAACTCGATTTGAAAATTACAGCAAGCGTGGACAAACTGGTTATGAAAAATGCATGTTATTTCAAGTAGCCAAAATTGTATGATTTCATTTAAACTAGTTTAACTTTTAATTCAAATAACACCGGAAATTTAAAAAAAATACAATTTAACCAAAACAAACAAATCCTATACGTTAATTATAATAATGTGATAATCAACTTACAGACACACCACTTGCTGAAGTACTAGTAGGAAAGACTAGGATATGAGTTGCACTAGGTGTTTCTGTAGATGTTGTGGGAGTATCTAAAAGTGACATCATGCGCATAGTTAATGGTGACGCATTGGCTCCACAAAATGCACTGTTAACACCATTACAAAGACCTCCACCACCACCAGAACTACCAGCGTTTCCAGATCCACCGCCGCAACCACCTGCATTACCACCACCTCCACTACCTCCGTATGTCCATGATTCATCTGAACATAAACCGAAACCAGGATATACACGGAATGTGCTTTGAGGTTCGAGAGAAACAAGACATGCGCTGATCAAACTTGGGAGTTCATGAGTACAACTACTGGCTCCAGTGAAACTGTTAACTAGATTCAACATAGGCTTAGAACCATTATTAATGGATGACGAG
The DNA here is from genome assembly GCA_944470395.2 of Schistosoma turkestanicum. Classification (NCBI taxonomy): domain Eukaryota; kingdom Metazoa; phylum Platyhelminthes; class Trematoda; order Strigeidida; family Schistosomatidae; genus Schistosoma; species Schistosoma turkestanicum. Next base: position 14,233,653 of record OX103972.1, on the reverse strand, counting down.
TGTGAAGGGACACAAGATGATGTACTGCAAGCAGAACAACGCTCTCGAAAAAATTTATTCACATCTTGAAGGCTTTTTCGTCCTAACAGTCCATTCCAACCTATAAAATGTAACAAGATTCAAAACAAAGGTTAAGAAATTCATACTACTTATTGGCAGCAACGGTTAATATCTGAAACTTTTTTATATATGTAGATATATAAATATGTAGACACATATTATTCATTTGACTACTAATCTTAATAATTATTAGCCTTGAAAATTTTGAAAAATAAAACCAGATTTTTAAGGACTGAGGTCCAGCTTTAGCGAAATGTGTTTTTTCGCCTTCCTCTTTTCCTTTTGCCTTGAGGGTTCCATGTGAGGGCTTGTCTTCTGACGCAGTTTGAAGCTTTTCGCAATTTTCGGATTTCCTCCTGCAATGGAATCTGGTCTGTTCTCTCCCACAACAGGTTGATGTTGATGATGTCCGACCAACGGATCCGAAGTATTTTGCGTAGAAAACTATCAATGAACATTTGTAACTTCTGGATGATGGCTTTCGTGGTTCTCTGAGTTTCCGCCACATACAGTAGAACTGTCTCGACAGTTGTATTGAGTTGCATATGTTGTCCAACTGTAGAAATGCAGCCCTTGCTTGCCGATCCGCGCCATCACATCTGCATTTAATCCAGCTTGCTCGATGATGCTGCCCTGATATATAAAGGTGTTAAAGTCCTCCCAATCATCTACACCAAGTGTAATTTGGTTGGCGAATGCTGTGTTGTATAGGAGAATCTTGCTTTTCCCTTTATGTATGTTGAGACCTGCTGCTGCAGAGGCTGCTGCTACACTGGTCGTCTTCTCTTGCATTTGTTGTTGCGTGTGTGATAGAAGAGCCAGGTCATCTGCGAAGTCCAGATCGTCCAGCTGCATCATGGCTGTCCACTGTACCCCATGTTCCCCTCCAGATATTGACGTCTTCATAATCCAGTTGATCACCAGAAGAAAGAGAAAGGGTGAAAGTAAGAAACCTTGTCTGACAACGATCTTGACCTCGAGAGAGTCTGTCAGCTGTCCTCCGTGCACGATTTCGCAGTTTAATCCATCACCAGAATTCCGTATGATATTGATTATATTCTCAGGCACGCCGCAATGTCGAACAAGTCTTCATAGTGTTGTCCTGTCCACGCTATCAAATACATTTTGTCGTAGTCAATGAAGTTGATGTAGAGTGGTGAGTTCCATTCAACTGATTGTTCCACAATGATTTGTTATGTTGCTATTTGGTCCGTACACGATCGATCAATGTTAATAAATTAAACTACACTGAATATACAACTCATTTTGAGAGAATGAAACTCACCTTTTAGTTCCCCTTGTCCCAACCTACCGATTCTTCCTACTACAAGTCTCCAAGCATTTGCAGTTTGACTGATTAGATTAATAATATAATCCCAAAGTCGTGCAAGTCCAATACGACGAGGGCTTAATATATGCTTATTTGATTCTGCCGCTTGAAAACGTTGATTCTCTGTTTCAGCAAAGTACCTTGTTGGAACACGGATATTAATCAAAGTATGATCTAACAGTCCACCTTGCTCATCTGTAAATGTAGCCAGAAGCCATTGTTGATCTTGTGAAAGACAATATGCAACGAATAAAACAGATGACCGATCAGGAGGCTCCGATGAAATATCTAATTGACTGAGTACATTACGAGAGTTCATGAGTGTATATGGAGGCGCAAATATTGTTCGTTTATGGAAGCTCTAGAATGATGAATTTAAAAGTGGAGACATAGAGATACTGAAGTTACACAAAAATTTGACAGTTAAAATAAGATATACTACTGGAAATTGACATATAATCGGTGAGTAAATAACTAAGCACAGTTAAACAGTTATACCCAACACTGAAGTTGGTACAAACGTGCTGCCATACCACATTATCAAAATGATAGCTTTATTTAGATAGCCTTAATTCACTCCTTTAAGTGTATGTAGATTACACAGTTGGTTACATTCAAGTATATGAAGATTATGAACTGGCAATTCGGTGATTAAAATCCATTTTTTAGTCGCTAAACATTTGATTCATGCCAATCCAAAGCGTATTCATCGAGTACTAGATGTTCACAAATGATTTCACCCTGAGAATTCAGAACTTATTTATGAATACTCCTTTTCTCGATTTATAGCCTATTCCTAAAAATTGCCAGATATCAATTAGTTGTAACAAGAATTAGATATACACAGTAGTATGTGCTCATTCATCAACAAAAACGTTTATTCGTGTCATCTTAGAGATACCAAATGACGAGCTAACATTTTATTATAACCTACAACACAGTTAGACAAAAGAAAAACAAACTTCTGAATAAAACAAGAATATATCATTCCGAACTTAATACACTAAAAATACAACAAACACAGTTTGCATAAACTAATAAATAACACATGAAGTTGTACATATAAATAAGTAATGTGTGTATGTGTGCATGTGTGAGAATTACACTTCGAGAAAATTGTTTCTTTTTTCCAGTTCATAGACACACATTGTTTTTAAAAGAGAATGAAAGTAAAAGTGCTAGAATTGGAGTGAATTAATACACAGTTGAGCAAAAAAGATGTTTGTCATTTCACAAAGTAGTCATTATGAAGAATAAAAATTATTAGGTGTGTGTTATATAAGTAGGTACGGTCAGTGATTAACAGATACCTATATATAGTCTGATGCATAGTTTACACACATGTAATGTTTAGAAAAAGAATGCAATATTTATCATTCGTTTTCTTTTATGAATAAGAAATACAAAACACAATGACGAAAACAGGTTCGATTTTTTTTCTTTCTTACTTGATTAATAATTAAAACTAACTAAATCTGATCTAAATAAAATATATATACTATTTATTGAACAAATTTCTAATCTTTTAAGGTGCATTTCATTCATATCTAGATGGATAGTAGTTGGCTAGGTTAGTTGTTCACAATTAAATAAATAGTTGTTTTTTATTAAATACAAACTAAAAAAAATTAAATTTAAAGTGGATCAATAAAATTCATCCTTGTAAAATGAACAGGAATGTAAATATTGCATGATTTTTTATTTGAAAAAAAAACCTTTTAGAAATAAAATGAACTATCAAAATTAATGGTGACCAAATGACCTCTCCTTGGTGAGATGCAGAAACAAGACAGTAAGTGATTATGAGATATTCAGATGTAACTCAGTGACCCTAATACAACATATCTATGAAAATGAGTCTAATAAATATTTCATGCATGAAATTTAGTGGTCTGATCGAGTTGGTTCGATCGATGTAGACAAAGAGAAGATCAAAAAATGTGAATACTCAAAGATTGTATGTAAGCCGAATGGTTTGACCAAAAAAACAATGTTTCTCAAATATGCTACACTGTTAACTATTTCTAATCTATTTAGTCAAAAAAATAATGGAAAATTTCAAACAGCAATTTTAGACCAAGAAGCGAATCACTCTAGATTACAAAGTTATAAAGTTAGTTACCCTGAGTATACTTAAATTACAGTGAGGTTTTGCAAGTCTAGAATTATTGATTTTTTTCAACAGACATCTATTTTTCTCAATTGAAATGAATATAAAACTTATCATCATTTTTATTACGAAATATTTTGATAACTAAAAAATTCCATAAATAAACTCTTCATCTTTTTTCTACCAAATGAGATTATGTCACAAAACGATATTATTAGCACAATAAACATTGGGTATCATCATTCATAAGTTGATAATCACTTGAAAATTCAATTGTCCATAAAAGTGGTCAAAACAATGTTAAACAAAACAATTTAAGACATGAAAGCATATCTATTATTCGAAAAATTCTCGAGTATTAAGAGTAAAAGGGAAATAAATAGATACACCGACAATTTAGTGTGATCTTTGTAGCAAGTATTACATGCATACTATTAAGGTGTTTGAACACAATTTACTAAGACGTATATGTTGATTAGATTATCAAGTTTCTTTTCTTTCGAAGCTTTTAAAGAAGGTCAATTAGCATTTTTATTACAAATATGATATCACCAACTGGTTAACACTAGTAGTCTTCATATATAAAGTGTAACATCGATGTTCACATGCCACCTGCGCTTTAGGTTACAGTTGGTATTTACCAACTACAAAAGGCTTTATTTTCAGTGTGAGTATTCATAAACAACGAATGTAGAGAAGATATAACAACATATACGAAAATTACACTGACATTATTCACAGAAACTTTGCCAGATTAAAGATAACCTACGAACTTTAATAGGCAAAGCATTAGCAAGTATCAAGCCTTTAGTTTAGATCAATAATACTTTCATTAACTTACGTCTTTGTCATTTGAAATAATCTCCTTTTCAGCTGCTGGACCGATACCTGTTAATGTACGATTTGCATTTATCAAACTGGGTTCAATGAAACGATTCACAGATGTATAAACTGCTAATGCTAAAGGTCGTAAACGGGGCAAATAGTCAGACATGACATGATCGACTGATAAAATTTGTGTGGTGACACGCGAACGCCAGGATTCAGGTAAAGAATTCAATATATGATTGGCAGAACCGACTAATGACTGCATAACAATTCTACCAAGCTCCACACTGACATCACACAGCTGAAATCACATTAAAAGAAGACATATACTGAGGTGATTTGCTGTAAATATTACAATGCACATTTTAGTGTGTACAAAAACGAGATTCCAGAAACGATTCTGTTTAGTATTCCTTAAGTAATATATCATGCATTTACTCATCACAGTGACCCGATGAATTCAACTGACGACAAAATGGTCGGTGAAATTCGCCATTTGAAAAAAATTTAAGGAAATTTATTAGATTTTAAGCGTAGTATTGTATTTGGCGCCAATTTTCAGAAATTATGAAATGAAACCAAATAATTATTTAATCATTAATCTATTCATTTTTCTGTCTTTAGCGATTGAATGGTGCACAGTTATTCATTACACTTAAACCACAATTTGACTCCTATATCTAGATTTCAGATTTACAGGCGTTAATTTACAACCATACAGTAACCGTTTTGGGAGAAACAGCAGAGGACAGTACAACTATGATTGTCTGCTTTCAAAATTCCACTCTGTTACCATAAAGATAATTGGATTACAATATTTCTAGGGAACATGGAAGTCATTTTTACACATTAGACAAATTAATTTTGAAATATGTACAATTATAGTGGCTAACAAAATGTTGATGGCGGTAGCGCCTCAGGTCTTATATTTCATAATCAATTAAAATTGTAATTCCTAAGTTGTAAGTCAGTCAGTTGCAACGTAGAACTTCGTACGTATGCACATAAGTTCATGTTGCCATACCACATTAGCAACATGAACATGCCCGACCGAAGCTGCTACCTTGACGTGGTGGTCAGGCTTGCCTATCGTGATCACCCAACCGAGCTATATTGGCTGGAACATATGTTCCTGAAGGTTCCTACCATGCCAGGCAGATCGATTGGAGAACGATCAGACTAAAAGCAGCTACCGAAGGTCTGAGAGCGAAGTCGTAATGCTGACTGTAGAGGGGTGTGACAGCAGTAGAGTTTTTCCCTCGGACAACAAGCAGCATCTGCAGCGATGCTGCCTTCTCACAAGGAAGGAATGGTTAGAAAATGTCGACCCTAAAAATGTCACACCTCACCCTACCTCACGGATTTCCGTCTCCTTGGGTAAGGGTGTCCACTAAGGGCCTTTAAGAACGGAGCTAATCCTCTAAATACCTTTCATAAAAAGGCCGTGCGTGACCGGCCTCAAGCAGTTGTCCCTTGGGCTCTGCGGTCACGCACCAACACTAAGTTGTAAATTAGGCTTTAAATACACAGATTCAATTCAGTTAACGGGTTTTGTAACATATCAAACTGGTAATGTACGTAGTTAATCATCTTAACCGTATGTCTAGTTTCCAAGTCTAACTCAACAGAAAGTGAGATATGAATTAAACAATTAGGAAATTGAATAAATAGGATGTTGATGTGACTGGAAATCATAAATGGTGACAAACGAAAAGTCAGTCAGTTTATAGGTACGACGAATACTGACAGATATAACATGTTAAAAAATATGTTTAATTAATTAAGAGCTAATTAAAGCTTAAGCTCTTACTCAAAGAAGTATTTAAAAAAATTTACTTTCTAATACTGAAAAAAAAATTGCCAGTAAATATAATGAGGTAATCTTAAATACCACTATGTTTAAAGTTAGATGACAAGCATACAGATTTTTTTGTGATATATGATGAGGAACATTAAACGTAAAAATGATTACCAACCGACTAAGAGTTAACAAGGAACTAATTTTATCAATTCGTGAAGTCAGTATCCAAAACATTCTATTTAACAAGAAAAACTTAAAATAGGAATACTGTGTAGTTTAAAAGTCAAGAATTATTAAAAGCTAATATTTGTTGTATAGTCAAGAAATTAACCACTTACGTAGCAGAAAGGATTTAGAATATATATAACCAAATAATATCACTCCCCGCACCCCAAGAAGAAGTATCCAATGATGTTGTGAAGGAACCTTCACCATTGCTGTAGCGTACTGAACAAACCACTATCTTTTTTACCAGGAACTGCAAGTCGGTTGACGATATTCAGTTTCACATCAATCTTGATTGGTCTTTATAGGAGCGCTAGACTTCTCTGACCTTGACCGATTCAAAAGGTGGGAATAAAACAGAACGTACATTAGTTTCGGAACAAAACTCAACAGCAACACCGTGTTTTCTTAATGCAGCTATGGTGGAATTTACTGAAGAACAGGCGTAGTTTTGAATAATTCGCAGTATTGATTCTCCACACAGTGAATGATTGCCTAGTTGTTCTGTAAGGGTTTTTAGGAGATCCGGATGAATACTTACACAGCTATCAGATTCTGATATTGAAAGACGTTCTCAACTGCAAGTTTTCGGAAACAAACCGAACACTGAATTATTGGAATTTCTATGATAGGTGTATTAATGAAAATACACCGTCACATGAAAATAAGCGTCGGAATAAGAACCTACCATATAAAATGTGACATCAAAAATCAATGTTGAAGTTATTTTTGACGTCTATTAATTCTTAAATAATGAGTAAATAAAGTAAACAAAATTGACGAC
>OX103972.1:14187637-14226015 GCA_944470395.2 Schistosoma turkestanicum | reverse complement strand
TACACAGTTGGTTACATTCAAGTATATGAAGATTATGAACTGGCAATTCGGTGATTAAAATCCATGTTTTAGTCGCTGAACATTTGATTCATGCCAATTCAAAGCGTATTCATCGAGTACTAAATGTTCACAAATTAATTTCAGAACTTATTTATGAAAACTTCTTTTCTCGATTCATTTAGCCTATTCCTAGAAATTGCCAGATATCAATTAGTTGTAACAAGAATTAGATATACACAGTAGTATGTGCTCATTCATCAACAAAAACGTTTATTCATGTCATCTTAGGATACCAAATTACGAGCTAACATTTTATTGTAACCTACAACACAGTTAGACAAAAGAAAAACAAACTTCTGAATAAAACAAGAAATTATCATTCCGAACTTAATACACTAAAAATACAACAAACACAGTTTGCATAAACTAATAAATAACAAATGAAGTTGTACATATAAATAAGTACTGTGTGTATGTGTGTATGTGTGAGAATTACACTTCGAGAAAATTGTTTCTTTTTTCCAGTTCATAGACACACATTGTTTTTAAAAGAGAATGAAAGTAAAAGTGCTAGAATTGGAGTGAATTAATACACAGTTGAGCAAAAAAGATGTTTGTCATTTCACAAAGTAGTCATTATGAAGAATAAAAATTATTAGGTGTGTGTTATATAAGTAGGTATGGTCAGTGATTAACAGATACCTATATATAGTCTGATGCATAGTTTACACACATGTAATGTTTAGAAAAAGAATGCAATATTTATCATTCGTTTTCTTTTATGAATAAGAAATACAAAACACAATGACGAAAACAGGTTCGATTTTTTTTCTTTCTTACTTGATTAATAATTAAAACTAACTAAATCTGATCTAAATAAAATATATATACTATTTATTGAACAAATTTCTAATCTTTTAAGGTGCATTTCATTCATATCTAGATGGATAGTAGTTGGCTAGGTTAGTTGTTCACAATTAAATAAATAGTTGTTTTTTTTAAATACAAACTAAAAAAAATTAAATTTAAAGTGGATCAATAAAATTCATCCTTGTAAAATTATATACAAACAGCAAAATGAACAGGAATGTAAATATTGCATGACTTTTTTTTTTAAAAAAAAAAACCTTTTAGAAATAAAATGAACTATCAAAATTAATGGTGACCAAATGACCTCTCCTTGGTGAGATGCAGAAACAAGACAGTAAGTGATTATGAGATATTCAGATGTAACTCAGTGACCCTAATACAACATATCTATGAAAATGAGTCTAATAAATATTTCATGCATGAAATTTAATGGTCTGATCGAGTTGGTTCGATCGATGTAGACAAAGAGAAGATCAAAAAATGTGAATACTCAAAGATTGTATGTAAGCCGAATGGTTTGACCAAAAAAACAATGTTTCTCAAATATGCTACACTGTTAATCTTTAGTCAAAAAAATAATGGAAAATTTCAAACAGCAATTTTAGACCAAGAAGCGAATCACTCTAGATTACAAAGTTATAAAGTTAGTTACCCTGAGTATACTTAAATTACAGTGAGGTTTTGTAAGTCTAGAATTATTGATTTTTTTCAACAGACATCTATTTTTCTCACTTGAAATGAATATAAAACTTATCATCATTTTTATTACGAAATATTTTGATCACTAAAAAATTCCATAAATAAACTCTTCATTTTTTTTACCAAATGAGATTATGTCACAAAACGATATTTTGAGATGGTGGAGAAAACTTGTAGCTCAGGTGGATGATTGTGGTGGTGTTTTGTTCTCTGAGCTGGTGATGATGATGTTGTTCAGAAGAACAATGAAAGCTCCACAACCAAAACAACCAGCTCAGAGAACAAAACACCACCACAACAAAACGATATTATTAGCACAATAAACATTGGGTATCATCATTCATAAGTTGATAATCACTTGAAAATTCGATTGTCCATAAAAGTGGTCAAAACAATGTCAAACAAAACAATTTAAGACATGAAAGCATATCTATTATTCGAAAAATTCTCGAGTATTAAGAGTAAAAGGGAAATAAATAGATACACCGACAATTTAGTGTGATCTTTGTAGCAAGTATTACATGCATACTATTAAGGTGTTTGAACACAATTTACTAAGACGTATATGTTGATTAGATTATCAAGTTTCTTTTCTTTCGAAGCTTTTAAAGAAGGTCAATTAGCATTTTTATTACAAATATGATATCACCAACTGGTTAACACTAGTAGTCTTCATATATAAAGTGTAACTCGATGTTCACATGCACCTGCGCTTTAGGTTATAGTTGGTATTTACCAACTACAAAAGGCTTTATTTTCAGTGTGAGTATTCATAAACAACGAATGTAAAGAAGATATAACAACATATACGAAAATTACACTGACATTATTCACAGAAACTTTGCCAGATTAAAGATAACCTACGAACTTTAATAGGCAAAGCATTAGCAAGTATTAAGCTTTAGTTTAGATCAATAATACTTTCATTAACTTACGTCTTTGTCATTTGAAATAATCTCCTTTTCAGCTGCTGGACCGATACCTGTTAATGTACGATTTGCATTTATCAAACTGGGTTCAATGAAACGATTCACAGATGTATAAACTGCTAATGCTAAAGGTCGTAAACGGGGCAAATAGTCAGACATGACATGATCGACTGATAAAATTTGTGTGGTGACACGCGAACGCCAGGATTCAGGTAAAGAATTCAATATATGATTGGCAGAACCGACTAATGACTGCATAACAATTCTACCAAGCTCCACACTGACATCACACAGCTGAAATCACATTAAAAGAAGACATATACTGAGGTGAATTTGCTGTAAATATTACAATGCACATTTTAGTGTGTACAAAAACGAGATTCCAGAAACGATTCTGTTTAGTATTCCTTAAGTAATATATCATGCATTTACTCATCACAGTGACCCGATGAATTCAACTGACGACAAAATGGTCGGTGAAATTCGCCATTTGAAAAAATTTAAGGAAATTTATTAGATTTTAAGCGTAGTATTGTATTTGGCGCATATTTTCAGAAATTATGAAATGAAACTAAATAATCATTTAATCATTAATCTATTCATTTTTCTGTCTTTAGCGATTGAATGGTGCACAGTTATTCATTACACTTAAACCACAATTTGACTTCTATATCTAGATTTCAGATTTACAGGCGTTAATTTACAACTATATACAGTAACCGTTTTGGGAAGAAACAGCAGAGGACAGTACAACTATGATTGTCTGCTTTCAAAATTCACTCTGTTACCCCATAAAGATAATTGGATTACAATATATTTCTAGGGAACATGGAAGTCATTTTTACACATTAGACAAATTAATTTTGAAATATGTACAATTATAGTGGCTAACAAAATGTTGATGGCGGTAGCGCCTCAGGTCACATATTTCATAATCAATTAAAATTGTGATTCCTAAGTTGTAAATTAGGCTTTAAATACACAGATTCAATTCAGTTAACGGGTTTTGTAACATATCAAACTGGTAGTGTACGTAGTTATTCATCTTAGCCGTATGTCTAGTTTCCAAGTCTAACTCAACAGAAAGCGAAATATGAATCAAACAATTAAGAAAATTGAATAAATAGAATGTTGATGTGATTGGAAATCATGAATGGTGACAAACGAAAAGTCAGTCAGTTTATAGGTACGACGAATACTGATAGATATAACATGTTGAAAAATTTGTTTAATTAATTAAGAGCTAATTAAAGCTTAAGCTCTTACTCAAAGAAGTACTTAAAAAAATTTACTTTCTAATACTGAAAAAAAATTGCCAGTAAATATGATGAGGTAATCTTAAATACCACTATGTTTAACTTTGTCGTAGACATCCTCTTAGAGTTAACATTAAGCTCGTCAGATTTTTCAGGGGTTGACCTTCTACCAGGAAAGCCGCTTACTGATCTAGAATATGCCGATGACATAGTTCTATTCGGTGAAGACGCTGACAAAATGCAGAGTCTTCTGACTACCATAAGCAACAATGCGAGCATGTTCGGGATGCGGTTTTCCCCCTCGAAATGCAAAATGTTGCTTCAAGACTGGGTTGCTTCGGCACCTGAACTAGTGATAGGGAGTGAAGTAGTCGAGCGCGTTGATCACTTCACTTATCTTGGGAGTCTCATTAGTGCTGATGGCCTGGTGACTGACGAAATCTCAGCTCGGATACAGAAAGCTCGATTGGCTTTTGCCAACCTGCGTCACTTATGGCGTAGGCGTGATATCCGTTCGCTAACCAAAGGGCGGGTGTACTGCGCAGCAGTTCGTTCCGTTCTCTTATATGGCTGTGAAACATGGCCGTTAAGAGTAGAAGATGTTCGTAGGTTACTAGTATTCGATCATAGATGTTTAAGAAGCATTGCTCGTATATCGTGGGACAACCGAGTAAGCAATGCTGTCGTTAGGAAACGAGTACTAGGTAAGGATGGCAGATCAATCGATGAAGTGGTGAAACTTCATCAGTTGAGGTGGTTGGGACATGTGTTACGTATGCCTAACCACCGACTGCCTCGACGAGCTATGTTTTGTGGTGTAGGAGTAGGTTGGAAGAAAGCTAGGGGCGGCCAGACCAAAACATGGCAGAAATCCATGAAGTCACTGACAAGTGGACTGAGTCATGTTGGTAGATGTAGACTACCTGGTTGGGGTCCGCGAGACGAAAGTCATCAATGGTTAGAGACCTTGAACGACATGGCTCAAAATCGTTTGCAATGGCGCAGGTGCATCCACTCTTTGAGCTCTCTCAAATCCTAATCTTCTGGATTCGTCAGCACATCTACCTTTGTCTTTCTAACCTTATCTCACTGAATTATATTTTTTGAATAATATCTTAAACCCTAGTCTTCTTTATTATAACATTAATACCTCTACAATCTTTATCACTATGGGATTTGATTTGACATTTGCGTCTCTGTGCTAATAATGTGGTATGGCAACATTAACTTATGTACATACGTACGAAGTTCTACGTTGCAACTGATTGACTGACTGACCACTATGTTTAAAGTTAGATGACAAGCATACAGATTTTTTTGTGATATATGATGAGGAACATTAAACGTAAAAATGATTACCAACCGACTAAGAGTTAACAAGGAACTAATTTTATCAATTCGTGAAGTCAGTATCCAAAACATTCTATTTAACAAGAAAAACTTAAAATAGGAATACTGTGTAGTTTAAAAGTCAAGAATTATTAAAAGCTAATATTTGTTGTATAGTCAAGAAATTAACCACTTACGTAGCAGAAAGGATTTAGAATATATATAACCAAATAAATATCACTCCCCGCACCCCAAGAAGAAGTATCCAATGATGTTGTGAAGGGACCTTCACCATTGCTGTAGCGTACTGAACAACTACTATCTTTTTTACCAGGAACTGCAAGTCGGTTGACGATATTCAGTTTCACATCATCTTGATTGGTCTTTATAGGAGCGCTAGACTTCTCTGACTTGACCGATTCAAAAGGTGGGAATAAAACAGAACGTACATTAGTTTCAGAACAAAACTCAACAGCAACACCGTGTTTTCTTAATGCAGCTATGGTGGAATTTACTGAAGAACAGGCGTAGTTTTGAATAATTCGCAGTATTGATTCTCCACACAGTGAATGATTGCCTAGTTGTTCTGTAAGGGTTTTTAGGAGATCCGGATGAATACTTACAAAGCTATCAGATTCTGATATTGAAAGACGTTCTAAAATGCAAGTTTTAGGAAACAAACCGAACACTGAATTATTGGAATTCCTATGATAGGTGTATTAATGAAATACACCGTCACATGAAAATAAGCGTCGGAATAAGAACCTACCATATAAAATGTGACATCAAAAATCAATGTTGAAGTTATTTTTGACGTCTATTAATTCTTAAATAATGAGTAAATAAAGTAAACAAAATTGACGACCTAGTTAACTATGTGACGCCTACGCTAGGCAATCAGTCATTGACGCATTGACTTGAATTAGATTCCTGAATTCCGTGCGTAAGAAAATCTACTTGTTATTAGCAGCGTGTTAGCCACCTGATAGACACAAACGTTGTTGATAAATGATGTTATAAGTGAGAAGAAATGACTAAAAATCCTGAAATTTCCACTTTCCAACAACATTCTGACAACCGGAGTTTTTCCACGGTGTGGCCAGCCAGGAAGTAGCAACCGCCCTCATATCTATAAATGCACACGACACTAAATCCGTCAGAATCATATCCTTTCTACACCTCATGATAGCTTTTATCTCCACGACTAACCATTCTTTCGTTCCTTTGTCACGTCGCGCCACTGAAGCAAACGGTTTGAGCTCACGAAACGTTATTCCTGGTCTCATGAAACCACGCTCTAAACCACATCTTGGAGCTTTTAATGTTCCAACCTTGTATCGAATGGGAAAACAGGTTTTATTAGCTAGAACTCTGGAATCCCGTGCAATCGATGTGTGTTACTTCTCCGAAACGCGCGAAGTTCAACGTTGTATCTGACTGAATAACTACAAAGACACTTTAAATTGTAATAAAAGTTGATGACAAACATTGATTGGATTTCGTTATGAATTTGTGTACATAATATTCACAGTAGAGTGAACATCAACTCTGCGATGCACGTAATTCCAGTCGATGAGTACCAAAGTGGACGAAACGCGTGAATCAACTGTATGAACGCAAATATTAAATAATACAAAAAGCTTAGAGATCAGTGGCTTACCTGAATTTAGAAAGACGGGTATAAACGCTGTATCAGGAGAACTTGCTTCTGGTTTGTAATATGGGAAATGCTGTCCAAGGTGGCAAGCTTCATAGGTATGTGACAGTTCTCTCAGAAAATCAACAAGAGTACGCCTTAATGAAGTTGGGGTCGATGAAGGAGTAGAATTAGAATCGGCGCCCTCGGAAGTTAAAATATTAGGGATAGTAGAAGTTGAATTAGACAACATATGAGAATCAGAAGGCAAGACCACAGCATAAGCAATACGTTTAGGTCGCGATAATGGGAACAATGATAATCGGTCCTATAAAATCATAAAATAAGAGGATTAATTGCAAATCGGTTTCAAAACGGAATACTGACAGGCACGTATGCCATTAACTATAACCGACAACTTAAGCAAAATAGTTCAAAAGCAAACCTAAAGTTCACTACAAACCATCAAACTCAACAAATTTTAGTAATATCAACGCAACGGAGTTTAATATTGTTAAATAATAATAATAATACAAATGCAGTACAGCCGAGTTAAATAGGGAAAATTTTAAAAACGGTTACAAACAGACATGAAATTAATAGACAAATTGGATAACTAAGATTTCATAAAATAATTTTGAGAAGAGCCCCGTAAGTATGCATGACTAACAATAAGCAAAATAAAGAACATATTTGATGGGAACTAAAAGGATAAAAATTACCCAATCACGAAGTGCAAAAGGAGATATTAACAAGTTTTCTTGATCGCAACTGCTAACGCGCAACTGGGGAATTGGTTGGGGTTTACATGTTTCATCAGAGCCTCGACCAGCAAGTTGATGAAATGCCTTCCACGTTAGTGGTCCGTCAACAGTATAGTTAGATTCTAACATACGAGTAGATGAAATAGCCTCCTGGAGCCAAGGACGCAGAGTCTGGAAATAAAAAATGAATGCATATACTTCGATATCTAATCAAATTACGATTCTTACTTAGTAATCAAAAAGTCAGCTTTAAATTAACGAGAGAAAAATTAAAAATAAACATAAGTAAATAAGTTACATCAGGCGAATATATAGATAGACATGTACTTAGATCAACAACCATTTTGTTAATAAAAATTATGTAGAATTTACGCTTTAAATGTCTTCAAAGGAAAACATCTTTCTGGTTTAGCAATAGAGTAATTGCTTAACAATTTTTGAGGATAACTAAACGATGCTTTTCATTTACTGAAAGGGTTTTGTGCAGAAATTCATGTAAGAAAATAATTGGAATATTTGAACTAAACCTGGTAATTAATTTGTGAATTTCCTGTTTTTTTTTTTTGGTGTCATTCTATCAACTAAAAACTCAGCAAAAAAGATATAATATTATGCAATATCCAAAGTAGAAGTCTATTACATTTAGGCCCCTTTTAAAATACGATAACCACCGATGTTAATGACAAATAAACTTCAGATGAGCACAAAATAAACCCTGGGTAAAACTACAGAAACGATTAGTTTTAACATAAATACTCACAGTCAATAAGCGAATTTGGTCGTTTTGATTTTGAGGCATTTTAGAGTGAGCTTTTAGAAAAAAAGAAGGATGAATATATGCACCAGTTTCGGGAACCGAATGGGGTGTACCAATTGTAATGGAATCAACATTGTTAATTGAGCCAGACACTCCACGTGGAGAAACTGTTGCGGCAGAATCGCGAATAGCCGATGAAATTAGAGCACACGCGTCTGAATAAGTTCAATCAATAAAAATAAACGATTTAAAGACACAAAGTAAGATAAAGTTTGTCATTCAGATCATCACAGAACATTTGAATATACCACAAAACAAAGATTCAAACCTTTGAAAAATGATACGTGAAAAATGGATGGTTTAATTATCATAGCTAAAATATCATGAAACACTTATGTTGAAGTAATGATAGAAAAACATTAAGGTAATCAAAAGTAATGCATCGACAGATGAACACAATTCAACTAATAAATTAATACGAAACTGTCGTAAGGAACTTGTAGTCGTAGATATCTCCTTAGTGATAAAGATGAAACACATAACCTACACTAAACATTTCCCCTTAAAAGAATAAAACTAGCATGATCAACAAACTTCATTTGACAATAACCTGTTATCTAAAGTACAGAGAACTTATTAAGAGGTATTTTGTATCTCATTATTTCCTAAAATAAATGAAAACCAAACGATTATTGACGCGAACAATTGTAGGAAATTGGTTTACATACCCAAAATAACTCACTACACTCGATAAACCCGGTAGTTTGCAGCACCGATGTTAATATGATTAATTCAAGTGAACACAAAACACAATCATGTTAACCCAGAAATAAGCATTCGGTTGAATATTTTAGATGATGTTTTCTTTCACCCTGAATTATTTCAATGTTTTTCTTCCGGTTATCAGTTATTATTTAATTTTAATAGAATACAGTAGGATATCGATCTACTTCAGTTCTGAATTATTGAACTTAATTTGATTAGCACTGATGCTTACAGTTGTTAAAAAAAGCTTGCTTGTTTCAAACTGGCTAGATCTACTGGTACAAAGTCAACTATTTCTCAACTAGCATACCAAATTTATAAATCTTTTGAGTGGATAATTAGTAAACAATAAGACATGACGGAACATCTGTGAGATAATAACAAACAAGGTACAAATTCGAACTTCTTTTTTCTTAGGAACACTCAAACTTACCATCATATTCGAGTTTATTTTCTTTAATGATTTGGTCACGCGACAACATATTCCATCTTAGCTGGTCAGTTATCTGTCGTACACTAAATTCTTCAAATACGCTACTCATTATCCGTTGAAGTAAGAGCAAATGACTAACAGAAGGGTGAGAACTGGTCACCCACCAACCTGGACGTGTCCGGTAGCTCGGTGGACGAGTATATGGATTTTCATTATTCTGACTTAGAGATCGGACGGACAGTCGGGTTACTTCAATCTCATCCTCATAGAATAAATTTCCATTAACTACGTACTTCTGATTCATTACAGCACTGAAACCACATTTGCATCCTCGTGTAAAATGGAACCCAGATCCGTTAACTAAGTCATGACCTCCAAAAGCTGAAGCGTTCGTTCTTCCTGATCTACTACAAGGTGATGTCGTAGATATTGAATTGGATAAGTACAGACCAATCTCAGAGCCAAGTATGGATGACGTGCATTCACAAATGTTACAGGAGTCAAAATTATGGTCTTTGAACAAATTTAGCATAGAATCTGAAAGAATTAAATTTACTAAAAGCCCATTGGTTTCGTGCAAGCTGGTTAACCAATCAGTGAAATCCTCTATGTAACTGGTATTGGGGTTCGTACAATCCGCTGACTTCACAAATCCTGTGATAGAATAAGTAGTGCCAGATTCATTTAGTTGTTGAGGCGAACAAGGTTTATTATCAATGTTTGTAACATTTCGATGTAATGAAGTGGGAGGGAAAGAATTAGGAGACATTAACCAAGACTTAGATGTCGCAGACTGATTCCCAGTATTGACGACCAACCCATTAGGTGTAAAATGTGGATCCAAACATTCTGATATAATGGACTTCTGGTTTGATGCACGGTGGTCATAGGACCACTTCAGTTGAGGCAGAGACTTCGCAAATAATGAAATTTCATCATGAGGGATTTGATAGTTACTTGTCATACCGAGATAGGCAGCGCAAGGTTGAACGAAAGACCAATCCTGGAACAGATATTTATGAATTAATTAATCATGAGTATATTTACGAAAATAATGAAGTATATGTATATCTTTTTTATTTTATCATAATTTTGCTGCTACAAACATTTCACTATACTCAACTTAATTAGAATTATCAGATTATAGTACTAAAATGGATATTTACGACAAAACGACACTAACAGATAACAATATATAATAGATCGATAGTACAGATTAAACATTTGATAATACAGTAAAGAACGTGTCATCGTCAACTCATTGTTTGAAACCATGACCAAACAATAAATGTATTATTAATGAAGTGATAGGGTAAACTATCGCGTTAAATTAGAGTACCGTTGTAGTTCTTTTGATTTGAAAAATGTATTGGCAGAAAATAACCAAGATTTCGTAGACAGGTATCTACACTTTACTGAAATGAACTTACTTGAGATTCTATGCCGATGCTACTGAGGTTTTGAATACAAGGCAATTTCGCAAGGTGCCATAATCCTTGGTTTTGATAGGTTGATGGTGAATTGGCAGATTGATAGGGTGTAGGGACCGAATGTGACGTGTCTGCTGCGCTGGACGATAATGAATCCTGGATTGTTTGAACAGATGGAGAACCTGGTCCTGGGGTGCTTACTGAAGCTGTTGAAGGATTCGCACGGTTGGTGGATACTGAGACACCATCAACAGGGCTAGGCTGAGGAGCATCATGTGATGGTGGTGTAGGGAGCATTAAGGCTAGTTCTGCTGGTCCTATATGTCCAGAACCTGTGCTGCTAGCGAGACTGACTCCTCTCTGAAGTGAAGTATAAAAATAATACAGATTATAAACTTGGTATGGGACAGTGGTAGAAAACAAGATATCAAACTCCACACTAATGATGTAAACGGTTGCTATTTCAAGAGCAAAAAAAGATTCAAATAAAGGCATCTATCACTCAGATCAACAAAGGTTGAAATAACAGAAGTCATAAAACTCGTTGGGTGAGTACAGATTTATGAACTAAAATGTAATAATAGACTATTAATTTCTTTAAATATCACTTGACTGACTAAATAAAGAAGTGAAGGATTTCTGGTGAGTTAATTACGAGTTTATAAATCGACTTCTCAAATCACTGAAAAGATGATAAACTATGATGTAATCAAAAATTACCCGTCAGCTACTTGGCAAGACTAGATAGCTTTGTTAGAATTATCTAGATAAACAATACATCAAAAAAATATTGACTACAAGAATAGTAAATGTTACCTGAAAGCAAAAGGAACCTTGAAGCGATACACTTTAACCAACTTTGTTTCTAGTATGAAGCTTTGAGTAAGCGATATAATCTACGATTTGAGCTTAAATCTAACCTATTTTAACTGATCTGATTGATTAGACTATCCCCAATCAAAACAGCTCCACAAATACGGTAACTTTAAATAAACCTGACTCGTAATTTGCCTGTAGGTAAATATAAAAGCTAAATCGATTACGGTTGTTTTTCAAAAAATACCACTAGTTGATGTATGCGATATTAACGGAAAAAATATATTGTAGTCTATTTTCAAAGACTGTATTCGACTTGTGTCAGATACAGTTTATAATACTTTCTTAAAGGATCTGCTTCATGCAGCTAGCCTGAAAGCTTAATCTGCATAGCATAAAATATAGAACGCGCTTCATAAATCCACTCCGATTGCCAATATACAATTCTGATTGTACAGACAGACAGGCAGATGATACTTCAATAAATTAGAAAAGTTAATAAGAAATATCAAAGAAATTCTAGCATATTTATTCCATATATAATTCTGAACAAAATAAACATTATGCATCATGACATATGCCACTTAACTTGACTACATGTACATGTGAACAGACTTACATGAGTGATGAGTCCAACGCTGCGACTAAAAGTACCACTTAAATTATTCATTATGGAACCATTAGAATGCATCAATCCACAATGAGTATTTGTTTCCAATGCTCCTGGATTGATATGGTCATCGATTAAACCATTGCATTCTGTGACTTTCATATCCGGGGAACCTACAAATGAATAAGTGCGTTATAACGATACCACAATAACATCAAGAAATGTTGATAAATTAGGATAACTTACACGAATTAGCAGAAGTGAAATTGGTATTTGTTATATCTGTTGTAATTCCTTGTGCACCATCAGTTAAGCTAGAATCGTTGAAATCAGTGCGGCAAATAGTAGTACGAGGACGTTTACTTCTAAATGGACTGAAAATGTTATAAAAATTCCAGATAGTGATTCTTTCATATGAAAGCGACATACATGAACTCACAAACATGACGAGATTTCAAACTGTTGCATATTAAATATCTACAGAAATCTACTACGGTATTACTGATGAGTAAATGGCAGGGCTAAAACTGACAGTTACACTTCAGCCTGGTTAGTGATGATAACTTGCGAATTAGTTGTTTGTCCTCAACTCAATAACTCAGTCAAAAAAGTAATTTCTGAAAAATCCAATCAATATAAGGAGTTTAAGTGTCGTTCGGACACACGGAGCACAGATGAAACTGCAAAAAATAAAATGTTTCTGAAACGACCGCTTTCAATAGTTCAAAACTTTGCAGTTATGCACCCAGGTTAATTAAATCTTAAATAGTAATTATTTCCCATTCGAATACTGAATGATAAGCTCTCGTGTGACATGAACAAATACAACCTTTTGTCCAGTTCATCAAATATAGGACTCTTCTGAAAAAGACATCTATCCGATATTGCTTCACCATTTCTTATTTTCCTTTGTAATCAATAAAAATGTTTATTTCTGGCCTGTCGAAAGATGGATCATGAGGAGATATAGCTGACAAAACAAACAAACCAAATTTGTTTCATCTTATTGATAAAAACCACATAATTTGTGTAAAGTTCAACAGCTTCACACGAGTGTGCGCGGTAAACTGTTAGTACAAATTAATATTAGTATCAACAATAAACTGGAAACAATCTTCATGCCAAGTTTGTTCGTAAAAAGAAAGGATTGCATTTAAAAAAGTGAAAAATCTGAAATTAATAACCGACTGCTTTAAGTAATCGCAAAATCCTATCATTTTATATGAGAACGTTGTGCATACATTTAGACATCCTTAACTTACTTCATGTTTTGAAAGATTTACAGAAAGTAAAGTGAGTAATTTGAGAATGAGTCAGCCTGAATGAGATGATCAGCATTATGCATTTAGTTCAGGGAAATTTCGAATAGACTGAGTTACTACTTAACTTAATCAACTTGCTGCATTGAATTAATCTTATGGAAGTGTGAACGTTATGGTCGTTTTTGTACAAGAGTAAATGGAAGTTTATATAACTCATTAAAAACACCGAAAATTGATGCATCGATGATCTATTTACAAAACAGCTCTAACAATAACGTCACTTACTATTCGTCAGGAGTTACATTATTTTCTTTGCACAATGCATTGTCTTCGATAATACTACAATTTGAGAAGGGCGGAGATGATTGCTCAAGGGTAGACTGTAAGATAATGGCTTCTGCACTTGTATACTGCTCTCTTTCAATTCGATCTGGAATGCTGAGACATAAGTTTGGACGCTTTATATCACTAGATGGTTCTCTCGGCAATTCCTGGGATGCATGTCGAACTAGCCAAGTGTTGAATAAAGTCCTTTTTGTTACAGATACTGAACCAGTTGGAATTTGTCGGGATGACATTTTAGCATATTGTGTTTGGTGATCCAAAGAAACGGGTGAGTCCGTGGTCACCAAACCGTTAGGTATCTAAAATTAACAAACAAGAACTTTTACAAGATAGTTGAATTGTATAGTTGGAAGCACATCCTAACGATAAACATATTTTGTTTAAAAAAGTTGATTATTTTGGTGGTAATTAGTGATAACATACCAATACGTAGCTTGTGAGTGAATTATTTAGCGTGAAACCTGGAAATTTAGGGGTTCCAATAACAACTGTTTCTTGGGATTCGAATAGTACCATTACCAAACTTTAAACAAGATTATTGTAGAAAAAGAAAATTTCACAACAATCACAGCATTATGACTAACAAAGTAGCTAGTGAGCGTTCTTATTTGTGTTGAATTTTTTGGGGATGAGGTATGGTTGGGAGATAAAATTAGTTATACAATTATACATTTAGTTTTCTATCTATACTGGCACAACATTTAGATGGTTTGAGTGATGGTGCTTTTCATCAATAACTTATTCATTTACAAATTTAACTAAATAAACATCAAAAAAAGTGAAAGTAATTTTACTTAGATTATAATGAAAAAATGTCAAATTGAAAGCATTTAATTCAGTAGCACGACCATGTGTTTTTTCTTTACTAAAATGTAGAATATGCAGCAAACAATGAAAGCATTGCTTAAACATTTAAGTACACTAGTTAAACTAAAGCAGTAAAAGTATGAAACGGCCAAAACCTTGACAGTTGCAATAACATAAGAATATTATCTTTGATAAAAAGGTTTGGTTATCGATGAATTTTACAATATTTATGAACATGTTACCTTAACAATCGAAGATACGGTTGGGTTAGGTTCAGGCTTAGGAAGAAGTGATGGAGGTTGTGGCGCTGTTGAAAGGTGAGTGGATGAAGGCGTAATCTGGGATGTATTCTGATCACAAACAAAATCATTATTCAATTCATTGAGGAGAGTATTAGAATTAGGGTTTGGATTTTGATTTGGAGCTGGTTGCTGAGGGCTCAGAGTAGGCATGGAAGGGTCATGGGTTGCTGTTAAGTTAGTAGTAATCGATGGGAGCGGAGTTCTTGGACGATCAGAGAGCGACATGTTGGAATGAATAGATGATTTCAAAGATCGTCGAAGACAGGGATCTTGCTGATGGAACGAGCCACTAACAAAAGATCGACGAACTCGAGGAAACCTGAAAGGATACCCCAATAGATTATTTAGAAGAAATAATATATGCATTAAAACCATTTTCACTAAATACTATGCCCATTGAGTACACAAATTGGAAACTGTTAATAGTGGCAAACCATTTATTTAGACAATAGGTTTCCGCTGAGTATCTCAGGGGTTTACTGAGCAAATGACTTTTCTAAACCACCTGATAGAAACTGTTGGATCGAATGAGACTGCACAAACACACACTGAGATGCGATGAGATTTTTCCCAGGGAAACGCGAATTCATATCTAACGTTCTTTATGAGTGGTCAGTAGTTAATGAATACTTAGTATTTCACTTGTACAAAAATTCCAATAAATATACATCTTCCTGTCTTATTATGCTTGATATGATACGGGATTTTACACAGATAAATGCATCCAATAACCAAAAAATATAAATGACAGCAATGTATAGTTAACTGACGTATAACGATCAATGTTAAAAGTTCGAATATTATTCGTTAAACACTGTACGGATAGGAATACTAAGTAATAAAATTACCTGTTGCAGCAGCATTGCAAGATAGTACATGGATCTTGTATGTTTAATGAGCACATTTCTGATGATGAAGTAATGGACTCATCAGTATTACAACCTATATCAATCCTATCAGTAGAATGTGATTGTTTTGATTGCCACTCTGGTTTCGTAGAAGGTGGGTGGTTATGTTGTAATGCACAGTGAAGAGTTCTACCAGCTAGGTAAATATGACGAACATCTACCAAAAAATCAGACTGCAATGAACCACTGGAAGTAATTGCTTTCAGCCAAGATGTCCCGGGTGTGTTCATTTTTATAGAAGGGCGTTTGCTCCGTCTGTTTATTCGCCATAAACGTGATGTTTTTATCCTAGTGGGGATATGAGTATTGTATACAGAGTGTTTACTCGGCATATATGATACCGGTGTGTTCACAGACAAATTTTGACCGGATACTTCAGATGAGTGGACTGTTTCACCTTCAGATGATGGATTATATTCTGGTTGACAAGGTGAATCGTTTACAGAGGTTATCAGCACAAAGCACATAGGATATCTCATACGAAAACCATCTGTTAGAAAATACGAACCAATTACAAATAGCGCTTATAAATCATACTAAATATCTGCAATACGGTAAATGTACAAATGATAAGATCTTTAATAGTGTTTACTGTTTTGTAGATATATACTTACCGTGCACCCTACCCCATCTAGATAATTGCATTTAGTATTGTTTGGCCAGAAGCTTAAAGGTTAAAAATGCTAAAACTTTCAAAAACATTGTAGTGGATCATAATAGACTTGTTCACAATTTCAGCTTATATATTATCAATAGGAAACAGTTAGTAACTAGAGCGATTTGCGATAGTTTAGTGGTTAAAGTACTTAACCTTTGATGAGTACGTTCAGATTGTGCTGCATCCACCTTCACTTGAGTAGCAATATAATATTATTAATCTTCAAAAACTGAGTACATGAATCCTTACTTGCTTGATGAGTTGTCGTGTATAGGGGTATGTCGTGCACTTTTAAAAGTAAATCAACTCTATAAGCCTACATTTATTATCAGTATAAAAAAATTAACTAACTCATCCGGTACTTTATTATAGGCCTTACTAAGTATGGCGGTTAATGAAAGTACTAGGTTGTCCAAACATAAGTAGGTGGAGAGTGGTTCGAGTTCGGGACACCTTTATTGCTAACCTATTGTATTCAAAATATTCACTACATCATATCAGATTTTCATTCTACAGAAATACTTTAAGAAACACCTAAAACCAAATAGCATGATGAACAGAGCACTGATATACACGCAGTGTATTAAAGAATACGGTATTAGCCATTGAAGGGACTTTAAGTCTGTAGCGTATTATTGGGTAACTGCTTATACTCACTACCGACTAGCAACAAACCGCACACTGGGATATAATATATATATCATCAGGTTGTTGTACATATGAAACCTAAACTTAGATTTCAGGTAAATTTTGTCACCCGATTCCGAATTTAATGACTTTAGGAAAACCCTACAGAATAAGCACATATCATTTATATTAGTGGATGTTTATTAGACGTTTTCATTTAATGTTATTTTATCTGACAACCCATAACTTTATTTTTTATTACTGGTTAAGACTGATCATTTAGATCTCATGTTTCTCAGTTGTCTGTGTATACAACGAGTAAATCCCAGGTTATATGACTTAAAAAGGGTTGCTCATGTAGCTTAGGGATGATGTAAGATTGATACCACAGATTTTAGTGCTAACTTACCAACAATCACCTCAACAAATCTCGGCGGAGTGTCTGGACACCGGCGGTTGATTTCTTCTACTGTCCGCTTCTTATCATTACTAAACCTATTCTGTTGGCGTGAATTCTGATGTGTAGGAGTAGCCATAGCGAAAAAAGGCAGACCAGCAACGCCACTCATAGCAGGGTCACACTCGTGACTGGGCCTGAGTGGGTAAAAAGTCGACCATGCTTCCGACTCAACCATCAGATCTCCGTCCTTTTTTTCATAGCCAAAGCCTGTCAGCTCCGCAGATATTCCATAAGGCGCCAGGATAACTATAACGAAGTTACAATTCACGGAAAAATGTTATTCATTTGAATAAAACAAAGCGCAAAAATGGCACCACTCAGAACAGAGGCTTGTACACTGTGGTATATTTATTAAGGAGTCTAACCCACAGTTATGACATGAGTTAAACCACCTAGCAATCAAAAGATATTATAAAAACAAAAGCGGCACAAAATGTGTGAATAAAACAGCATTACGTTAGACCTGTTCGTACACTAAAATTCTTTGTTAGGAATCCTTCGATAACTAATTTTTAAGATTACTATCTCGTAATAGTCTAAAAAGCGAATCCATTATTAGGATGTAAAAGTAAAGTCATGAACTTGTGGTGCTAAACTGTAACATAAGTAATTTGGTTTCAGATTATTTCACTGGGAAGACAGAAACTTTTAAGATCTAACGTTATGAAGCATGCGTAAGACTATCTATCAACAAATGAATGTAATTAAAATGCCTAGACACATTGAATAGCAAATGACTTAGCTATTACAAATTTTACTCCAGTCAAAATTGAACTGGTTAACTATAACTTAACGGCGGTAAGACCCACACTGTGCTAAACACAACAGCCATAAAAAATTTCTATGTATGTCTTGAAGGTTGGTAGGTTTATATGAAATTAAACACGTAATGATGGTCATATAGATAGAGTACATGGGTTTCAACTACTACGTTGAAATCTAGGACGCCGTTGAAACTGCTTTGATTAGGCGAACAGGCATTACCTCTAGTCTTCAGGATTGAGCACATACACGACTACTAGATACGTTTACTCAGAAGCAAAGAACATCGTACAAATCTTAACTACGCTATAAAGCAGTTTGTCAAAATTACTACAATAAATACCAGAGTAATATCGAATATTAAAAAGATTAGACAAGGAACTTATTCAGAAAATGCATTTGCAGGGTGAAATTTACGAACTAGTTTTGAAACTCAAAATATGGTGAAGTGTATATGGTGGTGAGCATTAATACAGCGATAAATGGTTTGCGTGGAAACTAGTTGTACATGGAATATTAGATTCTTTAGGGAAGACCTACCAGGTATAGTTGATTGATTTGTGACACACTTTTGAATGTGTTCGACCCCAACTCTTTGGACAGCAACATGTTGACGAATGTCGAGACTGGCACACACTGTGCTCTCACCATGTAAGAAGAAAGAGAAGCTGACACTATATTGTACACTGAGAAGAGTTAAATTTTTATAATTTAATCTTACTTGTTATCATTGCAACCATATTTACGAGGCTGTACAAACCACTTGCCCAAGCGCACAAACCCTTTGGTAAGCAGACATCTTTAAAAATTAGCTCAAAAACCTAAATACAAACCTCTCAACAACGTTGTGCAAAGCCCGAAACAGGACAGTTCTTGTTTCATATGATAAACCTTGTCGCCAGTTTCCATGGTCCTCTTTACGGAGTTCTGGTAGTATACAGCTTTCCGCGTTAGGGAAGTCATCGTTTCCATACCAGAACACCCAAAGCTCTTTGGTGAATTTTGAGAAAGCGCAAGGATTTGATAAGTCCGATGACTCTGGTTTTGAGCGCACCCAAGCTGAGAGAACGCTATACTTTTGGCACAGAGTGTAAGACTTAATAATTGGATCGTTTAGTGGATCATGGTATTCCTTTGGAGTATGGAGGATATATTTTCGGTATTGAATACCACTGAAATCAGTCTATGGAAAAATATTTATCAGTTAAATATAATTCAAATCGTATTTCATTCAAAAACAACGTTTTATACCAAGTACTCACCAATGCAAAAATATTCGTGAAGCAATGCTCAAGTGAAGTGTCATTTGGACCTGTCGACTGGCTCATACTAGACATATTGCATGGAGCTCACTCCATTGCTACATCACTATTTTTGACTAACCACCTAAACTAAACGCAAAATTTTCCGCCATGCGGACAGGTATAGCATTACTTCCTGAAGCACTCAAACAATCAAAAGGCTAATATAGTGATTGTTGGTGAGTTGCAGTTGTGCTATTTGAAAAGTACAACAGACTTTGATGATCAGAACAATATGCCGGTTAAATCCTTAAGTTTAAGACTGTAAATTTATGCTGGATTAAAAAGAGTATCGGAATCAATCAAACTACAATGTCCATTAAAGGTCTGACTTTCTCCATTGTTGTATGAATCTATGTAGAAATAATATGAATATCTCGTATATATCTCCTCTCAAAAATTATTTCGCTCTAGCAATTGAGTTATCTCATGATTTTGAAGTAAAACAACCAAGCCTGATGACAATCAAGATGTGAATAGTTCATAATTCAATGCTTCCTGGTCCTCAAAGGCAGTTTAAATAAAGAAAATCAGCGACTAAAACTACCAGACTTTCAAAAATTTCATAAATCTCCACTAAAACCAATTCTATCTCCGATTCTGTCAAGATACATCTAAATATCTTAACAGAGAATTCACTTTACGAAATCAGTTGTTCGGGATTTTTGTTGACTTTATCAGTTATCGAACGTCACCGGCTTAATTTACAATAATGGATATTCGTATCATTTTGGCTGACTAAGTATCCACCTAATAGATCTCGAAGCCACTTAGTTTGATGACTCTGTTTCCAACCTATGAACACAGTCATAATTTCAAGTTCTATAAAATAATTCATTGGTTGACAATATAGCAGCTGCATGCATATTGTTAACGTAATACATCATAGAAGACCTTCCCTTATTCCAGTCAGCTCAGGCTACATAGTACACCTTCCCATAAAACTGATTGGATTTCGTGTTCCCAAAAACATTCTGGGGCTTGAAGAGTTCATTCTTTATACTGACCGAAATCCTTCATTCCACTACCGTTGTGACGTCGTTTATGCTTGCTTATAATAAATATCAGTAGCCACAGTCGAACATGGAATATATTAAATTTACTGCAGATCGATTTCAGACAGAAAAGTTATCAATTCTTTTTTATAAACTTCCCGAGATACCTCTACTATTTTCATAACTATTTCAGAACACTTTCAAAGGCAATACATTTAGTTACAGTAACCTCCTACTTCTTGGTTTCAGAAAGAACATAATTACTATCACGTTACGTAGCTGTCAATGAGTTTATTCATAAGAGGTTTAAGATGGAAACTTAAATAGCAGTAACATAAATTGCTGTCGCAACGTGGTAATATTTGCAAGAGTAGCAAGCAATATTCCGTTTTCTACACTTCTGGTGGTTTACAAGGTGAACTACAGATCTGTAGTGGTGAGTGAATCTTCAAAAAATAGTTCTATAAGTTTCTGACGATGATGTTGACCTCACTAGTTTCAATCGAAACACCGAAAATTAGGGTGCTCGGTCATGCATCTGCACCAGATCACCTATGAGTACACCGTACAACGCAGTCCTGTGCATCAACTAGAAAGATTAGCCTACTTCTAATCCTCAATATCCAAACCATCATTCAAATATACCTTTGATCCACTTCATTCCTGGCTTTTGATTGGATTCGGCTTTCAGTATTGTCGAACTGAAAGGTGTTACAGGCAAGCGTTTTGAATGATATCCATGACATCTTAACATCCTAAGAATTTATTGTATGAACACTAAATCTCATCTGTCTTGTATTTACCGCATAAATAACAACATTATGATTGAGGATTTTCAGAACTCGCTTTCCTGCGATCAGAAATTGACCAACTTATCTGTTGTAAATTCAGTAACATATCACTGAATATTTTGCAAAACATCGTCAATGAAGAGTACGGCGGTTTTGGAGCAAGAAAGGGAAATAATAATTGCAGCAACTTCAGTTTATTTAGTTTAAGGATTTTATACTTGTATTGATCTCACTATTACGAGGAAAACAGACAGGTTAAGTAGCAACATTCATCCTTATAATCATTTGTACCAGTGAACGTATGATCGAATATTTTTAGATACGTGCTTATGTTTTACGCAATGACCTCCGTCCTTTTGTATGTAGACTGACATTACAGTACGGTCAAGTGGCTTTCATCTTTCCGATCGCTATCTTGCTTTGTTTGCTCTGTACCAACCTTTATTCCTCTGATGAGTTTTGGTATGCCTTCGATACCCCGAAATCGCCAGAAAATACACTTATTTCATCTGATCTATTCCGTCTTCTTCCTTCTTATAGAAGGTCTGGAATAACGAACGAGATACGAACTTAATTGCTATATAGACTTGTTCATAGTCATACGACTTAAATATATACACTTAAGCTGTAAATATTTGCTCTCTTCAGAACATTTGCATTTACCTGAAGCTACCTAATTGATCTTTACCAGTCATCTTCACTCCTAAGGCGACCAGAATGTGGCACACAAAAGTTAAATCCATGATATGATTTCATTCTGGTTGCGTCCATCCAATCTTACTGGTTACCAGTTTTTATGACGGTTAGTTTAATCACTTAATTCGTACTCAAAAAGATTCGTAGTCAAGTTGTACCTGATTCATTTATTCCCGATCATCGAGTTCAATAAAACTATAGATATCAACTTTTCAGTTCTTTAGTCGCTTTGCTCAAGCATTATAATGAAATTCTGATTAGTATCCAGAGTTACTTATCTAGCTCTGTCGATGTAGATAACCAGTCAGCTACATTTAGAATACGCTACCAGGTTTCACTACAAAATATCACTTTCTTACCCCATTCACCCTCACTGAAGTACTGTCCGCCAATTAGCAATCTACAAGCAACCTTGCTATTCATTCCTTTGATACCTGCTCCCAACTCGCGTCTCGATAAGCCATTCCGTTCCCCTCTTTTCCTATTTCCCTTAGGATTCCAGGTCAGGGTTTACCTTCACCTCCAAATATTTGCTTCAGTTGGGAGTTGGTTTGTTCTTCGTCAGAGCAGTGTGTTGTTGATGGTAGTCAACGGATCTAATGAATCCTGTGTGAAAAAAGGATGTTTCAGATAGTTCTTTAAACTTCGTCTCCATATAACAGGACCGTTTTGATGTTCGACCGCGAGGAGAGAGAGAAAATGTGAATGTAGGCAACCTTGTATAACGACGGTCTCCTCTTGAAACGAGTCTACCGGCTGTCTTCCATCCACGATCCCATAGTAGAATCTATCATAAGAATTCTGCAATCTGTTGATTATCTACTCAGACACGCCCGAGTGTCGAAAAATTCTCCGTGGTGTCACACTGCCCGCGTTGTCAAATGCTTTCTCTCAGTGAACGAAGTTGGTGTTGATTGGTGAGTTCAGTTCAAATGACCGTTCCACACTGATCCGTAATGTCGCTATTTGGTCGAAAGAAGATTTGTCCCTACGGAATCCAGCCTGCTGATATCGAAGTCGGGAGCCTATTCAGTCTTTTAGTCGGTTTAACAACACTTAATTGAAGACATTTACTGGCACTGACAGTAGATCGATTTCATTGACCTTATCATACTTACCAAGATCTCCTTTCATTGTTATCGTGATGAAGTACCCCCTTTTTCATTCTCTTGGTACTTGTTCTTACACTCTAATCTTTCTGAACTGAATGCGGAGCACCTTTGTGGTTACTTCTGTGCCCGAGTCCAATGTTTCAATAGGTAAATTGTCTGGTCTGTTTAGCCGAACCTCCTGAATTTTTCAGCACCTCCAGGAAAAACTATTTTATATTTTTATAAATTTGTTCCCATAGTTGACCATCGCTTCTTGATTTCACTTTTGTGTTCGCCACTGATTTGGATATAATTAACTTGGCTCTCTGTATTGCGGTAGAAAAAAATCATGCTTTTTTGTGTATGATCTTCGGGGAGAATATATCACTACCTATAACCACTGTTTTCCTACTTTTGATAGAACAGTGAGATGTAATTGTTCTAAAAAGTATGATATGTTTTGCGCTGTTGTGGTGTTTGAATGAACTAGTAACTTCTTGTTGTTGTGAAATGCTTGATTTCGAATTCTAAATACAATACATTCGTTTGTGCAGATCATTAATTCTTGATTCATATACTTCTAAGCATCACAGTGGCGTCGCGATGGAACTTGTAATGGAACAGCTAGATATTCATTCTACTTCTGAAGCTTTTGAAGATTATTTGGAAAGGTTTGAAATCTGGAGTATGACCAAGAAAGATGTCAAAGATGATAAAATTGTGGCTCATTTCCTAACATTCATCGGAAAAGAAGCGTACAGCTTATTGAAAACCTTGGCATATCCAGAAAAACCTATTTCACTTCCCTATGCAATGCTAAAGGAGTTATTATTGAATCATGTAAAGTGCCCTGGTTTTGAATGCCGTGAAAGAGCGAAATTTCATAAGATGATTCGTCAAAATGACCAAAATGTTAAGGAATTTATTCTTGAATTGCAGAAACAGGCTGTCAAGTGTAATTTCGGTGATCAACTTCATGTGCAGCTGAGAGACCGATTAATTGCAGGAATTAACATACCTAGTTTGGAAAGAGAGCTGTTAAGAATGTCAAACTGTTCCTTTCAAGATGTTAGAACTGCGTGCATTAACTACGAGGCGTTGAATGAACTTGATATTCAGTCGATGAAGATTTCCAATACTTTGATTAGTTATCATGATGAAAAGCAATCTCAGGGTCAATCAAAATTGTGTTCGTTTAACAGAGGTTCCTATTCTCGTGTAAAAATGAACGGTGTCTCAAAAAAGAATTACAAAGGAAATCAAAAAGGTGAGACCAAGTTTGGCAAATGTTTATCATGTGGAAAACTTCATTCTCGTTATTATTGTACATTTCGTAATGCTAAATGTTTTAGATGTGGTAAGATAGGACACATTCAAGCAGTATGCAAAGCTACTGTTCATTTTGCCTCAAGTAGTACTAAATCTTGTAATTTAGATTCCAATAATTCAGCTGATCCTAATGATCATTTATCTTTGTCTACCATTTCGAAAGGTAATGCTCATATTCAAAAGCGACTATATACATCGCTTGGTTCATTTCATGACTTTATTGTGGACACAGGCAGTATAGAGTCCATTATTTCATTCAAGAACCTGAAATCGTTAGATCCGAACGTTGTGATACGACCCACTGATGTATCAATATTGGGGATTACTGGACACAAACTGCCTATACGAGGATGTTGTGAATTGCTAATAAGAGATGATAATTCCTCATATATACCTTGTGAATTTTTAGTTAGTGAAACAGGACTGTCAATACTGGGTTTAAAGAATTTGAGAAGACTTAAAGTGGAGTTGTCTTTCCTAGTTTCTAAAGAAAATTCTGATGCTTTACTTAAAGATTTGATAGCCACGTGTGCTAAGTGCAATGGAAGTATGAAAATGGTTCAGCACGGGAGTGCCAAGCAAATTCAACATGTTGACTACATTTCTCGACAGTCATTAAATGCAGATATTTGTCGTACAGCGAAGAATTGCGAAAAGTGTCATAAGCTGAAAAATCAGCATTCGAGGTTGAGTGATTCTATTGCCGCCTCAGCATTTAATGAGCTGGAGAGGGGAGTAGATACCTTTCTACTGCAATATAGAAATGCCAGACATTCTGTGACGAAAGAGACTCCATCAAAACTATTAAAAGAAAGAATTCTTCGGTCGAATATGAGATGTTTGGAGTCTACAGAAGTTACATATTATCGTGGCAATGAACTTCGACCATCCACGGGGATCGTTCAGAAGATTGTCGGGAAATCTATGGTGCGACTTCTAGATATCAATGACTTAAGTACACACAATCAACATGTTGATCAAATACAATTCCAAGAGCCAGGTGAGTCTGTTCCAATTTCGGTTGTTAATTCTAATACTAATGAGAGCATTCTAGATAATACAGAGCCTTTATCCAATACACTGTCGGACAGACACAGGATGAATTTGAGAAGAAGACGTACGATTGATTACAGACATATACATTCCAATTTAAGCTGTGGTGGATGTGGTGTTTGAATGAACTAGTAACTTCTTGTTGTTGTGAAATGCTTGATTTCGAATTCTAATCACAATACATTCGTTTGTGCAGATCATTAATTCTTGATTCATATACTTCTAAGCATCACAGCTGTACATTAAGAACAATCTGGTTACACATTTGCTTCTCAAGAAATTTTATATAAAGATTAATAAAAGGTCAATCGAATAAAAGTTCAAATAAACCTAAGGTGATAACTGTATACGAAAGAGAAAGAAAATGAACGCAATATAGAAAGAGTGTGGTGGTTTATTTTTACGAAGAAAACACAACTACTGAAATGTAACCCACGAAGAAGTATATCGTACGAATCGCTATAGGAGTAAGAAAGGATACGAATTTGTTACATTGTTCAAGGCCATAAAACGGCTTTAAGATTATCAAGGTCAATTCAAGGTTACAACTAACTACTGTACTTTTCAGGGGGTTTAGTCTACGAATAGCCAAGCCTTCAATAAATCTCAGAATTAGTC
This sequence comes from Schistosoma turkestanicum, assembly GCA_944470395.2. Classification (NCBI taxonomy): domain Eukaryota; kingdom Metazoa; phylum Platyhelminthes; class Trematoda; order Strigeidida; family Schistosomatidae; genus Schistosoma; species Schistosoma turkestanicum. The sequence continues at coordinate 14,199,716 of OX103972.1, read as the reverse complement.
CTCCACTGTTTCTACGCCACATTTTGGAGGCCCTCTTGATGTCGATCTTATTCCATGTCTCAATATAGGTGTGAAAGTTTTTAAGGATTGAATGGATCAATATAGACTAAGGTGCATCCTTGAAGATGATGTTAAAGATTATAGAACGATGTAGTATTTTTCAAAATTCATTGGTAAAGATGCACACACTTCACGGTAAAAGACATAGTTCAAAACTGTCTGCATATATTAACCATCGGATTACTATTATTATTTCCTAAACTATATGTTGTCATTTCGTTCCTGAGTACCAAATATACCCATACTAATTTTGTACTCTACTTTCCATTAATCTGTTGGGTTCGATTGACTAACATTCATTTTGTAAAAATTGTTTTTATTTCATAGATCATTACTGTGTACACTCATTTTTAATCCACAGACTTAATTTTGAGTGTAATAATTAAAGCTTGTGTGCTAAGGGTCACAGCAGTGCTTCCCAAGAATCTTAAAGAGAAAATCTATTCCAATTACTTATGAATCTCATAAAGACAAACTTCATGGTCATTTCTATGGAACCAGTTTCAACTCTATAAGTTAAAAATAGCAAAAGAGCTGTCAATTTTACGTTGTTACATTCCAAGTACAAAAGTAAGACACGAAATTCTATTTCTAGGATTACCTTAAAATTGAATTTCGTGGTTGTTAGCTTACCGGAGCTGATATCCTGAATTCAGAAAGCGAGTTTAAACAATTGTTTTAAGACTTGATTTAGAAGGTCAACGCAGCTTGTAAATTATTAGGTTATTTCGCTTATCAGCATATACTGTTTTCTGATTTTTCGGTAGAGTCGCTGAAACAAGCAACATCCTCAGAATCGCCAAAATTTCTGTCTTAATAATAAGGACTACAATTCTTATTATCTTTAAGGCTCAAAATAAGTCAGAGAAATCGAAGCATGAATGTTAAGGCAAATCTAGATGCTACTACTGTTATGAAGATTTTTGCTTGCAACTTGTTATCTGCCAGCAATAAAGTTAGATCATTTTTCTCTGTGCTAAAAAATGTAGGTAAGACTTTAATTATAGAGTCCCCTACCGGCTGAGCCTGCTGGTAATAATAATAACTTATTCTCAAGTAACATTATATTAGAAGAGGCATGTCAATTTACAGACAAGATCAAACTGTTAAAATTGCTAACATATCTTCAGTAAGAGGCTGTTCATCCACGTAAATATTTCATAAGATACATTGTCTTCATATAGATGGCTAAAATTTTACACATACAACTATGGATGATGTTTCAAACTCTACAATGCACAATACGATAGTTGGCACGAGTTACGACCGTTACGTTACGACAAGCCACTAATGGCTGAGCACCAATACAAGGTAAATCCAGGTCTGCATATAAGAAGAATTGATGAAGTAAATGTGCAAATATCTTCTTGTGGAGGTTCGTCAGACAGTAAGTTTACAGGCTCCTATGTAAAGTAACCAAGTCTTCGGCAATTATCCAGACTAATAGTGAAAGTTTAGAATAAGGTGCTGAAAAAGAGACATAAGGAGAAAGGAGTGAGTAGTAGGACAGAAAAATTTCTTATTTAAATATGAGACATGACTCTTCAGATAGTATTTTTGGATAGAACAAAGGTATGATTACTCAGACTTATCTTTTCTGTATTAGAATACTGATTGTACACCTGCACTTCTGTAGCTTAATGCAGACAAGTCGCTAGTAAGATAATGAATGGGCGAACAAGTTTGTGAATAAAGTGGATTAAAAAGAACTAAATTGTTAGAAATAATACTGATTTCCAATATCCAATATCTTTTTCACGAGCTAGTGTAAACCAATTTGATTCCTTCGCGCTCAATTCTTGTTCTTACGGTACCTTTCCAGGTGTTCGATAATGTCCAATGGATGGAGGTCTAGCCACTCGACTGTCTAATTCTAGTCAGTTGGCAGTTGCTTGTGAGTTTGTATGTCTCGGGATTCGAATGAAACGTTTGTTTCAAGGCAGTAGGGTTTCTGGATACTACCAGCCGTCACATTACCAAACCGGAGATCAGTTAGTTGCAATGTGGAGAGTAATAAGGGTAATAAGGATAAAATTCTAGTGATAATATGAATAAAATTTCAGAACTGAGTAATATATAGATGATTTAGTTTATTAATTGGTAGTGAAGATTGTGAGAGAGGACCGTAGTGTAAGCAAGGGGGAGGGAACAGAGATGAGAGGCGAGATAGATTGATTGGGTGATCTGAGGAGATGGCAATGGTAACAACTAGCAGGTCTCAAGATATGCATCATGAACAGCTTGTCCAAGACGGAGATGATAGTCCGTATGTGAGTACGTGATTATCAAGTCTCTTCTTAAAGCAGTCCACTGAGGGGACTGTGGTTACCACGGCTGGGAGAGCATTCCAAGTTGCGACGACTCGCAATGACAAAAAGTGTGCACGAATCTGAGTATTCGCTCTTTGATGTGCAATCTTTCGAGGATTGCCTCTAGGGAAGTGGTGGTGATGCATCGGTAAGATACTCACATTGGGATATAATAGTGAAGCACAGTGATATGATGCTTTTGTGGTATTCCACTTATTGTTTTTCTTAACGCTGTAGCTCAAAACGTCATAAATGAGCTCTTTTTCAGCATATTTTTTTAGGTTCCCTTGTATTAGGATTTCTTGACACGAAGTGAAACCAGCGCAGGTTTACAAACATGAATCATAGACATGGTTAACAATCAAAAATAATATTAATATTATTGATTAGTTACATGCTGCTAAGCCGTAGGCAAACATGATGTTCTACCCCACAGACATGGGTTGATTAAGGTTATCAGCCCACCTTTTTGAATGCTGGTCAGATATACCACCATTCCTTCGTTCCATTCATTACCATATATGTCAAAACACCTTACTTATACAACAACTAAAATGATCTTCTTAGTTCCAATTAATTTCATTAGGTATGAAGCTCCAAATGAACCTCACTCCCAGTTCATTTAATCTTTGAGTCTTTCTCAGTTGTTGCGACTAAATACGCTTATAAGATTGTAGGGTTGATCACTGGGTTAATAGTATTATTTTTTAGGAAACCTCGCTTGACCAGATGATGGGTAAAAGGACGTCATCTAACAAAGGATGGTACAAACTTTCGGTTGATATCTACAAAGCAGTATACCATAATCACAAAAGATTTCCGTTCCATAGTGCGAAATATCGCACAGGTGACAAATTTCGGCACGACCTCTCTATTTTTCGTTTTACTACTCATGTTTTCTTGTGGTAATTTGAAGTTCCAGGTCGGGATACGATTATGAATACTGACATGAATAAAAGAACATTTCTACCATGTACATTCGATATGCGAAATTCTTGGTGACATCGGCTAAATAAACTTGAGATATATTGTGGATGCCAGTGTGGCTACATCAGTTAAATCAGATTTGAAGAACATGAGTTTCCTAGTACATGCAAACAGGGAAAAATATAATAATTACCGTAAAACGTCGTGTGGACACATTTGTGGAATAACCTAGTGCTTATAAACTTTTTACTTAAAGAAAGGGCCAATTACGTAGTTATATGGTGTGATTCGTTTCTAGCTGAACTATGATTTGAGAGCTAAGTAAACGCACTTAAAAAATCCGAAAAAAATATGTATTTACACGACCTAGTCAGCAATCAGTAAAAATCACTAATAATATATGACCATGGAAATTAAATAATCACGACTAGAAATTCTAAAGTTGAATTCTGAATCATTATCACCTTATGAATTACTATACAGTGTGTAAAGAAATATAAGTTTAAAGTGAACTAAAAACTTCTGCGATGCATTTTCAGACTTTATTCACTTAAAACTATTAATACATCGTTGTTCATAAACACTTTATTTTTCTGTTGGTGTCTTTGGAATGATCCATATTTGCACGCGCTGGATCTCCCTCTTGCCTAGACTACTGACGTTGGGCTTCAGAGAGTTAAACTGTTCCATTTCCAGTACTCATTATCAGCCACATCAATCGCTTCAGTTGCAAACTTAGCAAATGTTTATTTCACCTTATGAAATCGATCAACCAGAAAATAGACGCAAATTTCAACCAGAGTCATTTGAAAAGGTTTGGTCAGAGAAGACCGTAAAATATGACGCTGTGAGCACATAACCTCAAGATTAGGATCGATATTTGAAAGTGGTTTGACAAGATCCAAGGCAGGAATTTATTCGAATAAGCATATTTCAGGGGACATTAAGAGAACTTTATCGACTATATTGGTAACTAAAATCCCTTGAAATACGTGGTGAACCCTCAGGATAGACCTGTGTTTAGCGCCTCCATAGTTTGAATGATATGAATGCACAGTATTAGTCTTAACAAAATAACTAGTCTCCATTCCACATAAAGCAAAAGAGAATATGATGATCAAACAAAATACAGCAAACAAGTACTTCATTTCCATTGAGGGGGTATCAACTAGCCACAAAACTCTTAACATATACTGTTACGCAGTCGTGATTTTATATACCTTCTTATGAAATATAGTACTTGCAGTGGTACATCCATATGTCCACCAAAATAATCTAAAGTTCGTAGTTATTCATTATCCATCATTCAATATCCCCAACCTGATGCTATCGCATTATTGAACTTAATTAATCTAGAACGATTAGAGGAGTGCATTGATAACTTCATACTTCAATATCGTTTGCAGAACTTCGCAAGTGCAATGTTCACCAGTGGCTAATTCACTCACAATGTTGTTATTTAGATGGACTGTATTTCTACAATTTATCTGAATTTCAGTGGTCAGTATGTACTTTATCATGATTTACCACTGCATGAAAGGTTATGCAACGCTCCGGTTATATATATAAAATTGCCTCGTTGCTCTTTCTCTTTTCTCTCTCCTTTGTTTCTTCTCAGAACCCTATTCTCATCGGCACATCCATGCTGCATTCACACGAAATGCATCTTCTCTACGCTCACGTCTACGTAAGAGCAGGTATCAAGCGTCTTCGATCGACACTTCCAACAAATTGACCTCTGAATTATACAAATCACCCAAGAACTCTACTGCATACAGTCCCTAATTTTATCCACTTATTAACAATGTGGCTGCATAAAATTTTTCCTGCCAGTGACATGGTATAAATGTCCTTACAGAAACAGACTCTTATTTTAAGTCTAATTTCGCTTCATCAAGCGGCGATGAGGCGTGAACTAGCTGCAATTCCTAGGTGACAAACAGAGGGTCGTTGGGTCGAGGTAGACCCGTAGATGTGTCACAAAAGATAGTGCCTGGGCTAGCGGCTAGAGGTAGTCCTTGACACTGAGCAGGTTTTTACGCGTGCTGCTTCCGTACAAAGGGAAGTGTGTGCTTGGGTGACAGTCATAGCGGCGGATTGAACACAGGTGAAGTAACAGCATTTGTTCGGATACGTGATAGAGCATCAGGAACATAGTCTGACTGGCCTGTAACATGACGAATGTCTGTCGTGAACTAGGAGAAGTAGTCTAAATGACTGGATCCTCTATCAGACTTGGTATTCAAAGCATGATCTGTGAAAAGTATGAAATCGCGACCTTCTACTGCGTGCCGAAAATGTTTGGTAGTACAGTAGGCTCCTATGATTTCTTAACCGGAAGTACTACATCTCGTCTCAGTGTAAATGGGGCTTCGTGAGAAAAATTCGACAAGTTTCCAACTTGCAGAGAGATGTTTTGTCACATTATAGCTCCTAGAGCTTAATCAAATGTATTAACAGCCATGCTGGTGGGTCAGAATTAGCGAGGAGTGTGACTCATGTCAAAAGTGTTTTGGTCTCTTTAAATGCAGTACGCGTTGCATCTTCTAGCTCCTATTTATGTGGATTACCGCAAAGGAAATTGATTAGCGGTAGTAAACGTTCTACCACGTGTGGTAGAAATTAACCAAACCGAGGAATGCCTTCAGTTTCTTGAGTGTGGATGGTAAATTGTACTCCACTAACGCATGTATTTTATCCTCACGTGGTAAGGGACCCTCTTGCTTAATTCAGTGGCCTAGGAATTTCAATTCCAACTTGTCAAGTTCTCCGTTGTCTGGGTTAATCATTATTCCACCTTCGGAAAGACGATGAAATAATAGTGTTAGGTGCCGGTAATGTTTATCTAAGTTTTATAATGTGATTAGCGGTTCGTCAATATAGACGGGAGAAAAATCTGAGTCACGTGTTGTATTATCGACTCATCCTTGGGAAGCTTGAGCAGCACTCCGTAAACCAAACGGCATTTGTAGGGACTCAAAAAGACCAAAAGGAGTGGCAGTAGTGGTTTTCCCAACATTGTCAGGAGCGACTGGGACCTGATGATACGCTAGCAGCAGATGAATAGTAGAAACGGAGGTCATGACCTTGGGTGGTGCCGTGACGCCATTTATGTGGGCGATATGGTAGCCATAGAAACGTGTAGCTACGTTCAACGCTCTGTAATAGCCACATGGTCTCCAAATAACGCTGTCTTTCTTGCGAACACAGTGAAGGAGAAAGGCCCAAAGGCCATGAGAAAAACGGATAATGCCTGTAGCAAACTCACTCTTAGCGAAATCTAATTTGTCCAGTGCCAGTGGAGGCTGTTTTGCCGTGATTGTGGGTCCGCGGGTGACGATGTGGTATACCGCAAGATTAGTCATCTATGGAATCTCCTCGTGAGGTTTAGACAGTTGGGGGAATTTTTCAAATAAGGGACAAAATACGCTGACATGCAAATAAAATACACCACAAATTCGGTACATAACTTTTTAGGCTGCGAGACCCGTAAATTCATCCTTCACTTAGGATTACGTATATCGACAGAAATAAACAGATATAAAACAACAAAATATGGGCAGAATTTGTCGTAAACTCACCAAAAATTAATATGCTTATGGAAACAGGTTCACTAGCTATAGATGTCTGAGTCGCAGGACTATCAATAAGTCTATATACCAATTAAGTTCGGTTCACACCCTATTCCAGACCTTTTATAGGAAGGAAGAAGACGGGATAGACCAGTTAAAATAGGTGTATTTGCTGGCGACTTCATCTTATCGAAGGTATACTAAAACAACTCCCCGAGTCACCCAGATTTGTAATGATTATTTACCGTGGATTAGTTTTCTATCTCACTATGATTCAAAACTTCCTTTAAGATATGCCAAATAGTGTATTGTCTGTTTGCAATTGTCTGAATCTTTTTCATTTATTTATAAATAACATGCGTTCAATTAAAGCTTTATTTCGCTTAGGTTATGCAGTCTCATGTCACTGTCAAACTGCGGCTAAACTTTGTTGGCCGTTTTTGTTTATGCATATATTTTTTCGGTGTCTCTGCAATGGATGAAAACTGATTTACGAGTAACTATTTAACTGATAGAAATGTTATTTATGTTTTAATAATTTTCACCTGTAAAACTTGTATATCCTCATTTTATCTGAAGTTAGAAAGCCATATATCTAAGGTTCATTATTGTTCTTGTTTGATTCTCACTACTAAAGAAGGGGTATCTGTAATTTTGATAATAATAATAATGATAATAATAATAATAATTTATTGTCAAATATTCTCAAATAATAATCTGTTAGTCTTATTCTAGATATTCGAAACTAAATTATGAGTTTAGAATGACTGTCTGTTCATTAAGATTTTTTCCTGATAAGTTCAAGAAAGTTAAGAATATTAGTACATCTACCTTTGATCACTGCCTCCAAAGAAAAACAATTCTTGTCCAGTACGCTCATAGTTGTTTAGTGGTGAGTTTGATTACCAGACTAACTATGTATGATAATTAGAAGTATTTGAATTTTAGGATGAACTAATAATCCCAGAAATAACGTAAGTGGATCAAGAACTACTAGATAAGCACGGAAGAATGTACTGTATTTAGAATTCGAAATCAGGCATTCAACAACCAAGAAGTCACTAGTTCATTCAAACACCACAACCGCCACAGCTTAAATTGGAACCTAAGTGTCTGTAATCAATTGTACATCTTCTTCTCAAGTTTATCCTGTGTCTGTTCGACAGCGTATTGGATAAAGACTGTATTATCTAGAATGCACTCATTAGTATTAGAATTAACAGCCGAAATTGGAACAGACTCACCTGGTTCCTGGAATTGTATTTGATCAACATGTTGATTGTGTGTACTTAAGTCATTGATATCTAGAAGTCGCACCGTAGATTTCCCAACATTCTTCAGAACAATCCCCGTGGATGGTCGAAGATTATTGCCACGATAATATGTAACTTCTGTAGACTCCAAACATCTCATATTCGACGGAAGAATTCTTCCTTTTAATAGCTTTGATGGAGTCTCTTTCGTCACCGAATGTCTGGCATTTCAATATTGCAATAGAAAGGTGTCTACGCCCCTCTCCAGCTCATTAAATGTTGAGGCAGCAATAGAATCAATAGCAGTTTTCAACGTCCTGACAATATTTTCTGCCTGACCATTGGAACAAGGATGTCTGGGAGCAGTAAACAGATGTTTGCACCCTATACCATCTTACCAGGTAGTTGCCGCATTTGCAGCAAAATGATAGCCGTTAACAGTCACTAACACCATTGGAACCCCTTCTCAACTAAACACCTTTCTTAATGCTTGAATCGGGAAGTCAGGATTCGGTGAAGTAGTGAAAAAAACTTCAGGTCACTTTGAAAAAGAATCAGTGACTACAAGCGCATAGTATTTGCGAAGAAACGGGCCACAATAGTCTGCATGAATTCTCTGCCAGGCCTCCGATGATACTGGCCATGGAGTCCACTTCGAATGCTGATTTTTCAGCTTATGACACTTTCGCAATTGTTTGCGAAAGTATCTGCATTTATCTCTGGGTACCAACATGTGAGCCTCGCCAAGGACTTCATTTTCTCAACACCTAAATGTCCACTATGAAGATCTTCAAGGACATATTTACGTAATGAAGGGGGAATAACTGTTACGTCCAAGTTTCGCTCCTTCCCGTTATTGAAGTACAGTATAGTCGCAAACATGACTAGTACTGTCTTTTTATTACAGATCGAACGAGCATTAATAAGACAAATATGAAACAAATGTCACGCTGATCTAAAATAGTTTAGGATATCTTGAGTAAAGTAGTTACTATAGCCTACGTGAGTGTGGTATGAGGAGTTTGGGGGGGCATGTTAAGTAAATTACTGGAATTGATAGGAGGGGTTGTTAGCCCGGGGAAAGGGGGAGAACGTTGTCTGTTCGAGATTGTACGAGGAGAGTGCTTTTATGTTCTGTATGTGGTATGAAATGACCTGAGCTATATGTCGCTCAAGAGGTACCACAAGTGGCTGCATCCCAAAAAATAATATGATTCGGCGGGCATTGCAGTTCACCACCTACGAGGGTGTGGTATGATGAGTTAGAGGGGACATATTAGGTGAATCACTGAAATTTACAGTTGTTATGACCTTTTCTAAATTTGGGGGTCATGTTTACCAGCTAGCTTGGTAGAGTAGGATGCATCGAGTTTTCATTATGAGCATTTCTGCGAATAAGAGCCTGGTTATTAATGATAGGGTGTGGGGTGAAAAATCCACTTCCACTGTCACTAATAACTATAGGGTTTGGTGGCTGTGCAGTGTACCTAGCTCCTGGATAATTAATATTTTTGTGCATGATCAGATGTTGGTCTGACATTTACTTATTATTATCAGTCTTAAAACTTAGAGAGACTAGGGGTACATCACATGACATAATAGGGTTGAACCTGTTCATCGTAGCTGGGAAAGTCGAAGGCAATCGGGTTTGAATCGCATCCACATTTTTGTTTGAGACCCAAGATTTAGTCTGTTTACTTTTATTAGTTAAAGATGAAGAGTGCTGTGATCCCCCAGACGTGTTTTTCGAGAAAAATTCAGTTTATTTCGGATACTCTCATGTAATGTATTTTGGGGATCTAGTCTTTAATTTATTAATCTAAGCTGGAATTGTGTTGCTTTTTGGATATATTCAAGTAATTTAACGATCAGCCGGCCTGGATTGGAAATGCAGGTGTTGTTAAACTTTTCTATGACACTGTGGATTAGTACTTTAAAAAAAAATTTAGAGTCCATATACTCATCAAGGTCTACCGGGTGGTTTATGTGTTTATTTATACTTATGACGTTGGTAGTTGTCTCCGGCAGATTGTTTGTCCTGAAACAGTCGCGCAATCTTGTTGCCTCTCGTCTTTTTATACGACGTTCACATAGCGTTAGATCTGGAGTAACTTTCATGTCGTTGTACAGGCTTGATGAGCCTATTATTTTGCTCAAATGAATACATTGTTTGGTGTCGTTCCAGCAGCCAAATTCGAACAAAATGAGGAGTGACTTGGCAACTGACGTTTGCCACACCACACGCTTTTAGACAGATATCCCTTAGGTAAGTCGAGGATGTGCGGTCAGGGAGGTTATATGCAATCGCATTGCAGGAAGATATCGATCTTTTCGTAACTTCCTCAGCAACAAACTCTGGGATATATTCAGAATTTGCTAATTCCTTGAGGTTCCTACGATTAGTTGAGACCCATATGTGCGTGAGGGGTGCTAACAGGTTAAGCTTATCGCTAATTTGGGCAAGTGAGTTTTGTAACTGTCGTACCTCGCTGCCATGTTTATTACATTTATGATCGGTTTCGGATGGAACATTCAACTCGCTGGTTTGTGAATTTTCAGATTTTGGCTTCACAAGATAATGCTAAAGTTTATTCTGTGTTGACGTTTCAGTATACGTGGGTATAGTAACTCTGATATCTACGAGTTTCACCGTTGGAATACTTAGTGAAGATTTGTCACACAGATTACTGGCTAAAGATGATGAAATTTGTTGATAAGAGGTACAGGATTTACAAGACGGTGTGACTCTTCCAATACTAGATTCATCAGACATAGGGTTGACTGATTTTGATCTTTTAGGTGGTTTAGATGTTGAAGACATTTCTCTTTTACTCGAATTATTGGTCATAATGGAAAACTGAGTGTGATAATTACTTGTCTAATTAAGGCAGATATATAAGGGCGTAACTTCTTGTGTATTAACTGGGTTAATACTAAAGATCAGTGCCGTTAGAGATAGATATTATAGATAAGACGTTCAATTATTAAGTTTAAGGATCACTGTCAGTCGATAGGTAGATTTAAACTAGTGTATTCAGAAGTTCAGAACGTTATCAAACTGCTCTGGGTTTATATACAGTACTTCGGAATGCTAGTATACGACAAGTGTGTATTAACTGATTAAAAACTTAGAAGGTTTGCTTTCTAGGAGCAAACTGCACAGGGTATAATAGATAATTTAACTATTTCAGTATATTACCCTACGAATTATAAATTTCCGAAGAAAACTATACCACGTGAAAAAATGTTACCACTTTCGGAGTTTGCGCGCGAGATGGTGATATTCGATCATTCCCGATTACATAAAATTTGTCTCCATTCATTGATTAATGAATTCGTCAGATGGAGTCATTCCAAGTCAGGATCACTGTGTGGTAGGCCTAGCTGTCTCGATCAGTCACAACTTCATAGTTGCTTCGTCAGTATTCACACAGAACTTTTGGAGAAGTTACTGGGTCTACGCGAATTTTCTTAATACCACGGTTATGCTAAGGTTGCAATTTCGGGGTACTTTTAATTTCTATTTTTTTGAGGTTGTATTTAATATTACTATTTTCGTCCTTTCAAAACTCTTATCTCGCCTGTTTTCTCCTTCCTGATTAATTGACCTCTAAATCTCTCAGGAATCATGTTACGTAGTAAGTCCGCTTCCTTTTCTTACAATATATCAACCAGGAAAACTTTTAAAGGTTTGAATTCCGGGATCGGTGGTGAGTCGAAAATTCCAGTCACAAGCGCGGGGTTCCGAAAAAACTCAAAACATCACTCGACAGCGTTCCTTGGAGTAATAATCATAATTCGGATCAGATGACCTAAACCACTCCACTGGGCCGCCAACATAGAAAACAAGACGACTCTTCTCAGACTGCCACTCCTAAAAAGCCAGTAGGCAAATTAGGAATAGGAAAAACTGACATCCTGAGGTTCAGTTTCTATCTTTAAAAAATCGCAGAAGGAT
>OX103972.1:13754661-14187139 GCA_944470395.2 Schistosoma turkestanicum | reverse complement strand
CCTTTTCAGAACCCCATTCACGGTGGGAAATCCTTGGCAACTCTAGGGAACATGCACCCAATGTACATGACTGTCTGGATCACAGCTCGTATCAAGCGCGTTCCATATGACCTTTCCCAACAAATTCACTATTGATCTCGGCCAATCGCCAATAGAACCTATTGTGCACCTTCCTCATTTGCACTCTAATATTGAAAATGTGGCTGTATAATACTGTTTCTGTCAGTGATATGGTGTAAATATGCAATCAGAAACTGTCTCTTATACTTAATTTAACTGCTATAACTTTTACAGTAATTGTAAAAGCATTTGTGACAATTTGATCTAGCCTGTAAACTGGCGTGACTCTTGTAACTTAGTTATTTGAGAATAAATTATTATTATTCTTTATCAAATACTATTAGCTGAAGATTTCAACACCATTAGCCATCAGCAGATATTGTAAACTCTATGCTGACTGAGGACGTATGCAGTGCTTCTAGATAGGGAAAGGAGAGGAAATCCTCTTGGGTGATGATGTTTGCGTTCATACACCAGTACGAAGTGGTGACCATGACATAATCATATTTACCATGGTCACAAACGACAGTAGATGATCACTGGCAAACGGTGATAGACATCATCCAGAACGCTGTCTGAGACGATGAACCTCAGTCACACCAGACACCCAGAAATATAAGAACATGTGTCAGGCGCTGCACTGGACGCTCACTGCAAGTGGAAAGAAGAGCCTGGTACAAGTGAATGGTCTCTTTGGAGGATTCTGATCGTAGATTTCACTTGACGCTGGGAAATAGATGTAATACTAAGGTTCAGAGTGAAAAGAGACGCTTTCAGATGAAGCCATCTTTCAAATACAGTTGAACCCTAGGCATCTGTTTAGGTTCATGGCAAAAAGAAAAGTTACAATTCAAGGTTTCTGTTTCCTGAAAGGTCCGAATGGAGAATATCTTACAAACCTAGAGATAGCTGAGATCTTTAACACTGACTTCACCGATAAGTTAAATCAGAAACAATATGGTAAGAATATCACTCAAACCCAGTGTCAACTGACGGCTTAGGGAATATCCGACTTACTCCTCAATTAGCACTAAGGAAACTAAAATCCTTGCGCCCAAGGAAGTAACCAGGATGTGAAAATATTCGCCCAACAGCCTTGAAATGGTGTTCAGAAGCCCTTAGTCTATCGATAAGTAATCTGTTTAGGCGTTCACTGAAGTCACACCAACTCCCAGATGAATGTAAACAAGCTACACTATCTCCAATCTTCAAAGGAGGAGATAGGAAGGACACAGCTTGTTACATACCAGTCGCATTAATATCAGTACTTCTGAGGGTAATGGAATGGTTGATGAACCAACAGATGAACCAACATGGATAAGAATAAAATACTCCATGAGTCTGAGCATGGGTTTCAGAATGGTCAGGTCATGAGCATCCAATCTTCTCATACAATGGGACAGTCGAACATGCTGCTGAGACCGAAAAATACCGATGCACTTAATATTTCTTGACGTTCCAAAAGCTTTTGACACAATACCTTAGGCCTTATGATTGTGAAGGTTGCAGAGATGAGTTTCACTGACCCACTCTTACCCTGAGAATAGATAGTTTTGCATCAAGGTAGATAGAGCGCACGTAAGTTGGCGAGTCTCATCATCGGGAGTATCACAGGGTAATATCTAAGGTCCATTTCTTTTCCTCATGCTCATTAACGACTCGTTAGACAATGTTAGCTCGGCTGCAATGATCTATACAGACGCTGCAAAGATATGGAGGCCCATTTCTTTAAACCCTAATCTTCCCAAGTACCGCTAATACGTCTTATACTTCTACTACCAGGGGATTTTAATTGGCATTTGCGTCTCTGTGCTCTTTGGTATGGCAATCTGAAACGATGTACGTACGTACGAAGTTCTACGTTGTAGCTAATTGACTGACTGACTGACTAAATTACACACTGTTCGTATTTCTTTATTGGCTGCGTCGCATTTAAATAACATGAAATTCCATCCAGATTTTATCTCGGTAATTATTTTCAGCTGGTTTTTTCCATCTCTAAATTAACCGAATTATTATTATGTTTGGTTTATTATTATTTTCGTTTTCTATTCCCTATTTCAAAAATTTTTTTCAATACAACTTCTTAGATATTGTCCTCACACATCGATTGCTCTTTTAAAATTTTAGTTTTTCTTAATTGAATCGCCTTCATTGTTATCGTTTTTTTCAGGAAAATTCTTTAACATAATATTCTTTGTAGAATTAACGAAAGGTGTTGCTTCCTCCGTGATTTTCAACGAATACTACCACGTATGGTATCTATGGGACTTATTACAACAACTGTAAGTCTGATAATTTATATGTTGACATAAATATATGTGTGCACATGTTGTAAAATGGTTTTAGTGATCTTAAGGGCGTGTTTTTTGTTCTCTGAGTTGGAAGGTTTCATTTTTTTTGCTGTACAACACTTCAGTAACAAATGAGTAATTAGAATTTCTCCACAATTACGTAGCTGCTTGTTCTGTTGATCTTAAATTTTGATAGATTGATTAATGTGCAACGGTTGTTTGCATGTTTGCTTTAATGGTTTCCAACTGTCGCTTGATCTGTGACTCTGAAATTGGTTATCCTTTCCGTTATCGTTTTAATAGATCGGATCGTTTTCGTCATGCCTATCGGTCAATGCGTTACTAGTTCCATTCTTCCGACAAATCTCTGCCGGTATACTCTCTTCAGTATTTTGTTGATTTACCAACTAAAATCATGTCATAAGTTGAGCACTGATATTAGCGATGCATTGTCGCGGCGTTTAACCGCTAGTCGAAGTTCATGTAGACGTAGTCGAAGCAAGCAGCCACTTTGACTTATGTATTGCTTCTCATAGTTGTTGCAATTGGTTTTGTATATGATGTTTGGTCTCTCTGCGTTGGTCGTTCTTTGTTATTTGGCCTGCATAATGTTTATATTAACCCAAAACTTGAATCTTTTGTGGGAGATGATTTATTATAAACCCTTGCATTGACCAGTTAATCTAGGATTTATTATATGTGAATGAGTTTGCATTGTCTTTGGAATTAGGATAAAAAATTCACTTTATATTGAAATGACAAAGAATCAATGAGAATAATGTAGGTTGCAATCAGATGTTTTTGGAATTCCAGTGGTAGAAAAATACATTGAAATTTTTGAATAAGTCAACCAAGTATTAACAGCCTAGGAGTATCACGAAAATGGATTACAACTTTCCGTACTATTATTATTATTATTCTGAGAAGAGGAACATTGTAAACATTAGTTATGTGAATAACCCATCGATGTGTGTAGTAGTAGAATTGAATACTCATTATATTTTTCACATGTTAGAATATACTGTTCAGATTACCAATTTAGATTTAAAGTTGCTAAAAATATTCAATGAATAATATTCGTCACATTAAATTTTAATTAACAATTTGAATTTGATCTAATGAAAATATTGGCAATTTGGCGATTGTATGTACTCTTCATAAGTCTTATACTAGAAAGAAACACACTGTCATTTTTTCCTAGTTTATAATGGATGATTAAATAAGTTCAGTACTTGATGTAGATAAAAAAACTAAGAAGATAGTCGAATACAATGTGATAGCTCTCAAGTTGGTAAAAAAACTATTGAACAAAATAAACTGCTACATATTTTATTGATTTAAGGAATTGGTTTTTAATCCATTCGTAATTATCAATTTAGTCTACTAATTCGTTTTCAAATATTAAGAAACTTTAGTGTAGATGTTAAGCCTGTTGAAGGGTATAAATCAAAACAGAACAAGGTTTAATTACTCAATGATTTTCAATATTTGTTCAATCAGTTTTTGTTCTTGATCAAAATCATTTTCAAATACCATTGACTTGTTGTATTTTGAAAAAATTCATTAAATATACTAAGAATTATCGCGAACAAAGGAATATAAGAGAGACTTTCCAGTTAAGCTAGGCTCTCCTTTTTGCTTGTAACAAGTTTTCGGTGCCCGACCTAACCCAAGTTCTTATATTTTATGGTGTGATATACTCCAAGGTACATTGTTCAGAGCAGCATTCTCGATTGTTTCTATTACTATTCGCCGGTGATCATCTACCACTACCCTCTCCCATTCCTGTTGCGATTGGGTATGTAGAACATGCTCTCTCATGTGTGCGTATTTTGTCCCAGTGTAGAAAAGTTAGAGTTCGTTATCGATTCTCAGAGTGTTTCGTTTATGACCATGTTACACATGACTGCGCCATAGTCACTTCTTCCCACTGGTGTAGGAACTTAGACACTCTGGAACAAAAGCTGATCATTTGTTAAGAAATAATCTGGATTTGAGGATTTCCCATTCTCAGTCCCTATTATAGCGCGGTATTCATGCTCATTCAACTCAAAACTCTTAATGGCTGCGCCAAGTCGCCTTCGGAACTGGTCCGTGGGAGTTGTAACCTGTTTGCTGAGATTCAGAGACGAAGTGTTGAAGTCTCCAGCTAAGAGTATTTGACCAAACCTATGGACTGGTAGCTGCAATACTGTCTCAACAAAATTGTCTTTCCGGGCCTTAGTACTTGAATTGGTGGTGGCTAATCGTTCCAGTCAACACCAGCATGGTTCTGACACATCAGTCCGTTAAGTGATGTGCTTTGTAATGGTTTTGAAGTGACTGTTGGCATGTATGGCCACTCCGCCTCCTTCATGGTGTACCCTATGGTATAGGAAGTGTCATGCCTTTCAAGATCACTTCATCGTCTGCGATGTTAGGGGATATCCGTATTTCAGTTAGGATTGTGATATTCAGACCCATATGAGAGCACCTATTCATGATTTCTAATAACTTACTCATTAGACCTCCGACGTTGCCATAGAGGCGAATCGTGGTTTGTCTCGTCACCTGGTGCACCTCTGCAGCGAAAACCACTGTAAGATTTCCAAATGAGTTTTTCAAAACCAGTTGACCGGTTCAGGAGGGATTGGCCTCTGCAGGTTTTTGGCTTGTGTAGTGAATTCAATCAGCGGTCACATGTATTGTGCCGTGAGTCACGGTGAGGTAAGCTGTCATCACTGTGTGCTGATTTCGACCCCGTTTTGGTGTTTCGCATGTCCAGATAGACTTTTGTAAAATTTCAATTGACTAGGTAGATCATTTTTTCATACCCTAAGAAGCCTGAAGTGACTCAGTTAGGTCTTCTTGATTACTAAATTCCACAGCCACCAGATGTGAACACTTAATTGCCGCGACATCTGACGGACGAGGAACCAGGACAAAGCTAATCGCAGGCCCGTGCTACGTGATAGCTGTCGCCATTATTGCATGTCATGTAAGTAAGCTTCGTCCATGCTACTCTAACCATCTGACAAAAACGTCGTAAAAATACAATACTGGTCTGCTCTTAGGTGCCATTTTATGCCCTGTCAACTACTAGCACTTAATACAGTTTGTCATGAAAGACTCGAATCGGGAAGGCCAGTTTAAAAGTGTTCTTTGGCAACTTGTGCTGAGACCAAGGTTAACCTCAACGGTGATGGACTCTATTTAAGAACGTTCTGCCTCTTAAAAGCGAGCAGAAATCGGCTGTGGCATTGCTCATTCCAAGAATTGGGCAGCAGTTATTCTATTGTGAGTTATCAAAGACAGCTCTGCTTTTCAGTAAGCTACCCTCCAACACTAGAACATTAAATAAAATTAACGAATATCGTCTCACGTCCCTGTACCTAGTTTGAAGCGCTTTTCGAGATGTGGTGTTGCCTTTTCCCTTACATTCATCCACTGCTCCTTGATATTAACAACCAGAAGTTTCATCGGTATATTGGTTCGGGTTGCTGCTAACTTCTCTACCTGTTTGGTCGGTTTTGTGCAGGACGAATTCGCCTTGCTTAAGTAGATTTGTGGGTGGGACATGCGGCTCTGCTGATGCTGACTTTTGCTGTCTCAGAGGTTCTGCACTGTGCACAAATATGCCAGAAACGCTGACAGGGATAACTCAGCAGGAACCCATAGTATTGTCTGGGTACTGTAGTGTCACAGCGATAATGAATCCATGCACTGCAGAAGTTGTATTTAGATGCATTTCTGCTGCTCTTGATTGGCCTCGAGTGAGTATTACAGTTGTCCTTGGTTACAGTTATTGTCTTGGCTCCTTTTTTGAAGATGTTAATTCATTTAACCAAATCATGTTTTAACGTTTATTTCGATCCCGTTACAATTAATCCTGTTGAAATTTTTCGATGAAGCTCGGTGATCTTCCTGTCGAACTTATCTTTTATCTCATCCAAGCTGCAGTCAGTGGGAGCGTACGCAGATACGATGAAGAGGCAACGGCGTGTGTTCCTTACTGTCCGGTTTAATCGGACAGCACACAACTGACTTTCTACTGACATCCAATTCAAGAGTGTTAGTTTTGCCCTGAGATGCAGCAGCAGGGTTTCCAGATAAACAGAGTATAAACGGAGTTGGTTCTTTATTTTGACAAGGTGAAATCAAAGCAATGATTTAGCTACGAATACGTACGTTAACACCTAAAGGTTTACATAGTTATTGCATTGACTCTTCTTAAAGAATCCAAAAATATCCCGGATTGAGTGCAGAGATGAGCAACCAAATGGGCGTTAGGGTTGAAGAAACAACCTTACGAAGATAGACTGCGGCACTTGGGATTAGAGGAGAATCATAGGTCACCTGGTCATGGCGCACAACATATGTAGCACTCTAAATCGTCCCAACAGGGGGATCTTTCCGAATCATCATCACTATGATCCTTGATATAACCCTTGAAAAAGTTAGACGGTGCGAGATTTTATTCATCAAAGTTTTCTTTTTACAAACTTTACTCTTTCGATTTCAATATACATAAATCCAGCTTCTTACCTCGACTTCTCTTCTATCCACCTGACACTGCACAACTCTTCCTTCTTTTTGCTGTGCTCCTTCATCTGTGTGTTATATTCTTATATTCCCGTAATTTACTTTAGTTTAAGCGGTCAGTATGAATTTTATCTTGACTTACTACTGTATTGACTACTTCAACATTACAGGTTAAGTAGTGCTTTGGTTATATATATACACATGCCACAATGCTGCCTTTTTCTCTCTATCTTCTCTTTTTCAGAACCCCATTCACGGTGGGAAATCCTTGGCGACTCTAGGGAACACGCACCCTATGTACATGACTGTCCGGATCACAGCGCGTATCAAGCGCGTTCCATCTGACCTTTCCCAACAAATTCACTATTGATCTCGGCAAATCGCCAAAAGAACCTGTTGTGCACCTTCCTTATTTGTACTCTACTATTGAAAATGTGGCTGTATAAAAGTGTTTTTGCCGGTGACATGATGTATATGTGCTATCAGAAAATGACTCTTATACTTAATTTAACTGCTATAACTTTACAGTAATTGTGAAATCATTTGTGACAATTTGATCTAGCCTGTAAACTGGCGTGACCCTTGTAACGTAGTTATTTGAGAATAAATATATTATTATTAGAGTACACGCTAGTTGGCGAGTATCCATATCGGGAGTTTCACAGGGGACCATCCTAGGTCCACTCATCTTCCTGATATTTATTAACGACCTACTAGGCTCAGTTAGCTCACCGGCATTGATCTACGCAGACGATGCGAAGATCTGGAGGTCCATTAGAAGCGAAGAGGATTCGACTGAGCTTCAAAAGGACCTTACATCTTTTGAGAAATGGGCAGTGAAAAACGGTTTCATACTCAACCAACCGAGGTGCCACGTCATGCATCTCCTGCCTCATGACGCAAACGATCTATACCCTCAATGGACGTCCGCTCCCTAATGTCTCCTCGTAGCACGATTTCGGTCTAATAACCACAGAAAGCCTTCACACGAGTCCAAAATATGTAGGGGATGCAGTCAAGGCAAATGCGACTCTTCACTTTATGCGAAGACAGCTTGGTGCTATAACCCCGAAATTATTTTTAACCCTGTTTAAGACGTACGCGCGCCCACACTTGGAGGTTCACAACGTCATCGCACCCCCTCTGCTTAAAAGAGACATACATCTCTTGGATCGAGTGCAGAGACGAGCAACGAAATGGGTGATAGGGCTGAAAAATAAACCATACGACGATAGACTCCAGCTCTTGGGATAATTTCCACTGAGCTACAGGAGAATCAGAGGTAATCCGATTATGGATAACTTACTTACTTGCTTACGCCTGTTACCCCCAATGGAGCATAGGTCGCTCACCAGTTTTCTCCAACCAACTCTGTTCTGGGCTTCTCTCTCCAGTTCTGTCCAATGTTCGTTCATTCCTCTCATATCTTTCTCTATTTCTCGGCGTAGTGTGTTCCTTGGCCTTCCTCTTTTCCTTTTGCCTTGAGGGTTCCATGTGAGGGCTTGTCTCGTGACGCAGTTAGGTGCTTTTCGTAGTGTGTGTCCTATCCACTTCCACCGCTTCTTCCTGATTTCCTCCTCCACTGGAATCTCGTTTGTTCTCTCCCACAGTTCGTTGTTGCTGATGGTGTCTGGCCAACGAATACGAAGTATTTTGCGTAGACAACTGTTAATAAACACTTGTATCTTCTGGATGATGGCTTTCGTAGTTCTCCATGTTTCCTCTCCATACAGTAGAACTGTCTTGACATTTGTATTGAATATCCTGATTTTGGTTTTCATTGAAAGTTGTTTGGAGTTCCAGTTATTTTTCAACTGTAGAAATGCAGCCCTCGCTTTGCCAATCCGTGCCCTCACATCTGCATCGGATCCACCATGGTTGTCGATGATGCTGCCCAGATATGTTAAGGTGGTAACGTCCTCCAAGGCATCTCAATCAAGAGTGATTTGGTTGGTGCATGTTGTGTTGCATCGGAGAATTTCGCTTTTTCCTTTATGTATGTTGAGACCTACTGCTGCAGAGGCTGCTGCTACACTGGTCGTCTTCTCTTGCATTTGTTGTTGCGTGTGCGATAGAAGAGCCAGCCATTCCAATGTGAGCATCATACAGATGTATCATCACCACTACGCTCGAGGCCATCCTCAGAAGATTGCACATCAAAGGTTCGTGCACACTTTTTCTCATTGCGAGTCGTCGCAACTCGGAATGCTCTCCAAGCCAAGGAAACCACAGCCCCCTCAGTGCATTGCTTTAAGAAGAGATTTGATAATCACGTACTCATATACGGACTATCATCTCCCTCTTGGACAAGCTGTTCATGATGCGTATCTTGAGACCTGCTAGTTGTTACCATTGCCATCTCCTCAGATCACTCAATTAATCTGTCTCGCCTATTATCTCTGTTTCCTCCCCCTTGCTTACACTTCGGTCCTCTCTCACAATCTTCACTACCAATTAATAAACTAAATCATCTATATATTATCATTAGAATTTTATCCTTATTACCCTTATTACTCTCCACATTGCAACCGGTCTGGTAATGTGACGGTTGCTAGTATCCAGAAACCCTACTGCCCTGAAATGAACGTTTTCATTCAAATCCCGAGACATACAAACTCACAACTAACTGCCAACTGACTAGAATTAGACAGTCGAGTGGCTAGAAATCCATCCATTGGACATCACCGAAAACCTGGAACCGTATCGAAAGAACAAGAATTGAGTGCGAAGAAATCAAATTGGTTTACACTAGCTCGCGAAAAGATATTGGATATTGGATGACCTTGATATCTTTTTCCGCGACTTTTTGGTTTTTTATCCAGTTTGTTATTCACGTCATTCAGCGTAAGTATTGACTACAATGTATTCACCATTATTAAATCCGAAAATTTACAAAACTTTGAACCTGTTTGTGACAGCTTACTGTCGTCGAATGACCAGTCCTGGTAACCATAATCACCGAGGCATGCTTTGCCACGCTTCAAATTTTACTAATTTTTCAATGCACACTTCAAATTCCTGTGTAGTCCATAAAATTACCTCGTTCAGCCTTATTTACATGTTTTTATATGTAGTAAGTTCTGTGTATCCGAACTAGTCATCTGGTAAGTGGTTATCTGGTCTGAGCTGAACTTACATCTGATGGTTTGCATAGCTTCTCTGCATCATAAGCATAGCGTGAATTTTCGATGTTACGTCCCACTCAGGATAGTTCCTACTCTTACGCACGCTATATTAAGAACGGTGATTCCCATACTCCCTAACTAACTTTACTTTCATCTCTTAATTACATCAAAAGCGTTCTCTGCTTTATTTATCTTAGATTATTTTGTTTCATTCTCGTCTTCTTGCACTACATTATTAGTTCAGTCTCACTATTTAGAATTGTGCGTGTTTCACCTAAGTTTTTCACCCTTGAATCCGCCGAAATGTTTCTTTCCTCTGGAGGAAGAAATTACTACTTACCGCTACTTAGGGCTGTTACCCTCAGTGCGGTATAGGCCGCCAACCTGCATTCTCCAACCTACTCTGTCTTGGGCCTACTCCGGTTCTATCCAATCGATGTTCATTACTTTCATGTCTGTCTCCAATACTTGACGCATTGTGTTCTTCGGTCTTCGCATTCTCCTCTAGTCTTGAGGATTCCGAGTGACGGCTTGTTTTGTGACGCAGTTGGTTGGTTTCCTCAGTGTATCCTTCAGCGCCATTTCCCTACTTTTTCATCTGCAGGGATCTGGTTTGTTCTCTCCCACAGAAAGGAATGCATTGTGATAAATTGAACATGTGGTTCCATGAGATGCGTACCCATCTAGAATGTAGCGCATAGAAATATATTCGAAGCCTAATCCCGATTGGTTTTGTATGTTTTACTGTTTGAGTACGGCATTACTATTCCAGAAGGTGATGGGTTTTCTGGCATTGGCCAATAAGAAAGCTGGCGGTAGCCGCAGTGCCCAACTGACCAAAGGGTTAGTCTACTACATTACGGGTGTGAAACATGGCTATTAAGGGTAGAGAATATTCACAAGTCGCTAGCATTCGGTCATAGGTGTCTTCGGAACGTTACCCGTATATCCTAGGATCACCTAGTAAACAATGCTGGTGTTATAAAAAGGATAAAGGGTAAAAGAGAAAGATGGTAGACTAATTGATGAAGTGGTGAATCTTCATAATTGGAGGTGGTCGGGATATATGGTACGTATGCTCACCGACTGCCTCAACAAGCGATGTCTTCTGATGTAGTGATAGGTTGGAAGAAAGCTGGGGGTGGCCAAACCAAAATGTGGCATCAGTTCATGAAGTGATTGGCAGTGGGACTGAGCCATGTTAGTAGGTATAGACTACCAGGCTGGGGTCTACGTGACAATCTTAACCGGTGGTTAGAGAGTTTGAATGACGTAGCTCATAACCGTTTTCAACGGCACAGGTTCATTCTTTCTTCTTGTTCTCTCAAATCCTGATCCTCTGGATTCTACACACTTTTATCTTTCTCTTTTGGGGATTATGTTACTAGAATATACTTCTCGAATAATATCCTCGAACCCTAAAATTCAGAATCATCGAGGTAAAAACTATCTGAGAAGTTATAGAAATCGATGCCAGAAAGGGATAGGGGTCATTATATTCATAATTAATTTAAATAAGCCTTTCTGTTTGCTTATCTCGTATTAGTGGGACTTGCAAAGTCCACTGCCTGTGAATACAGTTCTACAGGTTGCACATTTATACTGGGTTTCATCTATAGTATTTCAACTCGTTTTTTAAATTTTTAACGTCTTTTAAAATAACCAAAATTTTTCAAAAATCTTCACAGCGTTTTTTAAATTAACCTTACAACCTTATAACCTTATAGCGGCCTGGTAATTCACGTTCACAAGAAATACCGCATCTTAAACACTGTATCCATCTTCAATAACCTTTTTATGAGGTTTTTTCTTCTTTCATTTGAAATCAAGTTGTTTTTCTTCTTTATTTCTGACGTTTTAAGGATCACAAAAAAATTTTAAAAAACACTATGAAACTTTTAAAAAGATTTTTGGTTATTTTGAAAATCCCTGTAAAAAATTTAAAAAACGAGTTGAAATACTACACCATGACACAAGCTGCTTAGTTGACGATTTTATTCTAGAGAACATTCAGCTATGTACTTGATATCAATTCGACAGAGACATCCATCTTAAGATCCGAAAGTTCTTTTGATAGTAGGCTCCTGATGATTTTAATGAGACATATTTTAACACAGCAAGTATCAGAGCCCTTTCGTTTAATTTCAAACCAAGGATCTTATTTGTTAAACTCAGTAATCGCTCATGCACCCGACAATATTGTCTGTTTAAATATTTTCGCTCCGTTAGCTAGTAGCAATCATGTTTTATCATTCATGTTTAGGAATTGTAACGTAGTATATGATCAGGCTTGACCTTACTTAAAGTTGGGAAGAGCGAACCTGACAGCAATACAGGAGTGTGCTGCAACAACAGACTGGTTTGTAAATTCTAGTTTATCAACGGAAGAAGCACAGCCCATATTTGAAGTTACACAGCTCAACTACGATCCCCATTATACCGTACTTAGTAACACGTAGACTAAATTCACTGCTCATCATGGATGACTAAAAAGGTTACGAAACTTCTGCAACTGAGGAACGGGTATTGGAGTATGTTTATCTCTAGACTAAATAGTGCAGATCCACTTGTAAGACTCAGTCAGTCAGTTGCAACGTAGAACTTCGTACGTATGTACATAAGTTCATTTTGCCATACCACATTAGCACAGAGACGCAAATGTCAAATCAAATCTCATAGTGATAGTGTTGGGATCCTGTCACTTCTTTTCCAAGAAGATCCGTTTTCATTGACAAGAAATTATGTTGAAAAAGCAGAAGCTCCATCAAAATATCTTATTAAAGTATTTTCTACCGACGATGGTGAAAGACCAATCATTAATTACAATAAAGAAAGTCCTTTCATGCTTGACAAGTTTCCTCATCGCAGGAGAGGTTTTGACTGAAGTAAAAGGTAGTAATATTTCATTAGATGTCGTTCTCATAAATCTGAGTAAAACTTTCGACAAGTTCTCTCACAAAGGTCTTAAATTCAAAATGGAAAGCTTTGGAATTCATCATACAATTCGAAACTAAATAAGTAACTTTCTCAATCATATGAAAGAACGGGTAATGCTAAACGAGGCGGAGTAGGGTGATTGTAAGACTGCCGTTACCAAAGACCTCAGGGTCTTATGGGCTATTCGTAGATCATTATATCACTTGCAGGAAGAAATGTTTAAGGTACTATAAGCGATGTTTGTGAAGCCATGTTTGAAATATGGGATTCAAGCAGCAAGTCCTTGTTCAAGCATGAAGCCGATATGTTAAAGCGAGTTCAACGGCGAGAGACCAAAATGCTGAAAGCTCTCACTGACCTATCATGTGAAGATGGACTGAGACGCTTCAGCCTATTCACATTTTCTTACTGTAGGTTGCAAGGTGATTTAATGCTGGCGTACCATATACTGAACGATAATTTCCTTATTAATATGTCTTATCTCTTCCTTACATCTAGGACTGGGAGGATATTCCTGGAGGATATTCTAGGAAAGTTATAAAACCGTGATCAAGTCGTTAACATCTGAAGCTCCATTTCTCACATCCACTAGTGAATTGCTGGAATTCTCTTCCAGAGTACGTATTACCAACACCGTTTAATACATCCAAAACGGGATTGAATCTTCACTTTAATATGAATTGCAAGGATTAACACAGTCTGACTGACCCATTCTTACTACTGAAGACTGAAAACTGAACAAAGGGATTTGGTATTGTTAGTCAAGATTTACTCGGACACCATGCGAATTTGAATATGCATATTGATGCGTTTACAGGGTGTAGGCTCACATTAGTTTTCTTGTGTTTTTCCTTACAGACTTTTGATTCAAAAAGTTAGTCACCATCTTCGCCGACCGAGTATTTAACTTCATACAATATGCATGGGAGAGTTAAAGTCATACAAACAGCTGAACAGGAACGTGCCAGAAAGCTAAAAAGGGATCAAATAAGTAAGGAATTCGCGGAAGAATGCGAGAAGCTATGGGCTTGTCGTGAGAAGAACGATTTTAGTGAGGCACAGTTGGAAAAAATTGGTTCTCTTATAGAGACATCTCCGGATACAGCAACCCTGTGGAATTATAGACGCGAAATAATAATGCATCTTATCAAGAACTACTCTGAGGATCAAGAAAAGGTTTCCGAGTTACTTGAATCTGAATTAAACCTTACAACTCGTTGTTTATACAGCTCACCGAAATCTTATACTATTTGGTATCACCGTACTTGGGTTATGAGTAATCACACTGCTCCGAATTGGGAATCTGAATTGAAGCTTTGTAACCAAGCGTTAGCAAAAGATGAACGAAATTTCCACTGTTGGGATTATCGCCGCTTTGTCGTTTCTAAAGGCAGTGTTTCAACTGAGTTAGAGCTTGAGTTTACATACACTGCAATAGAAAAGAACATGAGTAATTATTCAGCTTGGCACTATCGTGGTGAACTATTAGCTTCTGTATCTAATGTTCCTTGTATGTCGTCAGTTAGAAGTCCCACTTCTCAGATTCAAGGGAACAGCAGGCAAAGCCGACCTCGGTTCGACTTTTCAACACCAAATGGCGAACTAGATCTTGTTCACAATGCTTTATACACAGATCCTGCGGATCAGAGTCCTTGGTTCTATTATTGGTGGTTGCTGGGTTCCGGAGAAAGGAAAGTTTACTTGAGGGAATTATATATTTCACGGAAACTAGGAAGATTCGTTCTTGTGTTCAGCTCTGCGAAATTGATTCAAACCTTAAAAGAGTTGCAAGTTTCTATTAAAGTGTTTCCCTGTGAGGGCACAGTTTCTAATTCTATAACTCTGACACCTAAGCTTCTTGGGGGATGGAACTCTGTACTTGATGAACAGTTATCAGCTGTTTGGTGGTTGCCACTTAATAACGATTTAGTCACTCGTTACGCTCCTGAAAATGATAGGCACCTATATCAGTGTCAGCCTTGGAACGTCGTAGCGCAAGTCTCCATTAGGAAAACTAATAGAGATGGAAGAAATGAAATTCATGAAAATATGTCTGAAGATTCTGCAAACTACTTGCATCTTCGTTGTTGTATGGATTCTCATCAGAATGAATCGTTGACGCGTGTCACTTTGGACCCTCTAAGATTGTTGAATCCTATGATCTTGCCGTCTCATGATCCAAAAGATTTGGTTGGGGAGCTGAATACTGTTCGAGAACTACTTTCGTTTGAACCAGGAAACAAGTGGGCTTTGTTAACATTTGTTAGCCTTCTTCGTTTTATTCGACCGCATAACTGTAATGAAGAAGTAACTGAAGCTTTAAACAAGTTAGTATCAGTCGATCCTCAGCGTTCTTCTTATTATGAGCACTTGCGATCTCTGTATGCTGCTCTAGATGTTCTAGCTCATGCGTATGAGTATCAGTCTAGGGAAGTGGTGTTACATGGTCTGGATATGAGTTGCTTTCGTAATCTTGATTGGTATGCATTGATGACCAAAATCAACTTTTCTAATAACTCAATTGTACGAATCCCGGATACTTTCGCTTATTTAATCTCCGTTTTGGAATTAAATTTAGATGATAACCAGTTAGTAACTCTTCATGGGATTTCGCGTCTTCCATCTTTAACCAACCTTTCTGTTCAACGCAATCGACTGTGTACTTTCGAATCTATTGAAGACTTAGTTTATTGCCCCAGTTTACGCATTGTGTACATGAATGGAAATGAGGTTGTCAAGTTACCCCACTTGAGTAATATGATATCAGAACACCCAGGGTTCCAAAGGCAGGGAGGTTCATTTTCTTTAGTATATGATATAACAGATCACCATTAACCTCACAATTTTGTACAAAATATTTGGATCTACTGGCATAATATTGATAATAATTTGTGATACTTGACAATTTTTCTCTTGTAAATTTTCGTATTTCTGAATTAAATATATCCAGTACTTGAATGTTAAGAACAAAGTACGGAGTATATGATTTGTTTATTTCCTTTGGATGAAATTGAAGCTTTGTTTTTGGGTTCTATGGGTTAAAAAGTTGTATTTTGTCTTGAAATTGACAAATGTCTTCTGATATAGGTATCCACTCGTTAGTTATTAGATACACTTTCTAGATAAAGGGCGAATCAGTTTAACTAACACGGATACAAAAGGCTCGATTAGCTTTCACCAACTTGCGTCACTTATGGAGTAGGCGAGATGTCCGTTTACTAACCGAAGGACGAGTATACTGCGCTGAAGTTCGCTCCGTCCTACTTTATGGCTTTGAAACATGGTCAGTAAGAATAGAGGATATCCATAAGTTACTATTTTTCGATCATTAATGTCTCCGATGCGTTGCTCGTATATCCTGGTATTATCGAGTAAGCAGTGCTGATGGAAACGAGTGCTAGGTAATTGATTAAGTATTGAAACTTCATCAGTTGAGGTGGTTGGGATATGTGTTACGTATGCCTAACCACTGACTGCCTCGTTGAGCTGTGTTTTGTGATGTAGGAATAGGTTGGAAGAAAGCTAGGGGCAGCCAAACCAAAACATGGCAGAAATGCATGAATTCACTGACAAGTGGACTGAGTCATGTTGGTAGGTGTCGACTACCTGGTTGGGGTCCGCGAGATGATAATAATCGATGCTTAGAGACCCTGAGTGACATGGCTGAAAACAGTTTGCAATGGCGTAGGAGCATTCTTTCTTTGTGTTCTCTCAAATCCTAACCTTCAGAGTTCCTCATCACCTTTATCTTTTTATTTCTAAGTTTATTTCACTAGATTCTACTTCTTGCATAATATCCTCGAACCCTAATTTCTCCGATTACTGCTAATTCTTCTACTACCTCTACTACTATGGGATTTAAATTGACCATTGTGTCTGTGTGCTAATTTGGTTTAAATTTATAGACCACTACTAAACCACTTCAATAAGAAGTGACTACATTCTTTAGGCACCTGTCAGAACTTAATACCTGTTTCAGCACTTTGTTGACGAAATCAATCCATTTTTCTGACGTCAGATTGAACTTTACTAGTAATATGGATCATAAGCTCGTAACCACTGTTTCATGCTTGTTGTTTCAAACTCAGTTTAACTCAAACATATGAGTAGAATTCGAACACTCATTACAGTTACACATTTCGATTTTTTACAGACTTGTTAACATTAAACTTGCGGTTGTCATACAAAGGATGGTCAGCTTAATAATCAGCTTTCGGAGATTTCTGTTGTTCTTTTGTACATACGTAGGTAATAAGAGTTGGACATGGTTGTGTTTCCTTGCTTCCTCATTTCTATAAAAGCAGTTCCTGAAACTGAGTCCTGACTAGTTCAAAAGATAAAAGTTCTTAAGTAGCTATGATCCAGTTCTTTCAGTGTAACTTATATTTCAGAAAAAATATTAGTTATGCTGTTTCTGTTCAGAAGTTTATTCTGTAGTATCGAAGTGTTTTATGAAGTTATTTTTCATATACTTTTGGCTACTATACTGATCACTTTAAGAATATCACAAGACAGTTTAAAACGCTCTGTAGTAGTTGTGCAAGTTTAGTTTCAGACTTTTGACAAAGGAATTAAGGAATACATCTATCGAATACATGTTATTGTTGCCAATTCTGAATTATATTCCTCATAATATTCAACGACTGATTTCTTCCTGGCTAAAAGTCAGTAACTTAAAAGACTAGTCTGGTAATCGTTGTATTATCACAAGCTGATATTGCATCGACTTGCACAGCATTAATTTAGATAGTGTAAAGTTCCCAAACAATCTTATTGGGCGTTAATTAAAAATTTCATCGACCAGCTACCCTCTACATCTCGACCTTTGTCAGTAACTTTAACATTTTGTCTAGTGACTTTACTACATGGCGAAGTAGTTTGTAAGAGTTAGATCCCTTTAGCTTAAAAACGTTTAACCACTACTGATTTACACATCAAGAACAGTATATCCAGTAACTTCGCAATGTATGTATAGGTATGATATGTGTTTCCCAGCGCCGAAATACAATATATTATAAGGCATGTCAGACGGCATGCTTCCACTTATCTTTGTTACTGAGTCATTTGAATTCAATGGATTATAGTAATCTACAAGGAAACAATTTACTTTAACCAAACTGTATTAGACTAATAATCATTGAAATTTTCATCAGATTTTTACTATCTCACAAGTAAAGCTTTTTTAAAAAAAAGCATCATCTTACATCATGAGTTTTAATGAGAGATATGGTCAGAATGTAAAATCACAAAATTTTACAGGCTAAATTGAATATACAGTTTGAATTCATGATAGATGTATTCTAGATGGCTTTTCAAAATCTGATGTGAATACGTCGATTCACTTATGAATTAACTAAATACTGTCGTACAGGTAGTGTTATATATATATATATATATATATATATATATATATACGGTAGTTTAATGAATTTTTATAGAGTAGATTTATCAAGTAATGTGGAAGAATTCAGTTAAACTCCATTAGTTGGATGCATTTTCATTGATCATTAAAGGGATAAATAAAATACAACTGAGATAACTCTTTTTTTTTACAGAATTAAGAATAATTTACTTTATTTGTTCATTGTATTTAAATTAATTTCATAATTATGTAATCACAACATTGAAAAATGAACATCGTTTATGCCGACAATATTTACATAGATCAAGTTTAAATCTTTTTCTAAACAAAACATTGTGATGTAATAACGTTAAAGAAAGAAAAAGTTTGTTAAAGAATATCAAGAAGAATTCAATTTGATTTACAAGCTAATCGTGATGATTTTGTGTAAAGTAAACAGAAAACTTAAACAATCTAAATATGTTATAATCAAATAATCGTATGTGAAATTGATTAAGAATGTCGATTGTTCATTATTCATGTTAAGTAATGCAAAATGGTTGACAAAAAACAACAGTAAACTAAAGGTTGTTTTGTTTTTTAGTGATTAACATTCATTGACAGCATCTATTTCGAATATAATTAAAGAAATCGATGATCCTTCAGAGATATATAACTGCTAATGCATTCAATTTGTGACCACAAAGTTGGATAGGTTAAAATGTTCTGCATGTGTCTAAGTTGTTTATACACCTTATATATATACTATGATATTAACACTTGGTTTAATGTAATATGGTACAATGACTTTTACAACTGTGTTCTTCTATACTGATTGATGGTCGATTATAATCTACCTATTTCTTTCATAGACCATTTTGTGCACTACCATGGTGAGTACGAATTACTTCAGTCAGTCAGTTACAACGTAGAACTTCGTACATGAGTGCATAAGTTCAGGTTGCCATGCGCCATCAGGACAGAGACGCAACTGTCAGTTCAAATCCCATAGTGGTAGGGATAGTAGAAGTATTAACAGTAATAGAGAAGATTAGGGTTCGAAGGTATGATTCGAGAAGTATAATTTAGTGAGAAAACTTTGGAAAGAGAAAGATAGAAGTGATGGGGAATTCAGGAGATTAGAGTTTGAGAGAACACAATGAATGAATGCACCTGCACCATTACAAACGATTCTGAGCCATGTTGTGCAAGATCTCTAGCCATCGGTGACTTTTGTTTCGCGGACCCCAACCGGGTAGCCTACTTACTTACTAAGGAGGGTGGGGCAGTTTACACCAGAACATCTTTTTCAATTTTTTTGGAGATTTTCGATCTAATGATATTTTATAATTTGCAGTTAAGTTTGGACTGTCATAATATTATGACTTCATAAATAAAAACAAACTAATGATTAACGTTTTTTTGATGAAAGTATTGTTACATGCTTTTATCATCATTGAAACATACACTCGACATTTTGATCACCCCACATCATTACTAATTTGTTGTATTGTAGGTAATATAGACAATGAATAGTGATGACGGTGATTCCGTTGGTAATCTGGAAGGTTGTTGTAGATATAGTACAAGCAAAGCTGGCATGGAAGGTTTAGACAAAGCTACAATTATGGAAATTATATTGGAGAATTCTAAAGGTAAACATTAGAATATATATATATATATATTACATATTACGATTCACTTGATAATTTATAACTTACTGTTAATAAAAATTTATCTTTCATTCAATCAAATTATTGAATTTATGTCGATCATTAATCGGGTATAGTTTTATGTACATAACTTTAAGTTGCACTTTGCATGTAGTGAATGATAATACTAATACTAATACTACTCATATTATGGAATTCGAGTAGATTGGTTAAAAGTCAAATGCTTTAATCATTAAGCTAATATATCATCGGAATAGAATTATCATGAAAATACTCATGAATATGATTGATGATCTACAGACTTGTAGTTACCTATTCTAAAATGATGTATACCTATGGAAATACAATAAAATGTAAAAACTGTATCTGCCAAAAAGAATGTATTGTTAACGCTAAGCAATAAATAGAAAGAAAATGATTGATAAGGAAATGAAAGAGGTTGAGATTCTATACCAAGTACACAATAAAAGAATAAAGGGTTCAGATTCTAAATGAAGTTGAAAAACTTATCAAAAATATGAAGCATGGGAAGGTTTCAGGGCCTGCCAGGCTTACCCCTGAGATTTTTAAGGATGATGGTCCAGTTTTAGCAGTAAGATTGACTGAGATCTTAAGTAGAATATAGACACTGGGAATAATCCCATCCGACTGGTCTCAATCACTGATTGTCCCAGTCTTCGAACATCTATCAGTTCATTAAATGCTACTGAGATTCACTGTTTTTCCCTAACCTGATGGTTTACTTTACTAGCAGATATCACTGCTGTTTCCACAGCCTTCTTGATATCGTTCCAAGATGTCTTCGGATGGGAATCACTTTCATGGTTGCCTAACTGTCTTTCTAGTTGTTCCTGAAATATATTCTTAGCTATGCTATCATTAAGTAGAGACTGACACTCCTTTATCAAACTCCTCCATTGGTGGCTGATGGCGATGTGATCTAGTTGGGTCCAACGTTGAGACGACTTTGGAGGTCGCCAGATCAGGAGATGCTTTTCCTTATGGCTAAAGTTAGTGTTTGCTAGAAATAGGCGGTTATCTGAGCAAAGTTGCAACAGACGGTCGCCACTGTCTGTTCTCTGGGCCGCGACACCATAACATCCACCCAGGTGTCTGTCATTTTCACCTAGTCTACCTACTTGAGCATTAAAGTCACCAGCCACTATTGCTACATCAGAGCGCTTAACTTTTTGGAGGAGCTCCGAAAGCTTTCAGTAAAACTCATCTTTCACCTCATCTGAACTGGAATCAGTGGGAGAGCAGGCGGAGACAACGAAGAGGCAACGACGAGTGTCCCTATCTTTCTGAGTTCCTACTGTCCCGTTAAGTCGGGTAGTGCACAAGCGACCATCTACCGGGATCCAGTCTAAAAG
This sequence comes from Schistosoma turkestanicum, assembly GCA_944470395.2. Taxonomy (NCBI): domain Eukaryota; kingdom Metazoa; phylum Platyhelminthes; class Trematoda; order Strigeidida; family Schistosomatidae; genus Schistosoma; species Schistosoma turkestanicum. The sequence goes on along the minus strand of OX103972.1, from coordinate 14,165,815 downwards.
AGCTTGTTCTGCCCTAGGACTCAATGCTACAGCTACACCAGCGAGGCTGCGGGAAGCAGCAACAGGGCTTCCGGATAAACGGATCGTAAACAGAGTTAATTCTCTATCTGCATAAGGTTAAATCAAATTAACGATTTTTTTCTGATCCTGTGTGCGCGTTTCGGATACGCCGAGCAGACAATGCAGTTGTTAGATGACGGATATTAGGTAAGGATGGCAGATCAATAGATGAAGTATTAAAACTTCATCAGTCGAGGTGATTTAGACACGTGTTACAAATGTCCGACCACCGACTACCTCGACGAGCTATGTTTTGTAGTGTTGGAGTAGGCGACAAGAAAGCTAGGGGCTGCCAAACCAAAAGTTGTAGACTACGAGGTTGGTGTCTGTTAGACAGCCGTAACCGGTGGTTAGAGGCTTTGAATGACACAGCTCATAACCGTTTTCAACGGCTCAGACGCATCCATTCTTTGGTTTCTCTCAAATCCTAATCCTCTGGATTCCTCATCTCCTATATCTGTCTCTCTTTTAAGTTTATTTCACTAGATTTTACCTCTTGAATAATATCGTCGAACACTAATCTCTCTGACTACTGCCAATACTTCTACTATGTGGTAATGTGATATGGTAGCTTGAACTGATGTTCATACGTGATAAGTTTTACGTTGTTGCTAACTGAACGACTGAAATGACGGAGGTTGATATTATATAGTCTGTGTACACTATTAGATCTAAATATATTCTTAAGAATTAAGAACTTCAAACTATGTGGTTGCTCGAGTGATTTTAATTTTATTTAATAAATAATCAATCGTTCACTGTTAATAGTTACGACTTGCATATTCGACTTGTTCCGTTCGTTAATTATTTTATATTTATTGTGATAATCCCCTGGGAAATTATCATTTGCATCCTTGTGAATATTGGATTTCTTGTTAAGTGCTAAACGAATTATCTGATTGCAATAATACAGCATCTTTATTAGTTTAATGCATCATTGTAATCGGGGTTGACTACCCTTTTTTACAATTGGGTTTCCTGATCCTAGTTAGAATTAACAAGTTTAAAATAAAAGGAAACGAGCATACTTCATGTGTAGCAGCTTGAAAATGTTATCAACATGATGCAGTTATGTCACAATATATTACTCACACAGTATTCCACAGTGTGCTATAAAGTGACCACGTCAGTCATATAGATAAAGAAAATAATTAAACTAAAGCTTCTTGTGAATGTATTCATTGGTTGTACTTAACATAATTCAGTATATTTACATTCTAGTTAATAGGATTGCCAATAACACGGTAGGAAATCATTTAAAACCATACATCATTTCAAGTTGTCCTCCAAAATGCAGATTCAGTCCATCTAATAACTTCGCATCATAATATCTTGCGATTACACTCTTCATATAACTAGTATTTGTGATTAGTGACATTATTGATTGATGTTATGCTTTCGTATGCAGTATGACCTACAGATTCAATAAGTAAGTCTCCATTAATTTGAACACCACTCTACTTATTTATCGTGCCAAATAATAGGGTTATTTGTTTAATGTAGGTCTCTGTGACCCTGAATAATTCAGTATCATAATATCATTAGACCCGTTTCTCTTGTCAGTAACTCTAGTACTAATCTTAAAATTGCTTACCCATTGTTTACGTGGCACAAAATAAGAATGGCAGATCAATAGGTGAGTAATGAAACTTCATCAGTTGAGGTGGTTGGGACATGTGCTGCGTATGCCTAACCACCGACTGCCTCGACGAGCTTTGTTTTGTAGTGTAGGAGTTGGTTGGAAGAAAGTTAGGGGCGGCCAGAACAAAACATGGCAGAAATCCATGAAGTCATCGACAAGTGGACTGAGTCATGTCGGTAGTTGTCGACTACCTGGTTGGGGTCCGCGAGATGATAATAATCGATGGTTAGAGACCCTGAAAGACATGGCTCAAAACCGTTTGCAATGGCGCCGGTGCATTTATTCTCTGTGTTCTCTCAAATCCTAATCTTCTGGATTCTTCAACACCTCTAGGTTTGACTTTCTAAACTTATCGCACTGAATCATACTTCTTGAATAATATCTTCTAATCGTAACCTCTCCGATTACTTCTAATACCTTAACTACCTCTTCTACTATTGGATTTGATTTGACAATTACATCTCTGTGCTGATGTGGTATGGTAACATGAACTGATGTACTTACGTACGAAGTTCTACGTTGCATCTGACTGACAGACTGACTGACATGGCACAAAAAACAATTTTTTAAAACATCAGTATTCGTTATATGTAGTTTTTAAATACTGTTCCCATTTTGAGAGATATTTTACAAATGTATGATAGTACGAGAAATAGTGTTATACCAAATACATCTCTTATAAATCGGTAAACTATGAATGACTTTATTTTTAAACTCAGATTCTTTAATACCAACGAATAAGATTTACTAACAAATGTTTAGATTTAACTCATATCTGATCTGTTTTGTATTTTTAATTATGTAAGGGTCAAAGTTTTATGAGAATGAATTGAGGCGGGAGAAAACTCTTCGTCAACAAATTGAACAGAAACTTAAAATTATAAAATCACTTACACCAGCAATGTTACAAAGTGGTGAATTAGAAGTGAGTACTTTTTCTCTATTCTTTATCATTGTCGCTTATTGTCAATTGAAATTTTAAACTCGAGTACAGTTAGTTTGATTAGGTTGTTAAGATGGTTGAATTCTCTAGTTAATGATATTGATACACTAAGTCTCTTGCATCCTTTGGAGTTTACACTTTAGCTAAAATTTTCCACTGCTTTCTGGTTATGAATCACTTATTTTCACTGCTTTCTTCTTCTGTTGTGACACTTCCATCTTGTCTACATAATTAAATCATGTACCTATTCCCTTTTACCTAGAAAAATTTTTTTCTTCGGTGGCACAGTCTTTTAGTCACTTTCCCAAATTGATTGAATATACATTCAGTGTTGAACTCCACTAGTCAAAGCCATTTGAGTTAGTTACCTACAGAAGACATTGTTAGGTGGTCATGCAATATCGTGGATTAATTTAAGTTAGACGTTAACATTGCTAGGTACCGTAGTACAATGGTCTAGGGGTTAGGCCTTTTTACGTGTGAAGCAGCAGATCCTGGGTTCGATTCCTGCTTGTAGGGTCGTGGGTGCTTACTGCTAATGAGTTTCTTACTAGCACAAAACGGTCATCCAGCGCTTCCAGGTTTTCAATGATGGTCTAACATTGGTCGGTTCATGACTTCAATACAGCTCAATAGTCTTCACAACCCTATGCTGATAAATATAGTATTTCAACTCGTTTTTTAAACTTTTAACAGGGTTTTTTTAAATAACCAAAAAATTTTTTAAAATTTTCACAGCGTTTTTTAAAATAACCACAGCGTTTTTTAAAATTTTTTGTAATCCTTAGAATGTCAGAAATAAATGTAAGAAACAACTTGATTTCGAATGAAAAAAGAAAAAGCCTTATAAAAAAAGTTATTGAAGATGGATACAGCGTCAAGGATGCGGCATTCCTTACAGATGTAAACTATCAGGCCGTTACAAATATTATAAGGTTGTATAAAAAGGAATCGCGAGTTGAGAAGAAAAAAACAGGAAAACCATCAAATAAGAAGATATGCGGTGATATTATCAATTTTGTTGAAGAATTGATAGAATTAAACCCGTTAATAACGATGGTAGAAATTCGAGAAAAAATAGAAAACATATTTTCTATAGGCCTTTCTCTTGAATCTATAAGAAGGATAATTTATAGATTTCTTCTTCTTAAGTACAAATTAAAAGAAGATTCATCTATAAAAACTTTTATAAATGTATCTTCAATGTTCATAAAATTTTGAGCATAAATTTGGCGTTTGTTTTTACTGGATTCCGAATTTATATTGACCGATGTATAAGAAATCTTTTTCAAAGTAATGTGAAGTCCATAAATTATCCTTCTTATAGATTCAAGAGAAAGGCCTATAGAAAATATGTTTTCTATTTTTTCTCGAATTTCTACCATCGTTATTAACGGGTTTAATTCTATCAATTCTTCAACAAAATTGATAATATCACCGCATATCTTCTTATTTGATGGTTTTCCTGTTTTTTTCTTCTCAACTCGCGATTCCTTTTTATACAACCTTATAATATTTGTAACGGCCTGATTGTTTACATCTGTAAGGAATGCCGCATCCTTGACGCTGTATCCATCTTCAATAACTTTTTTTATAAGGCTTTTTCTTTTTTCATTCGAAATCAAGTTGTTTCTTACATTTATTTCTGACATTCTAAGGATTACAAAAAATTTTAAAAAACGCTGTGGTTATTTTAAAAAACCCTGTTAAAAGTTTAAAAAACGTGTTGAAATACTATATATTATATTCGTCCGAACGAGAAGTGATATCCGACCGAAATTTTATTTTAGTTTCGTTATTACTGCCTGCATCTGGCCTCCTGGTTCATATGTTAAAGTTTCATGTCAATAATAATAATAATAATAATAATAATTTTTGTCCAACATTACATGCCTAGCACAGTGTGAAATTCTCAGCACACAAGTCTTTTGGATAAGTATAACATTTTCATTGAAGGAGGAGTCACTCATTTGGGTTGATGATAGTTCTTTATGATATAGAACAAAATATCGAGATCAAAAGTTTGTTTAAGTACATTGCCAGCGTTGCCACTAGTAATTAGAAGTTAAATATAAATCTTTTTATCCACATAAATTTCTCATATGTTTGATGCTTAAGAAAAAAATACTTTAAAACTACATCGATAGTAATGGTCAATGGCGCTTTTAACTTTCGAGTTAAATGAATCATGTTTCTGATTGTACAACTACTCCCTTCCTTAACAATGATATCTTGTGAAATTATAACTATTACCCATCTATTTATCTTTTTAATGGAGTTTGTTTTACTGTGTAAATTATTTATTTGTAGTGAACATTGTTTTTGTTATGCTTTATAAATGATATGCTTGAAACTATCACGAGTTCGCCTTAGTCGGTAAATGAGAGCTAAGACAAATGATCCAGTGACATGATAGGCTACTCTAATCTGAGCGTCCCAAGCCCCCCACTAACGGTATCAAAAATTTTTGATATGGCGTAGAAAGTGTATTCTGCAAGCACCCAGAAAATATGAGGTCTTGTACAAAAGAAGAGGAGCATAAAACTTTGCAGACAATGTTTGCGTATACAGTTAGGTCGACCGTGAATACTAACCAATAGGAAAGAACATTTAAAAGTAAGCGAACTTGATAGTTTAGGACGACCTTAAATATTGACCAATAGTAGTTGACCAACTGAATTAGACTTACAAAATAATTTCTTCAGAATATTTGATGAATATTCTAAGAGTTTTTCTATCAGTTTTGTGTTTTTTTCTTTATTTATTCTAGGCCGATAAAATACTGAAAGATTTAAGACAGAAGCGACGTTTTTCTCGAACCATTGTACATGTGGATATGGATGCATTTTATGCAGCTGTTGAAATACGTGATCAACCCGAACTTCGACATCATCCAGTTGCTGTTGGTAGTAACAGTATGCTAGTACGTTTAAAAAAAGCAATAAATTTATGTAATACTATATGGAAAACTGATAGGGAGTGAAGTAGTTGAACATGTTGACCGCTTCACTTATCTGGGGAGTCTCATCAGTGCTGATAGCCTGCTGTGTGACGAAATCTCAACATGGATACAGAAGGCTTGATTGGCTTTTGTCAACCTTCGTCACTTATAGCGTTGGCAAGATATCCGTTTGCTGACTAATGTATTAGTAACAAAAGTACGAAAGAGTCGTAGCTATTTACTATAATAATACTAATGAATTAAATGGAACATATAATGATCATATACTGTAAATTCTTAAGCTATACACATGTTATTTATAGATTTATATTTTCTACCTATGCTTATCTGTGCTTGTGTGTTTGTTATCATATCTATTGCTTATTTGGTTAGATAAACTCAGTCGCAACACATTCAATGCTTTGACTGCCAAAACCATTGATAATTCTGTATATTCATCTGCTCGCGTATTAAGCAACCTAGGACCTACTCAGTTCAGTTCAGTTCCTAGTCTAACGACACAAACGTGCACGCGAACCACCAGTTTACACAGGTGATTAAACCAACTACAGAATGAGAACAAGAATGTTACTTACGTCTACCACAATACTACCAAGAGTTCATAGCAGCATCAGAGATCTAAATTTGCAATCATACTACCTTTCTTTATAACTTTTTTCTCTCAATATTTATCTACCGTTCAGTTATATGCCATATCTGCCGTTTATCATCCTATTATGTATTACCAACCTCTTGTTCTCATCGCCTATAAGTCTTGGCTATTGTAATGATTTACAATAATCAGTTTTTAAATATCTGACTATTAAATGGTAACCAACTAAATATGTCTTCCACGGTGTGTGCGGTTGGGAAGTGACATACGCCTTCATACCCGTAACAGCACGCGAGAGCAAATCGGTCACAAACAAATCCTTCCTACACCCCTTAACATCTCTCCTATCTGCACGATTAACCCTTCTCACATTCCTTTATCATCTTGTACCGCTAATGCCAATGATGCGAGTTCACCAAAAGTTATTCCTAGTCTCCTGAAACCCCGTTCTAAATTACATCTTGGAGCATATAGTGTCCAGACATTGTATGAAATAGGACAACAGGCTTCCTTAGCTGGGAATTTAGAATCTCGCACCATCTATGCATGCTGAGTCTCGGAAACGCACATACAGGATCCTAATAAAATCAATAATTTGATTTCACCTTGTCAAAATAAAGAAGCAGCTCGACTCAGTCTTCATGTGTCTGACAACTAAATGCGTTAAAGTCATGTACATTTATACGCTATCAAAACTTTACGGTATACCATTCATTTCTCTTAAATATTATTTAATAATTGTGACATTTGTGCACGTTTAGTGCATTACATATCAGAAAATTGAACTTAAAATTAGTATCTCATGCATACACTGATATTCACCTTATTACAGTTGGATTTTCTTGTCTGATATCCAAAATTTGTCTGTACTGATATGTGAAGCACATCGATTTTTCAAACAGAATTGATATGTGTTAACAGATCATCATGTCTTATCACAGTTAGTGGTCGAGCGAACATCACATCGACTAACAAAGTAACGGTGTTAATGTCTAACTGTGATCAATCTAACGATTTCCGCGCTACCTCACTCATTGTCTTCGATAGTTACTGCCTATATCCGACTGTATTGAACTCTACTGGTCACATCTCACTAGAACTCCTCAGCAAGCTAGTCACTAGTGAGCACATTTTTGCTTTAAACGAATAACAGTTCGATTGCGAATGCTATTTGTCGGCGCATTTATCGTTTCATCATGTAGATACTATCCTATCTACAAAATCTTTGAGTTATTTATATGAAAAACCACTAACCACTTGTCAGTACTCTTTATTTTATTGACTCAATAAAATTTCTTCGTAATGTTAAAATTCTCCTTTCCTCATCTTTTGATGTTGATTCAACTGTCCTTCGTATATATTATTTACATCATGTTAAATGTTGCTGTTCATTTTAATCATTTAGCCTTAAACTCATACTACCATTTAATTAACTCTACAGGAATTGTTTACAATGGAATAAAAACTGTGTAACTTGACTATAAAACCTTCACTAGATAAAATGAAATTTAGGAGTAACTCATTACATTGAATTTTCGATTTGCATTTTCATTTGAAATGGTCATCTACACTAACAATTGAACAGTGAACGTGTTAATTTTTCACTATATTTTTATTTTAGTCAACTAGCAATTATATTGCTCGACGATTTGGTGTACGTGCTGGTCTACCTGGATTTCTAGGTAAAAAACTATGTCCTCAATTGAAAATTATACCATGTGATTATGTAAAGTATACTGCAGCTAGTCGTGTAGTACGATCTGTTTTAATGGAGTATACTATTTCTGAACGAACTGGACAAGATTCTTGTGAATCAGATAATATTCCATTTTCAGCGGTTAGTTTAGATGAAGCATATCTGGATATAACAGATCATTTGATAAATCGTTGCGATTTCCCTGTTGAACGACGTACATTTTGGCCTAGAGCAGCACCTGGAGCGCCTATGCTAGTTTGCCGGTAATTTTTTCAAATTTAATTTTCATAATTTTGTATGTCATATTTGTATTTATTGGTAAATTTTTCTCACTAGTTAAAACGCTTTAAAAATTGGCGTGATGTCTCATATCACTATTTAGCTTCTTCATTCGTATACTGATATGTATCATAAAACCTGGTACATATGTGAATCAGTCTCTAAACCATATCAGAACAGAGAGATAAAATTATCAAGACAAATCCTAGTTCAATGGGAGTGGTAACACTATCAGTAATAGAAAAAAATGTTTGTTATAAACATTATAATTTACACGAAAGAATACATTCATGGAGTAAAAAGTGTAAGTGGATCCTATAACTAGACATTTAGGCGAAGATTTTAATTGATTCTAAGCTATGTTGCTTAAAGTCTTTACTGTTGTTCGTTTTTGATAACAGTAATAGTAGTATGATATTAAATAAGTTTGATACTTTCAAATACTTTTCAACTATTAACAATAAAGTTAAGAGTAGAACTTAGCTTTTAGCTCTTTGTTTGATTGCAGTTATTTTGTAATGATGCCTTAAATGTACTTGACTTCGTACAATGTGTTTTACATAAAGAAATAGCTTTATTTAATCTAAAACATGATAAATGTGCAGTCGTTGAAAAATCAGTTGATCCATATTTATAAGGTAAAATGTAGTGATCAGTTGTAATTTCTTGTGTCTGTCTGGGATGTCCACTTTCTCCATTCTTGTCATAGACCTGGTTCTAGAAATAACATTATCTTTGTCTGAATTTTCAGTAGTAGATCTTCTACCAGGAGATTCACCGGTTGGTTGACTTAGAATATACCGATGACATAGTCCTACTTGATGAAGACATTGAAAAAATGCAGAGTCTTCTGAACACCCTAAACAACAATGCAGGCATGTTTGGGATGGGGTTTTCCCCCTCAAAATGCAAAATATTGCTTCAAGATTGGGTTTCATCGGCACCTGAACTAGTGATAGGAAGTGAAGTAGTTGAGCGTGTTGACGGCTTCACGTATCTCAGCAGTCTGATCAGTGCTGATGGCCTGGTGACTGACAAAATCTCAGCACGGATACAGAAAGCTCGATTGGCTTTTGTCAACCTACGTCACTTATGGCGAATATGAGATATCCGTTTGCTAAACAAGGTGGAGTGTACTGCGTAGTAGTTCGCTCTGTCCTACCTTATGGCTGTGAAACATGGTCAGTATGAGTAGAAGATATTCGTAGGTTACTGGTTATTGACCATAGCTGTCTCCGAAGCATTACTCGTTCATCTTGGGACTATCGAGTAAGCAATGCTGTTGTTGGAAACGGAAACTAGGTAGATGGCAGATCAATAGATGGAGTAGTGAAAGTTCATCAGTTTAGTAGTTGGGACATATGTTACCAGTACCCAAAAACAGACTGACTCGTCAATCTATGTTTTGCGGTGTTTTGCGGTCGAATCCTAATCTCTCCGATTACTGCTAATACTTTTACTACTTCTACTACTATGGGATTTGCAATGACGGTTGCCTCTCTGTGCTAATGTGGTATGGCAACCTAAACTGATGTACGTACGTACGAAGTTCTATGTGGTTGTTGACTGACTGTTGATATTGACAACTGTTATTGATTACTATCTAACACCATATATACATCCCGAACGGATCACATCGATTTAGTGTCGTAGCTCAACTGATAATTTTTGGTTTTTCTCAGGCAATTGAATTCAAAAACACTGGGTTTTTTCAATTTCTGCATGATCATCATACATAGAAATCAAAAAATATATATCCAACTAAAGTGTCCCAAATATAATGAAATGCAGGTCTTAAATCCTTTACATATAATATAAGAGAAGAATAAAATAATTTTCTCAGATGTTGTTAATTTTTGTAATTCAGCTATGAACTAATGAAATTATTCATTCATATCTTTTTATTCTACTCATCCTTAATGTTTATTTAATTTCCACCTTTGCTGTTGCTTTTATTTAACACCTTTTGATCTGAAATAATTTATTTGTTTGATTTACATTGACCTTGTTTTTAATAACTCCTTTCACAATACTCCCACAAGCTACTTATAAACCACATTGCGAGTAATATCCCCTACACTTGTAAATGAATCATAATTTTTAACAATAAATCAGACGACAGTCAGTTACGATGTAGAACTTCGTACATGAGTACATAAGTTCAGGTTGCCATACATACTCCATCAGCATAGAGACGCACCTGTCAGTTCAAATCCCATAGTGGTAGAGATAGTAGTAGTGTTAGCAGTAATGGAGAAGATTAGGGTTCGAAGATATGATTCGTCAAGTATAATTCATTGAGATAATTTTAGAAAGAGAAAGGAGATGATAAGGAATTCAGGAGTTTGTAATTCGAGAGAACACAGTGAATGAATTCACCCGCGCCATTGCAAACGATTTTGAGGCATGTCTTTCAAGGTCTCTAACCATCGGTTACTTTCGTCTTGTGAACATCGCTCACAATCGTTTGCGATGACGCAGGTGCATCCACTCTTTCTGTCCTCTCAAATTCTAACCTGGATTCCTCATCATCTCAATCTGTCGAAAGTTATCTCACTGAATTATACTTCCTGAAAAATATCTTCGATGCCTAATTTTCTCCATTACTGCTAATGCTTCTACTATCTCCACCACTATGGGATTTGAACTGACAATCGCGTCTGTGTGCTAATGCGGTGTGGCAACCTGAACTGATGTACGTACGTTCAAAGTACTACGTTGTAACTGACTGGCTGACAATAAACAGTTAATACTATTACATCATATTGAATCATATCCTTATCTTCTACAATAGACTTGTATCATTCTGTGGATAATTAAGTCAATAATTAATTCTCTAGATCTGTTTTAACGATGAACTACATTTTTTGTTTGAATTAATCAACTATTTATATGATCAAATTTAAGAATTAGTAAGTTTTCTTTACATAGTGTTCTACTTTTAATTTCAAATAAATCGAGCATTGTCTGGAAAGTTAGTAATAAAAATAACTAATATAATAGTTATAACTTTTGATGATATACCAATGGGTAGAAGTTTGTATTTCTAAAGTTTTGTAAATTAATCCAAATCACATCTTCAGAGTATGATTTCAGCTATGTGCAAAAAAATGTATGCATAAACCTTGCTCTAAATTTCACGAAATCTAATGGATGATTTGAAAGGTCACATTCACGTCCACATGATGTTTCATATGTAATTAAGTAAAAAAAATGTATAAAGCTCGTAATTAACCTTATTTATCTCTCTTACTTAACCAGGTGGAATTATTATTATTATTATTGAAATCATGAATCGATCAATGTTACACCACCATTAGAAACTTGGAAGCACTGGACGGCCGTTTCGTCCTGGTATGTAACTCACCAGCAGTGCGCATCCGACTCCTGCGCCTCGGCGGATTCGAACCCAGGACCTTCGGTCTATGCGCGCGAACGCCTAATCTCTGGGCCACTGAGCCGGTATCGAACGGTGTTAATGTCTTACTTCTATTCCAATAAGCAACTCAACAATCTCCACAACCCCATAATGTATTATTTTTATTATTATTATCTCATAAAAATTTCTTTTAGTTAATTATCTAAAGTGAATATTCATTGTTACTTTCATGACACAATATTCAAACTTAATGTTAATCATGTTATGTTTCCTGCATTTCACTATTCCACTGTAGTTGTCGGTCACGTTCTAAGAATTCACAATCGCATAATTTGAGTAATGACTGTACTGATAATCAAACTGCACTGCTTATAGATGATCATTCACAGAGTAATTCTAATTCTTGTCAAGAAACAAATACTGCCCAATCGCTTCCGATAATAAAACCAAAATATTTTGATCCTGAATTAGCTGTATGCAATGAATGTGGATTACTTTGTAAATCTGGTCGTCGAATATTTGGTTTATCAGCTTGGGAAGCTGTTCGAGAAATGCGATTTCGTGTTTTTTGTGCTACACGTCTTACTTGTAGTGCTGGTAAGTTGATGTCTTTCTTTTCTAGTTCTATATGTAATTTTATTCTTGATTAATTAATTTTATTTGGTAAACTATTCAATAATCATAGTTCAGTTTGGTCACACCCAACCATGAATGCTCATGTGACTTTAACCGACTAATACTCATTAACACCGGATATAATATAAAAGAGACTCTTTTTTAAATTTTCTCTTGGTAATTAAGGTCTTGGTCCGAATACATTGATTGCGAAAATTGCCTCTGATTGGATAAAACCATGTGGTCAACATGAAATCGCTAATACATCAGAAGCTGTAGATAAATTTATGCAAACTATGCCTGTGAGAAAAGTAAGTTTCATTCAGTTGATTCAGTTTATTTCAATTTGTACTCAATTTACTTCATTTCAACTGCTCTCTAGCTTGTATATACAATCTTGGATTATTTTTTGCCAACTAAAATATGGCTTTTAATTTGAAGAAATTGGTGGTGAGTATTGAAATAGAATAATGAACTGATCAAATTAGTAACAATAATGATAATAATAGTAATATTAGTGTCAGAAGAATTTTCGGAGATTATAGAATTTCCAGTGTTTAAAGCACGCAGTGTTTTTAGCTAGACCACTGTTGAAAACCTGCTGGTACTAATATGGTACTCCTTAACACTACGCATCCACCAGCTAGTCTGTTATTCACCCCAGACAATAGTTGAAGGTGGCGCAATATCATGAAACGACTAAATTTAGACATTAAAACTGTTAAATGCCGGCTCGGCGGTCTAATGGTTAAGCGTTCGCGTGCGAGAATAAAAGTCCTGGGTTCAATTCTTGGCTGTAGAGTCATAGGTGTACACTGCTGAATAGTCCCATACTAGTACGAAACAGCCGTCTAGTGCTTTCAGGTTTATAATGGTGATCTAGCCCGGACTTTGTGTAACTTAGAGTTCTGTTGTTACGTTGTCTCTTTGTCGCTTGAATAGCAGTATCTAGATCTACTACTTATCTGTTTCTATCACACTACTATATGATTTGTAATCATTCATTATCATATTTTTTGGCCTATGATTTGTGGTGGTTTCAGGCAATACGCTGTATGTTCTCATAATGTACATGCTATTACAGGATAGGTAAATAAGTAAATAATTCTACTGAAGGTGTCTAGAAGAGATCTGTTGTTGAAATTAGATTCACTGAGTAAGTTTTCTGTTGCATAAGTGCCGAATGCTTAACTAGGTATTATTCCAGAGGGCGATATTCGTAATATATGTTCAAGCCACCAAAGCGGGTGTTTAACAATATTAACACCAACTGAATTATCATCACTGTACTTGAAGACAGGTGATTGAACATCTGCACTACTAACATGATGTGTCCACTGAATGCCATCAATCCTTTGAAGAAAATGGTGATCAACTACACAAAGTCGCTCAGCATCCTCAACTCGGAGAGACCACGTTTCACATGCATAGATTAAAATTGTTCCTACTGACGCATTTAAGATCTGACCTTTAAGAAACAGACTAACATCACAATGGCTCTAAAGATGACCCGAATTAGCATAAGCCTCTTCGACTTTTAATTATGGGATCAAGGAGTTAGTGGTATTCCGTTTTACGAAGATAAATTTTATTTAAATATTTTCCCTATTTATTTTGAACCTCAATTTATATCATATTTGAAATAAGGAAATAACATATATTCATCTAGTGTAGCTTGATGGTTTCAATTGTCAATGCCTAATTATCTTTTGTTTGGATGCACTTGATCATTAGTTTAATATTGGTCATCGCAAAAATGTTATTTGTGAGACAATGAATCATCCGCGTATCTTTTTGTCATCACCTGAATTCAGTGTATCTTGCAATCTGTCATACATACCTATTCATTTTGTCGTTTTAAATTCTATTCTCAATTGATCAGTCTTTTCTGTCATTATCGCTGCTACATAGTTTCGATTCTTTTGTTATGTATCTTTTTTGATATTTATCTCATCATGTTAATGCGGTATAGGAGCTTGGATCATTTACACAAATTTACCAGGCTTTACGTTGATTTTAAGTGGAAAAAGAGCCATTTTGTTACCTTTGTTTTTTATTCAACATCTCTGCTATCCAATGAATATCTTTTTTAATTTAGCAGAATTCTTTTGTTCACTGTTGTCCATCTCTCTCATTTATATCGAATTGTGTATATTAATGTATAGGTTTGCTGAATAAAAAGTTCATGTAAACGTATACACTATTTTAAGTGTCTGTTACTTATCCACTCTATGAAACATTAACATAATTAAATCATTCTGTTAACCAATAACTGTAGATAAATATTTAATTATAGGTTCCAGGAATTGGACACGTTACTGAACGTCGATTAGATGCATTTGGCATTAAAACATGCTCTGATTTAATTGATAAACGTGGTTTACTTTGGCATGTAAGCACCAGGATCACAATGCATTATTACATGCGTATCGCATTAGGTCATTCTGATGATCGTTGGTTAATTAATATTAAAAATCCTTTGGATGAAAAGTTAAATAAATCTGGCATGATTGATAATGATGCAGAAAACAATACTCCTCAAGTAGAATTGAATCGAAAGAGTATGAGTGTAGAAAGGTTAGTTTGAATGGTATATATATATATTTTTTTTTCAGAAAATTTATAAACTTGTAATTTATGTGCTTACTATTGTTTGTGACTTGCAAGTACTAAGTCTCAAGTTTGAATATTGTTCCGTAATGTGTGTCCTATTCCACTTCCAGAGCTTCTTCCTAATTTCTTCCTCCTCTGAAATTTGGTTTGTTTTATCGCAGAGTAGGTTGTTTCTGATAGTGTCTAGCCAATGGATCTTCAGTATCTTGCGTAGACAGCTGTTAATAAACACTTGTATCTTGTGAGTGATGGCTTTCGTAGTTCTCCAAGTATGACAGCATCGCTCCTGAAGCTAGTCTTTCTTGTCCAATGTGTTTTTTTTTTATCCCAAGTACCTATGTGTTGTATCTTTTCGTTTCTGCACCAACTCGGATGATTCTCCCCGTCCCCTACATTATACGAACGTTCAGTGTACTTAAATTAATGGTCGCTCTGGTTGTCAGAAGAAGCATAGGCCTCGTAAATTCTCCAGAAACTCAGCTTTCATCATGAGATATCATAACTCTTCTGAAAGACGACCTCCTAACTGTCAGGGCAGATTTTAAATGATCCAAATTATTTTTGTCTGATTAGAGTTTTTTAAAGATTTAGTTTTATACGGGATCGGGTTGCTCACTCCATGCCCAACCCTCCTCCTTTATCCATCCATACTCAGGGCCAGCCGTAACCCCAGAGGGGCTTCAGGAGGAGTTGGAACAAGATAAATCAGATTCCAATGTGTTTAGTATCCATAGTTCATGAGTACAAGTCGGTTGATGGATGGATATAAAGCAATGTAACATTGTAGGTTAACTCTTTAAAAACAAAGTTTTTGTATCTCGGCTAATATGAGACAAATAAACATTGATGAACTTGTACAATAAATTAAAGGTTATGATCAATCGTGTTTAAAAACTTTCTATATAACCAGTTATATTAAAATTACATGTACTAATGTCTGACAAATTCACATAACGGTTAGTATCAACCTACCTATCATTTCAATTCACAAGTTTGATTAAGCGCTTATAATATTTCAAATGTAGATGAGGTTGTCACCAATTACCAATAAGTCAATAAATATGATTGATAACAAATTCCAAAGTAACTATTCTAAAATATTTTTGAATAAAGCCCAAACAATTCTGTAGCATGAGCAGCAATAGTAGTAATATAGCGTTTGAGTTGAGTTATTAATTTCAAATTTTCTTCGTCATTCACTGGTTATCTACAATTTTATAATGTTTTAAGTTTATTCTCTATCATCTGTAATTGTACTCCGATTGACATGATTTTACAATTGATGGTTTGGCATTTTTTTTTTCCCATCAATTTGTTCATTATTATTTTTTCTATTTGAAAATAATTATGCTAATATGATGATATATTATGTTTCATTTTACTAACTTCCGGTAATTCAAATCATGTTTACTTTATTACAGTATGATTGACACTTTATTATTATTATGATTATTATTATTATTCGTGTTTTCAGAACATTTTCAAATACATCCGATGAAACTGAATTAATGCATCGTTGTGAACAACTTGCTCAAATGTTATCAACTGATTTAAAAGAGGAACATGTTAAAGTAAGAATATATATATATATTACACAGATGGTCACTAGACACCGATTGTTAGAGACCTTGAAAAATGCAGATGCATTCATTCATTGTGTTCTCTTAAATTCTAACCTGAATTACTCATCATCTCTACCTTTCTCTTTCTAAAGTCATCTCACAGAATTATACTTCACGAATCATATCTTCAAACCCTAATCTTCTCCATTATTGCTAATACTTCTACTACCTCTACTACTATGGGATTTGAACTGACAGTTGCGTCTCTGCGCTGATGCGGTACGGCGACCTGAACTGACGTACGTACGTACGAGGTACTACATTGTAACTGAATGACTGTATATATATATATATATATATATATATTATTTTGATAAAGTTCGTCATACGTTTTTATCAAAAACATGTTGAGTTTAAAAAAAATGATTATTGAAAGGATCGATAAGTATTTTCTAAAAGATGGAATTCAAATGGTACTGTCCAACTAAAAACTCAATAACATCTTGTAGAAGCCATCGTCAAACATATAGTGTCAAATCATCTCTGTTGTTTCCAGCAAATAAACTAACTTCAATCATTACCTTTACATCTTAACAATGTGTACGCGATGTCGAGTCACGTAGATTAGTGACCACATTGCGAACTGGTCGATGGAACTTGATCAGCACTAAGAAACACTTGGTACACATGATATTGGTCACTAAACAGTGATCGATCAATTGTAAATACATCTCGGTCCTACAGATGGTCAGCAGCGGATCGGATACCTCAGTGTTAATGCCGTTGATTGTGAAGCAAAGTGATGCGTGTATGATAAATTAGGTAGAAAATAATCGATCAACGTATGTTTGTTCAAGTAATTTTATAAATTTCATGATAAATTATAGTTGGATTTGCTTTTCAAATTTTCTTATTAATGAGATGGAAGCTTTATATAATTGTACTTCCGTTCAAATTTTTATTTGATTTTGTAATTACTGAACTAACTTGCTGTAATAAATTTATTTGCAGTTCTCTGTTGTTATAAATTGTTTACACTTTCTAAAGTAAGAATAACCAACAAAACCATATTATGAAATCGTTCTGTATGCTGTTAGATGACAGGAAATCCTGGATCTAGACTTTGTACTATTTGGCATTCGTCATCAAGGTGTACATGTAATCTTATGGGAACTGATGCTCCCCGGAAGATTCGATCCTGTGTCACTCTATTTCAGAATCAGAGACGTTACCGCCAAGATATCCGATACGCTGCTGACCATCTGTAGGACCGAGATGTATTTACAATTGATCGATCACTGTTTAGTGACCAATATCATGTGTACCAAGTGTTTCTTAGTGCTGATCAAGTTCCATCGACCAGTTCGCAATGTGGTCACTAATCTACGTGACTCAACATCGCGTGCACTATGTTGAGATGTAAAGGTGATGATTGGAGTCAGTTTATTTGCTGGAAACAAAAGAGATGATCTGACACTAAATGTTTGACGATGGCTTTTACGAGATGTTATTGAGTTTTTAGTTGGACAATACTTATCAATCAATACGTATCAATCTTTTCAGTCATCATTTTTCGAAACAACTTATTTTTGATAAAAACGTTTAATGAGCTTTATATAGGGGAAATAGCTATAGTTTTTTCTGTTGATTGACTAACTAATTGTTGTAGTATGTGTTAGATATTCTTGGAACAGAATAACGTTGATAAGTCACTAGGAAAGCGTTAGAATAAACCAGTAAATAGATCCTAGATTTGCCACGAATCGGAAATATACTTAATTAAGGTATATACAAATTGTATAGTAAAACAATGTTGACACAGTGGACATAAATTTATTTTAACAGTGGGAAAGTTGTTGGTAAATCTGATAGTAATGTGTTTTCAAATGTAATGTTTACAATGCTTGTATGAACGAAACTGGCTTGTCAGTAGTATATTCGTAAACAATGAACTAACGTCTTATAACGTCATCTTCTTATTGAAAACGTTTACATCATTTACAAACGTTATTACGAATTAGCTTGTGTTAATGTCAAATAGAACGAATAAGTAATCTTGTTTTAAATATTTCTTTAAATATGTATTTTAGTCAAAGACATTCAGATGTTTCGGTTTTTCTATTTTCGTGAACCGGTAGGCAGAGTTCAGCTGTGTTCAGTTTAAGTGTTATAGCTTAATTATTGATCAATGAAATGATCTCTGTTTGATATCTTTTTTCGGATTCGGACATTTATACTCTCAGGTATCTTTGTGTATAGAAGGCGTGCCGATGACATAATCATAATATATAATGAAAATAACGGTATTTACAACATTCTAACGTCTTGTATCATAGATTTAGCGATATTCTTTCATATGGTCTCAGTTTAAGATCTTTTGTTATGGCGTATTATTAGTATCAGTCTATTAGCGGGACACAGATGGGATTAAAGCATGATTGCGTTTTTTGGGGCAGAGTTTTGGGAGTTTGTGATTTTGATGATGTTTGATGATTTCAAATGATTGCGTTTGCTGCACGCTGATTGGCTAATTCTTAACCAATCAGCGCTGGTCGATACTTGGAGAACATTCTAGAAGCTTCTTATGTAAAAACGATAGCGATACTAACGGTATTGCTATTTCGCCTTCGCTTCGGCTTCTTACTTCCATTTAACCTTGCTATTTGGAATATAATCTCTTCCCTGTTCAACCGTGTTCCGATTCCGGGACTTGTCGACTGAATTGGTGTCCGAAAATACTAAGCAACAGGAATATCTGGGTTCTACTAAGAGAGAATTATCACACAGTCTTTATTTGATAACTATTCACCTATTATATTTTTCTCTGATATATAAAAGGTTATATCTACAAATATGAAGTCTTTACTATCATAAACATGTATAGTACGGATGAAGAAGAGAAAAAAATGATTTTTTTTACCATTTATTCTAAGGGTCAATTAATCACACTTAAAATGAAATTAGATACATTTGAAGTTCGAACAAGATCACAACTCCTGCCAGATTACACGAATCATACAGAGATTATCAATTCATTCGGTCGTGAATTATTACATGAAGAAATGGTAGCGTGTAAATCGAATCCACTGGTGAATAAACCACTTACTCTACGTCTTATGGGTAAGGAGTTTACAATGTCTTTTTTTTCGTGAAATAGATCTGAACAAATATACTCTTATTTTCATAATAAACAACTGAAATAATGTATATGAATTTCAGCGGTTTCTGTAAAATACGTTCTCATCATTTGCATTATTAAATGTTGCCATTTTTTAATCAAACACAAGTGAATGTTTCAAACCATAAGTGTTATTTATGTGAGCTACTGATTCTATCTCTATGTCCTAAATAAAATAGGTTAAATCAAGTTCGAACATGTATAATCTAGTAGTTGAAATCCAAGTGTTCGAATAAATAAACCTAGGGCACTTATTTTCTCCACTTGTGTAAACTTCGAAATCGAAATATTTTAAGCGTAGATTGTTGAAATTTGATGAAATCGCCATGAATTACAACATTCCAAATTTTTTACTCATTTGAAATCATTAATCAATCATTGTTAGACCACCATTAGAAACCTGGAAGCACTGGACGGCCGTTTCGTCCTGGTATGGAACTCATCAGCAGTGCGCATCCACGACTCCTGCTCCTCGCAGGATTCGAACCCGGGACCTTCGGAATTGACGGCGAACGCCTTACCATCGGACTACTGGGCCGGCATCCAAATTTCCCTAGCAATCAAAACAAATCATTTTGAAAATACTATTTAAACTAGTTATCACATCGCTGAAAGAAGTGACGTTCATAAACATGAAAGAAAAATCGTGTATATGCAGTACTTCACTGAAACAGTTATTTCTACAATTTACTGAAGAATTCCCATTAACCTTTAGATGATTACAGCAAAATCTGATACTTCTGTGTGTAAATATAATTTTAGAAATTACGAGTTGATTATTCAATTAAAATCGAATAAACATTACTAATCAATAATCGTTGTAAGTAGAAACAATCCTGTTTACAATGAAAGAGTGTATTTATCAAACAATAAACAAGACCTGGATTCTAAATCAAGTCCCACAGATTTAGAAAAAAGAAAGTCATGTTTTAGTTTTGGTCTTAAAGTTAGCCCTTAAAACCATAAGATATTTCGTAGTCATAATAGATGAAAGAGAACACTTAAATATTTAGTGTAAGAAGTGAGAGAAACGGCGAGTATTTGGATTGTAAGCAATTATAGGGATTATTTTGGTTTGTTGACGGTTATTTTTCTGTCAAATTTACACCATTTAGAGTACTGATGAAATCCGGGTTTATTTTACACCTCTTTTGGTCTAGTATGCGAGACTCCACTCGTACATACGTATAACTCCGCTAAAGATTGGAAGCCGGACGTTCTTGCGTAATGTTTTCTTGTATAGAAATAAGTCGGAAGAATGCTATAAGCGGTTCAACCAAAACCTGGCATCAGTGCACAAAGTCATCAATCATTGGTTTGAGTTCTTTCAGTCAGTCAGTTACAACGTAGAACGTACGTACGTACATCGGTTCAGGTTGCCATACCGCATCAGCACAGAGACGCAACTGTCGGTTTAGATCCAATAGTAGTAGAGAGTTCTTTAGCTAGGTGCAGTCTATGTGTTGTCCGAACTTAAAGATTAGATGAGTAGTTAGTGCTTCTATAATTTTTAAAAATTATCAACAGTGATCACTGTGAAATAAATCGATGAAGTAGTGTTCGTCATCATCTTAGTACTAAACATTTTTCATAATAAGACAAATACCTTTTAATTAATTCGTACTTTCCCAACCGTGTAACTACATTTGTACTTTCTTTGTTACACTACTGTTTTAGGTTTACGCATGTCCAACTTATTGCCAGTTGAAATGTGTCCACAAATTCGTCAACGTAGTGTTGAGGAAGCTTTTATGTTTGCTATGACGAATAATAATATTAGTCCTGAAAAATCTACTACTATCTGTACAACTTTATTGCACACAGATACATCTACGCAATCTATTAAATCGCCTAACACAATGTCTTCACCTAAATCAGTTCAATCATCAAAAAATAAACTAACAAAAAGGTTAACAAAATCGAATCAGAAAAATGATAAAAAGAAGAAGACTTGTAATTCTTCTTCATTGGTAAGTTTATTAATCATTGAGGTTAGAACAGAACATAATCTGTAGCATAAACCTTTTATTTATTAACCAGTGATGTGATAGTCTTCCACAGTAATCACCTTGCATATTATATGAATCAATACGAGAATACGAAAAATGTCTTTCACAGAAGTTGGATTTAGCTGGTAATTATAGTTTTTTTTATCGCGGTGACTAGTGGTAATGAGTCACTTACTCGGTTACAACTTAGATCTCCGTACGTACGTACGTACGTGCATAAGTTCATGTTGTCACACCACATTAGCGGTATTGGAGAAGATTAAGGTTGGAAGAAATTTTTCACAAAGTATCATTCAGTGAGATAAATTTAGAAAGAGACAGGTGATGAGGAATACAGAAGATTAGGATTTCAAAGAACAGTGGTAAAAATAGCCCTGGTTTTATTGATTATCAAGAATTCATCAACTTACATCACTTATGAAACTTATGGAATGTTTGTCTATGGACCATAGAGTCAGTGTACTTACTACACAGCAATCCATTCGTTGTTAACCTAGGATTGTTAAATATGGAGTAGAAAGCGTGCATATGCTGCAGGCCTTTTTTTATAGATATCTTCTAAGTAATTTCCCAAGTTTTTGGAACGACGAAATGAATAATGCTCAGGTCAAGCCTAGTGCATTAGGCAAAGTTAGCTAATTGGTGTGTTAGGTTGTATATGTTCATTGAATGATAGGTTATCACGCATGTTACGTATAGCATGCCTCGAAGGAGACTGCTTGCTGGCACATCTGTAAGTTATGTTAACGAAAATTACTGAGTTACTCAGTAAAATAGGAAAACCATATCGTAACCGTTAATTTGCAAATCTTCAATCCATCATCACTCCATTGTCTGACATTTCACTATTCATGCGTTTCATACAGATTCCATTGTGTTCCCACTCTTTCTTTCTTGATCTTCCCCCATCTTCTGCTGCCAGACATTACGTTTACACTCGCGTCATATACTACTTATAAGTAGCGCGCACCACAATAGTATCTGTTCATAAAGTCATTATCCATTGATTTTATCTGTGTTTGTAATTGCGATTTATTTTACTATCATTCTGTACTGCTTATTACGCAACACTTATGCTATTGTAATGCATGTACTAAATGCTGTACGGAACTTTCTTTTCCTGAACTTCCACTTGGAATTTTGGAATACAAAATGATTGATTAGAAATTGTGTTTATGCCTTCGATTCAAAATTCATGCCATTGTATAAATGAAACTACAATGTACAATCTCAGTAAATACTCCCAGTAATCGATCAAACATCCGAATCTTTGAATATGATAAAGTGAATATTTTCAATGACCATCTTGTCTGTATGTATTAACTAACTTTACTAATTTATCAGTAAACTATTCATTTTTTTGTGAATGTAACAATCCATCGTTGATGTCAAACTTTTTCTCACTCAAATGATATTTCTTAACTCATCATTTTTGTTTTAAGATTACACAATGGACTACAACATCTCCACTTAGTAGATGTAATGAAGTTAGTCTACTACCATCTTCATCCACTCCACTGAATTTATCGCTTGAACCTTCATCATCATCGTCGTCATCGTTAACATTAGCTTCATCGTCGAATGGTACTACCACTTGTTCAGTGATTACATGTCCTGTGTGTGAAAAAGATTTCCGATTTTCTTCAGAAGACAAGGTTGGTTAGTTTAAGTCCTGCTTGGTTTATGCAAACATATTTCAAGAATTTTATTTTAAAATATTAACAATTCCCATTGTGAAAATTAGAACAACACATATACAAGTGAATAATATTGTTTTTTTAATTAGATTGTCATCAGGCTTTATACTCTAATATACATGAATATTGAAATGAAAATGTTAGACCAATCACTGCAATTTGAGTTCATCCTCACAATGAAATAGATTACGTAACTATACATAATAAGTAAAAGTACAAGTTGATAGTAGGAAGACTAGTGTACTGATAGTAGTAAGAATAGTAAAATTTTTGTCAGTAGTTCAAAATTCAAAATAGTAGGTCGTACGTGGATAAATAGACTTAAAGTACATTTGAAATCATGAATCGATCAATGTTAGACCACCATTAGAAACCTGAAAGCACTGGACGGCCGTTTCGTCCTAGTATGGGACTCATCAGCAGTGCGCATTCACGACTCCTGCGTCTGGCAGGATTCGAACCCAGGACACCCCGTCTTGTGAGCGAACGCCTAACCTCTGGACGACCGAGTCGGCACCGAACGTTATTAATATCTAACTTCAATCAATTCACGTAGTTGCGCAATCTCATACACTGTCTTCGGTAGTTACTGTCTACACCCCAACAGGTTGAACTCCACTGGTCACGACTTCCCACTAGAACTTGGAGAAGATTCCTCAAGGAGCTAGTCACTAGTGAGCACAAGTAATAGCATTACGGGGCTGTGAAGATTGTTAAGTTACACATTTGAAACCATGATTCGACCAATGTCAGACCACCATTAGAAACCTGGAAGCACTGGACGGCCGTTTCGTTTTGGTATGGGACTCAAAACACTAAAACAATTACTTAATAAGGATATACATAACTAGATAGTGAAGAAAATAAACCGAAAGAGTCAGAGAATTACAAACAAATACAGGATGTGAAAATAATACTGCTAATAATAACAAAAAATGAAAATAAAAAGTTCAAAATCAGTTTATTAAGTTATATCCGACCAAGCAAGTGATAGGGGTGTCACGAATTTTTTCGGAACACATAAATTGGGTATGAATGTTCGGATTCCTACCAGTCAGTCAGTCAGTTACAACATAGAACTTCGTACATGAGTATATAAGTTCAGGTTGCCATATCCCATTAGCACGGAGACGCAACTGTCAGTTCAAATCCCATAGTGGTAGATGTAGTAGAAGTATAAGCAGTAATGGAGAAGATTAGGGTTCGAAGATATGATTCGAGAGGTATAATTCAGTGAGATAACTTAAGGCAGAGAAAGGTAGAAATGATGAGGGATTCAGAAGGTTAGAATTTGAAAGAACACACTGAATGAATGCAAACGATTTTGAGCCATGTCTTTCCAGGTCTCTAACCATAGGTGACTTTTGTCTCGTGGACTCCAACCAGGTAGCCTACTTCTGCTAACATGACTCAATCCACTTGTCAGTGACTTCATGGATTTGTGCCATGTTTTGGTTTGGCCACCACTAGCTCTCTTCCAACTTCTCCTACACCACAAAACATAACTCGTCGAGGCAGTCGGTGGTCTGGCATTCGTAACACATGCCCAGATTCCTATAGCTTCTGATATATATTCATGTATACTAGAGTAAAGCCTGATGACGATCTGATTGTTCGCTTATACGTGTGTTGTTCGAATTTGATTTGAAGCTAAAAACATCTCTTTTCTCAAAGATTTGTTTATATCAAGGTTAGAGAGTGATTTTTATAAATTGTGTGTGTAACAGCAATGTTGACAAAAGCAAATTTTTAAAAAATACTGTTTTACATATCAAGATACACAATTCATTCTCATGACCAATAGAATTTTTACGAATAAGATAATCATTAAGTAACTATGTGTACATTTCAAATGTTGTACTTGTGAATATTGTTAAAAACTGTGTGTTGGCACAGACATTCACTATAAGTGTAAGTATCACGTTAATAATTTATGACAAGTAATTAGGCGTTGCAATACAAATAATTATCATTTGTTTAATTTTAAGCTTAGATCTTTTAGTCTGATAATATTAGTGTTGTTGTTTTATTCACTGTAAATTGGTATACACATTCTTTTGTTGTTGTCTAGATATTTGTTAATAATCGTAATTCATAGACTGTTGTTGTATAATGAATCCTTATTTTTGCTTCATAGTTTATCGTTTGACTTATGTGACATTGTCATTGAATTGATTTCTTAAGAGTTTGAAGAAATATTATTTTCTTTAACTGGCCCTTCATAAACCATACTGGGAGTTGTTCACTCATTCGTTGGTTAGGTTGCCTGGTAGTACGCTCGAAGTAGCTATCTCCACAGGAGCAGCTGAATTTGTAAATGCACATAGAGGGCGCCAACTCAGTTAACTTATCCTTCGTTTGAGTAGACATCGCTGGTCGACTTGACAAGGTCAACGCAAGTTTGGCTGCATAGAATGTTCTACTAATTACTTTCGTTAATCTGTCCTGCAGAGTATCGCTAGCCACATTTCCGTTGAATTGTAATTTAATAAATAAAGGGTTCTTTCGCACGGTTGAAAACTTCGACTTCTTTTTTGCATTAAACATATACTTCTTTATGAACGCGCTAGAGTAGCTGATCTTGGTCAGTGAGCTGTTGATAAATTCTAGCTCCTAACTTAAAATATCCACTGAACAGATCATTTTTTGCTCTGCTCTTGAATAAAACAAGAAATACTAGACTTTTATAATGGTTATTCAAGTTGTCAATTTGTTGACGATAGGATTAATTCAAAATAAATGTGTTTATAAGTTTTCATTTGGTAAATTTTACTGACAAATAGAATAAGAATTTGTTTGTAAGTACTTCAGCTGGTAATTATCATTTCATTCGATAGCAGTTCGATTCTGTACATGAACTTCACTAAGAAATAATTTTTTTCAGCAAACATATTGTATCTAGTATCATCATATTTGTTTAATTTCAATTAATTTAAACGTGTCTAATTTAAACTGTTTTCATGTTCACAGTTCAATTATCATTTGGATGAATGTTTAAATAGATCAGCTATTTTAGAAGTTGTGAAAGAGACATTTACCAGTAATCAGTTATCTGAAGCAGATCCTTGTCCAACAACATCACACTCATCATCACATGATATCAATATTCGGTAAGATAATTTACTAAGTTTGAATTTTTTTCTCATTTAACAAACGGTTCAGTGATTCGTCGTGTTTCAGTGACACTGTTCAATCGAAACTAATCTTGAATATAATCAGATTGCCCTCTTCGAATACTTTGAATAGCGACATTAATTGATCAAGAGGAAATATCAACTGTTCAGAGTAAAGCTTTTGAAGAATATGTGCGTATGCTTGAGCCCTAATAAACCGATGATATAGAAAATAACTGAATGATACACATTATGAACACAATTTAATTTGTCTTACTTATATGAAACCGTGACAAAAGAATATGGCGATAGACAAACAGTTATGTTAAAAATTTTCGACATTTTGTTATAGTTATTAGAATAAGAACCGCGACAATGGTGCATCTGTTTCCAGACTCTCAATTAGGACATAAAATATTAACAACTAACTGATTTCCCAGTTGGGTGTAAGTTATAGTCATAGTGTAATGGTTACCAGTACTACTCGGTTGCTTAAACTACACTAGGTGAAGCCGGTTCAAACCTATAACTCAGTGGCTGAAATTCAAGCACTTTAACTACTAGCCATCGATCGTAAAATAATACAGACTAGATGCATAGAAATTTCAGAGTAGGATACTTTAATCTAAAAGAGAATGAATGATAGTCTATTCGTTGAATTTATTACATCACATGATTCAGTTTAGATGTTTAGCGCATTCATAACTATCGATTATTGGTATGTTTAGTCTTTCAACTAAACAACTTATTTATTTATTTATACATGTCTGAAATGATTTCATGAATTAGTTAGTCTTAAATGTACACTAGTATTTATTTGAATTAATTCATTTGAGGATTTGTCAATAAAAAATGTACAGTGTTTAAGATTTCTTAACTCTGTAGAATTGCAAATCAAGTAGCTTTTTTTTGTTATAAACTCCTTTAGAAATATGTAAGTTAAAGACAATGCTAAACTAAAATTTCCTTATCCAACTAGATCTATTCTTGTGGTTTACATTATTCGATACATAATTGATCATGAATAAGTCTACTGCATTTTATTAATATGAAGTTATTTCTGAACATACAAATATTCTTTGTAGTGAAAAGTGGTTAATGTTCATAGGAAGAACGCAAATCGACTAATTCATGTGTGTATTTTAGTTTGTTGCATGTCTTAATACTGTAAGCGTTTTGAGACGGACAAACCAAAATGTGACACCAGTTTATGAATTCAGTGTCTGTTGATCTTAGTCATATTGTTTAGAT
Organism: Schistosoma turkestanicum; assembly: GCA_944470395.2. Classification (NCBI taxonomy): domain Eukaryota; kingdom Metazoa; phylum Platyhelminthes; class Trematoda; order Strigeidida; family Schistosomatidae; genus Schistosoma; species Schistosoma turkestanicum. Next base: position 14,138,224 of record OX103972.1, on the reverse strand, counting down.
GTGAGCTAACTGGTTAGTGTCTGTATAAAAACTTCAAGCAGTGGATGAAGATGTTGAAAGAGATATCTCTCAGTTGGTCACCGGTCTCATAATAGTAGTATTTCTCGAGCTTTAGGCAGCATTTGACTTTGTTGGTCATGAGGTCCTATGGCAGTACTTGTGAATAAACGGAGTACCAGAGAATTACATTAACCTTATACAAGCAAGCTATTTACTCGAACGCTACTGGTCGGGTAAGAGCTTATGGCGAACTGTCATTTCACTTTATTATTTCAAGTGATGTTCGTTAAAATTGTCCACTTTCCCCATTCTTATTCAACTCTGTCATCAATATGCTTCTACAGATAACACTGTCTGAGTCTGACTTTTCAGGAATTGAACTTTTACTGGGAGATTCACTTGTTGACGTAGAATATGCCGATGCTATAGTTCTATTTGATGAAGATGCTGACAAAATGCAGAGTCTTCGGACTACCCAAACCAACAGTGCAAACATGTTCTGGGTGCGGATTTTCTCCTTGAAATGCAAAATGTTACTTCAAGGTTGGCTTGCATGAGCACCTGAGCTGGTGATTGGGAGTGAAGTAGTTGTCTGCATCCTACTTTATGGCTGCAAAACATGGCCAGTCACAGTAGAAGATAGTCGTAGGTTGCTGGTGTATCCGAAGCATTTCCCATGTATCCTTAGACAACCGAGTAAGCAATCCTGTTGCTGGAAATAAGTACTAGGTAAGGGTGGCAGATCAACAGATGAAGTAGTGAAACTTCATTAGTTGAGGTGGTTTTGACATGTGTTACGTATGCCTAACAACCGACTGCCTCGTCGAGCTATATTTCGCGATTTAGGAATAGGTTGGAAGAGAGCTAGTGACGGCCAGACTGAAACATGATGCAAATCCATGAAGTCACTGACATGTTGGTAGGTGTAGACTACCTGGTTGGGGACTGCATTTACAATGGTGCATGTGCATTCATTCTTTGTGTTATCTCAAACCCTAACTTTCTGAATCCCTCATCACCTTTATCTTTTTCTTTCTAAGTTTATTTCACTAGATTATACTCCTTAAATAATATCTTCGAACCCTAGTCTTCCCGATTACTGCTAATACTTCTACCATAATGGGATTTAACTCGACGATTGCATCTCTGTGCCAATGTAGTTTGGAAACTTGAACTGATGTACCTACGTACGGAGTTCTACGTTGTTGCTGTCCAAATAAATTTACTCTCATTCTCGAATCTCTGCGTTGCTTCATACATATGTTTCTATTCTGTCTTTCAAATCTTATTCTCACTATTTATTCCTCATTACCATCGTTTTGATTTGTTCGCTGTGCATTTAGTTCTGCTAATTTAGTTTGCTAACTTAAACTAATTCACATTTGACCCAAGCTATGCGTTGATTATGACTGACTTACTCACTGACTAACCGTAAACTTTACAGTTAATTTAAAAAAAAACTGATCAGTCGGCATCGTTTTAATTTGAAAAAGCCCACTCATATTTATTTCATATTAAAAATAGTTCTTGAATCAATACCGGTGTATTGTTTTGTTTGAAAAACATTTTATTTCAAAATTATGCTAATTCTCTCTCTTATTACTTTTCCAATCTATCTATTTTTCCGTAATTTATATTTTTCAAGAAAATCAAAATTGCCAAAACTTGAAATCAACGAATCCGAAACCAGCACCACCACCACAACAACAACAACACCGAAGACAACAACTACCACGACTTCTCATGGACCACTTGATAAATTTATTGTTCATCCAACTACTGTACATTTTAATTAAAATTACGTTCTAATTATTGCTATTGAATACAAAACATTCACAATCGTTCAGATTTTTTCTTTTTATATGAATCAATCTTGTTTATCTGTTTAACCATTGCCTTCTATGAATTCAATGCTCGATGCTCAACTACTGTAACACAGTTCATTCAAATTTAGATTTAAATTTTATTATAAAATTGAATATATTTTTTTGTGGAGTATTTTTTTTCTTCCCTGTATTTACACATCAATTTTCCCTTTGTTTTTTTGTTAATCATGTACAAAATTCATTTTTTTTAGTTTAATTCTTGTTTGACTTTTGGTTTCTTTTGTATTCAAGAGATAAAAACCACTATAATTTTTTTTCTACTGATTGTGTAGATTTATACGCATTTTTTACAGATTCAATTTTCTTGTAATTTATTAATGATATGCATTTAAGTTGTACATCATCGATCGCCATGCATTTACTGAAAAATAATCTAATCAGAATAATCTAATTTCGGTACACTAAGTGTGTTTGCTTTTTTTACTTTCTTGATTATAATTTTTCAAGAATTTTTTAGACTTTGTGACGAATATAACTGAAAAGGCTATTCAACTGGTTGTTTCCTATTCTAATTGATACATCAAGTTGATTAATTGATTGATCACATATTGACCAGTATAAGTCCAGTTGTGTTCTATCCGATATTCTCGCCAAGTGATATTCTTGAATGCTATTACGAGTTCGCCTTACTCGGTAAATGGAGCGCAGATCAATGATACAGTGATATGATAGGATATTCTAATCCGATTGTCTCAGGCCCCGATAACTGAAGGAAATAGTCTTGATAAGGTGTAGAGAATGTATTCTACAGGCACGCAGAAAGATTGGGGTTGCTAAGCAAACAAATCAAGCTTGTTTATACAATGATAGCAACACCCTTGAGAGAGCCACAAAAATAGCGTACTAAAATAATCCGTCAACCACTGACAGTCAAGGGTTGTCCTAGGGGGAAATGTAAGCTGAAGGTCAGTTAAGCGTCTTGTGCGCGAAAACATAAAAAATTGAAAATTTCAGAAATAAATTACAAAGTTAGGACATTTTTTAAGTGAGTTCTGGGGATCTAATGTCCCCGACCCGACCTACGGTATAGATTGATGATACATAATAGAGGTGTTTCATATACGCGGTTGATATATCAAACATTGTCTTTATTTCTGTTGAATACATCAAATGGATCTGTTTGTTGTCTCGATCTTCACTGAATAAGTAGTAGTTGAATTCAGCACGTTTGTTTCAACTTGTTTGGTATCGTTCAACAATATTTACCTGCTTCCTAATTAAGTCTTTACCTATCTGATCAAGAGGTTTCTCTTTATGTGTGAGCTAATTGTCAGAGAAATATTGAACTGATCTCCATGTATCAGGAACTTTAGTATGGTATGTATTAAACTGTTTGGACATGAAATGAGACGTAAACGCCTGGCTAAATAGTTTCTTCTGGTGAAAAATCACTTATTTGAGTTGCCGTCTAAAATGAAGCCATCGAATCATTGTTAGCCCATAATGATTATTAAAAAAAACTTTTTTACTGCTTGTTAACCTGACTTGTATTTTAGACTTTTCTCAAATATATCTGTCACTTAACTCCCAATCAGTTTGTTATGCTTAAGTATGTTTGCCGTCGTCATCAATACTAACGAAATAAAACTATGCAAGCTAGAGCAACGGGAATCAAATGGGTTGATGATGAGTGATATTTAAGCATACAAAGAAAAAAATAATGTGTTAAATGACAAATAGATTAACTTTAAGTGATCGATCTTCAAGACTTTCAATTCTAATAGTTTGATTTTTTGTATTTAACCATCAACTGTGAAGGTAACCTCCGTCGGAATATGAACTTAAGTAAAGCGCTACAAACGAGCATATACAATTCAAATTATCAAGAAACTTAGGATTATTTGCCAATACTTAATTATTTGTAAATTTTTACTTGATTCAAATATCAAATTGTTGCACTCGTCACTAGGTATGCTTAAAACGATTACGCGTTCCCCTTAGTCGACAAACGTGAAAGAGACAATGAACCAGCGTCCAGGTAGGCTACTCTGATCCGTTGACCCAAAGGTACTAACGAGAAGTGTTGATATAGCGTAGAAAGTGTATTCTACAAACACCCAAAAAGCACACGAATTGCGTTTATTTATACACCATCGAGACGTCCTTGGGGTAGTCACAAAATAGCACACTAAAATAACACAGTAACCAATCACAGCCAAGGATTTTCCCGGGCGGGAAATGAAATCTCAAGGTCGACTGAACAGCCGATGCTCGCAAACGTGAAATCCAAAATAAGGCATTTATCAAGCGAGTTCTGCGGATCTAACACCCCCAACACAAATAAATGTTCCGTTTAATATATCTTAGTAGTTAGCGAGCAGTAAACTTTGTGAAACTCTATTTCTGACAGGAGATAAAGATTCACAATTCGTTTAGTAAAACGACATATTCATGATGATAACGATAATAATTAAGTGGTTATTTTTAAATTATAACTTTATCGACATCATCACCCGACATATACTTATAATAATCAATACACAATTCACCATGTTAGTTTTTACTACTCTATTGTTTAGATAATTTAAAATTTTCATTAGTTATTATTATTATCATTTCTGTATTTCCATTAGTAAAACCAACCTGTCGAAAGAATTTTAAAGGTTACTTAGGCTGGTTTTTTATTTAAATGATACAAAATAATTGAGTAGGTGTATATGTGTCAGCTAATTGTTGACTGAAAAAACAAACTGTAGTAAATAAGTTTCATTTGTGTGCCAACTATGTTGTGCATTTTTTTAGACAGTAGTTTAGTCTGGCATGAAGTTAAAAAAAAGAGAAAAAATGAATAGAGAGTTAGATGCTCGGTGTAATTATGATTAATGTTTTGAAACCATGAATCGATCAATGTTGGACCACGATTAGGAACCTGGAAGCTGTGGACGGCCATTTCGTCCTGGTATAGGACTCATCAGCAGTGCGCATCCACAACTTCTGCACCCCGCAGGATTCGAACCCAAGACCTTCGGCTTTGTGCGCGAACGTCTAACCTCTGGATCACTGAGCCGGTATCTAACGATGTTAATGTCTAAGTTCGATCAATTCATGGAGTTGCGCAACCTCAAACACTGTCTTCGGTAGTTACCGTCTACACCCGAACGGATTGAACTTGAGTTCCATACCAGGAAGAAACGGCCGTTCAGTGGTTCTAGGTTTCTAATAGTGTGCTAACATTGATCGACTCATGGTTTTAAAATGTGTAACTTAACAATCTTCACGACCCCGTAATATGACTGATGAGTTCTGGTCTGCAGCAACATTTGTTCCTTGTGATATTATTCTACTGACGTACTAAAATTGTGATGTAGTTCGATGCAGCATTTCTTTGAAATAGGATTTCTTAATTCTGCGTATCATTTAACTCGCTAATCATAAGATCTTCACTATCCAAACTGCTAATTTTCAGTTAACGTGAAATAAATGTTTATATATAGAGTTATTTTGTAGTAATGTGGTTTTTTTCATCATAATTTGTTTCATCGTTGTATTTTCATTTTATTGAATGTGATCAGTTTACTTTTTACTAAGTTAATGTGTCAATCATCATTCGATTGTATCTTGATAGAATTTGTGATTATATCATGTTTTCTGACTTTTGAAAATTAAATCATTTTAAACATTAAGTGCACTGAATACATAAACATATATTTGATCTTAATTATCATTTCAATAGGAATTGTTGTTGGTTTTCAAAAATATTTTGTTAGGATTTCATATTCGAATGCAATTATGCCTTGGATTCCTTTACATATCTTGACAGCATCATCGACAATCAAGTTGGATACGATGCAGATGTGAGGGCGCGGATTGGTAAATCAAGGTCTGCATCTCTACAAATGAAAAATATCTGGAACTCCAAACAAATATCAATCAACACCAAAATCAGGATTTCCAACACAAATGTCGAGAGTTCTACTGTATGTGGCGGAAACTTGAAGAAATACCAGAGCCATCATCCAGAAGATACAAGTATTCCTTAATAGTTGTCTACACAAGATACTTTGGATTCATTGGCCAGACACCATCAGCAACAACCTACTGTGTAAGAAAATAAACCAGATTCCAGTGGAGAAGGAAATCAGGAAGAAGCGTTGGAAGTGGATAGGACTCACACTGGGGGAAGCACCTGACTGCGTCACCAGACAAGCCCTTTCTTGGAACCCTCAACGTAAAAGGAAAAATGGATAGCCAAGAAATGCATTACTCCGAGAAATAGAGAAAAATATGAGAAGAATGAACAATGAATAGGAAAGTTAAACCCAGGACAGAGAATGTGGGAGAACATTGGTCAGCTGCCTATGCTCCATCGGGGGAGACAGGCGTAACACAACAAACAACATGCCTTGGCCTGCACTTCTAATTATACGTGTTGTATTCTTACACAGCACATAGTCAAATCAATTACTCAAATAGCCTAAACCACATTCATTGTTATCAGTTAGCTAGTGTATGTTACCTGTCTTCTCTGATTATATTCTGGCCTTAATTTGTTTTACGAACTTCGAAATACCTACATTGAAATTTGAGTAGTTTTTTTCGTAAACAAATAATTAGAATCTAAACAACGTTGTAAATATACGCTAAGATAATCCCAAACTATAGTGAAACGGTTGTATCGTATTTCATTGTTTTCGAGCACTATTTTATTTAGCACTGTATTGTGGAAATAAGTGCCTTTAAAAACCACAAAATTACGAGATTTACATTACCCTCTAGTCTGTCCACCTAACAATCTATTCGGCTTTAGACAAAAACGTAGGGTAAATATTTTATGTATGATGGTTAAAAATTGATTGGCAGAGATTTTGAAAATGATGTTTTATTTCGTCATCTTAAAGTGATCGATATTACCAGTCAAACAACTAGCTATACACATTCTCCCTAAGGTAGCAAACTGCTCATTTATCAAAAAGGCGGACTTAAAGCAGTTTAGAAGTTAGTCGCACTACTGCTTCTATTTGGTGGTCAGGCAGACATCTATCGAAATGTATCATTTGGAAACGAAAAACTCATTTTTTAAACAACTTATCACAAAATATTTTTTATGTTTGAAAATATATTTCAATTTAAATAGTTAATCGTTGAATTAGGATTATTACTCGCATAATTTTCTTTTTTTTCTAACCAAAATTACATTTAAGACTTTTGTGTGCTATTCCAAATTTCTTGTGAATAAATGCTTGTTTTCGATCATAGGTGTCTCCGAAGCATTGATCGCGTATCCTGGGCAAACCGAGTAAGCAGTGGTGTTATTAGGAAACGGGTACTAGGTAAGGATGGTAGTTCAATAGATAAAGTATCAAAAATTCATCAGTTGAGGTGGTTGGGACATATTATGCGTATGCCTAACCACCAACTGCCTCGTCTAGCGATGTTTTGTGATGTAGGAGTAGGTTGAAAGAGAGCTAGGGGCGGCCAGACCAAAACGTGGCACCAGTCCATGAAGTCATCGGCAATGGGAATGAGCCATGTTAGTAGGTGTAGACTACCAGGTTGGGGTCCACGCGGCAATCGTAACCGGTGGTTGGAGACTTTAAAATGACATAGCTCGTAACCGTTTTCAACGGCGCAAGTGTATCCATTCTTTGTGTTAACTCAAATCCTAATCCTCTGGATTCTACACACCTTTATCTTTCACTTTTTGAGATTATTTCACTAGATTATGTGGTATGGTAACTTGAACTGATGTACGTATGTACAAAGTTCTATGCTGCTGTTGATTGATTGATTGATTGATTGATTATCCTTATGGCTCATAATCCTGGTGAATGTCAGTGAAATTACCATATAATGGTTTTTAAAAATTACACATGAGTGTTATCCAACTATTGAACTTTAGAGTTTTATACACTACTTCCTTATTCACAACTTCAATATGATCTAAAACATCAAACTTCTCATTGGACAGGAATATGATAGATTTGTTTTTTCTTAATACAAGCATTCAATTCTATTCGGATGATCATATCGAGAGATTTATGCACCGAAAATGCTTTTAAAGTAAGCGTTATTTAAATTTTAAAAGTTTCCTCCAAAATAGGTCACATAATAGTCTTGCCTAGGAAATTGGTCATTTGTGTTGTATTATAACTACAATCAAAATAAAAAAGCTGAAATATGGTCTATGGCTGAACAGTATCTGCAAGACAATGGTTGCACACAAAAGTTCATCATGGGAAACTGGATCGAATGTGCGATATTTAAGGTAATCTTTTTACAACTTAGCTTCATATACACGATCAAAAGCTGGCATAATTAATGTTAGACTTGTGTTGTGTTGTTCGCAACTCATCCATTTGCTAAATTGGCTTCATATTTAATCAAGTACTCACTGAGACAAACTAAGTGGATAAATTTCCACTTCACGTTTTGCTACCAGTTCACATGTTTGCTTCTCAAGGCACATTCTACGACAAATGCTAATCCAAAGTCGACGACTTTTTCACATTGCGATTGTCTAACATCTACTTGATAGTGAATACGATAAAGTTAATAAATCGAAGTCATTAAAAGTAATCAGTGGTTAAACAACTTTAGGTATACTACGTTTCACTGAAAGCGTTACTATTCAAAGATTTCGACTGAACTAGTGTATATATACAAAGGGATGCAGTTTTAAATCTTTTAACACGTGTATTCATTCATCGACGCTAACATTTTGGAATTGTTCCATGTTTATTTTCGTTGTTTGACTATTTCTTACCTGTAGACACTTCGTAGAACACCGTGATATATATTCTGACATTTTAATAGAAAGATTATTCCAATCTTTCTGAGTCAATTCTGAACATCCATGTGCCTTAAGCAAGCATACACCAACGACTTTAATGGTTTCATAGAGAAGTGTATGTGTATGCAAGCTTGTTTTCTTACTGTATTCGTTACTTATCTTTAATTTGTTTCAGGTAGAAACGAACTAAAGACATATTTTTTAAACTTGGGCAGGCTAAGAAGTCTTTCTCCAAGGCGCATCTCCTTCAGTCTAAATGATTGTTTGAAATAAATTACTGCAACTTAATTCATATTTGACTTTTTTATGAATTTATGAATGCAGTTAAACGACGGATTTATATTTCATGGTTGTCCACGTTACCACACCTTACATTAAATACAAGAAAGGAATTTAACTCAGATAGAGACCTAAATGTAGGGACTACAATGTAAAAAGAACAAATATAAGCAATAAATAGAAAGTCAGGAATGATACTGAAGACAGAATGAATACAGTTATATCATTGTGCTTCATATCACCAAACATTCACAAGCATCAATTATAATGAATTTATTCAGAAAGAGAAATCTGTACTTGAAAACTTGGCTTCGATCATCGATCGACAAATTTTTGGACTGATACAATCGACTACTCTCATTGTCTTTGTCTTTTTCGAACTTACTCCTATATCAGCTGAAATTCTATATGGAGGCTGATGGACTTACATGCAGGTTGTATAGAGTATGAAAAGTGGGTTACCAATGTTGGTTACGATGAAGATTAAGGAGGTAGTTAAATATTATTTTTGAGTTTTCGCTGTAGTGTGTTCCAAAACATCGACTTTTAGCTTTTTCTTAAGTGAATATATTAACGCGTGTCTAATTTATCATGCCTTCAGATGTACAAAGTTCTACGTTGTAACTGACTGACTAACTCAGATGGTTTAGTGTCCAAAAATGTGTAATCAGAAAAAGGTGTTAATTATTTCTGAGTTCTTCATTCTATTTATTAAGCGTAACCAATCTTCTACTTTTGTTTCGTTTTAAATATATCTTGACCATAAACTTTGTGCTTTTATTTATTGATTAGTAATTGAATTATATCAATTCAATTCGACCTGACTCTGCAAATTTTTATTCAAATTCATTGGGAACAATTCAATATACAGCTGTGAAACTATGGAGAACATTAGTAGTCCAAGAAAAGGATTTTGAATGACACGGCTCAAAACCGTTTTCAAAGGCGCAGACGCACCCATTCCTTGGTTTCTCTCAAATTCTAATCCTCTGGATTCTTCACCTCCTATATCTGTCTCTTTTTTAAGTTTGTTTCCCTGGATTCTACTTCTTGAATAATATCGTCGTACCCTAATCTCTCTCTGCTATTGTGCTATCTGAACCCAGAATACACAACAAAATATTTCAGTTTAAAGTTTCCAATCGACTTAAACCATTTAATATTATGTTATAATAACTGTTGGTAGATTCAATGCCAATCCTAAGTATGTCATCATGCATCACATTCGGAAGCAGTAAGAAGATATAACTAGTTCTGCATCAGAGTTGACAAATATTTCTAAAGTATAAACACATCAAAAATGAAGACAGTACAAACAAATGGAAGTTAACAACTAACTGATTAGAAAGATGATAACGAGATTAGGATTTCTTACAAAGTGTTATATCTTATCAAGGATAAACTGGTAGACATAAATATAATTCAGGATCTTGTGTGTATTTGTGTGTGTGTGTGTCAATCCAAGTTGCCAGAATTCATTCATATCAACTTAACAAGAGGAAATCTCAGAACAAAGTCGACTTCTTGAGAATACTAACAATCAAAGTGTGTAGGTGGACTGTTTAAGGTATGTCAACTTTGTATACTTATTCGATTATATTTGAATAACTCTGATGGATTTCGTACAATAACACTAACTCCTTGTGTACTTCAAGTGGATTAATTATTGAATAAGTAAAATATTTATTATTTTCATCTATAATTTATTGAGTATATCACTGCATTCATTTAATTTACACTACATGCTGGTTTTACATTAGTTCATGGTGCCGTTTCAAAAAAAGAATGTGAAGGATAGAAAATGGAACTTTCGCTATTGATTTTCCTGGATGTAAGTAAGGGTTCCACCATGTAATGAATATATCCAGCTTTTTTCTTCAAAATTAAATGATATGTTGTTTTAAACAAGATCAGGTTTCGCATACATTGATAACAAATTATAATTGAATGCAATAAATTTGATAAAACGCTGTTCTATTTCTTTCTTATATTCACTGTTATATAATCGTCGTAATTCTTGCAAATCATCCAGTGAAACCTGTGGAGAAATGTAAATTAATACGATTTTTTGCAGTAATTATGAACAATTATAAATAATTAATTATACACAACTAATGAAAGGGTAAACTGTTAGGTTCGTCACTAGGAACGCTTGAAACTATTACGGGTTTACCTTAATCGATAAACGCAAACGAGACGATGAACCAGCGCCCAGGTAGGCTACCTTGATCCGTTGACTCGTAAAGGCTAAAGAGAATTCTCGATAAGCGTAGAAAGTATATTCTACAAACACTCAGCAATCACAGCACAATCAAGTACACAACTCTCGTTTATTTATACATCATAGAAACGTCCTTGGGACAGTCACAAAAATAGCACGCTAAAATACACAGCAACCAATCACAGCCAAGGGTTTCCCTGGTGGGAAATGAAATCTCAAAGTCAACTGATCAGTCCATCCTCGCGAACGCGAAATCCGAAATAAAGCATTTATCAAGCGAGTTCTGAGGATCTAACGTCCGCAACACAAACAAAAATAAAAATTAGCAGGATAATTAAATAATGACCAATTAATGTAGACTGAAAAATAATTAAAAACTACAATGTAGTGAATCGATTTTATAACAGCTATCTAGCAAAAAGTACCTGAACAACTTAAACGACCTAGCGTTGCAAAATAGTGTAAGCCATATTCAGTCACTAAGAGACTAATGTTCATATTGCAGATCGATAGGCAGAATTCAATTAACATTAAAACAGAATAGATAAATATGATGTTGGCTACTATCCTGTGGAAAGTCTATGCTAAATATATCTCGACCTCACGGGCACTGACAATTCAATGTTGACACCGAAGTCTGTATTAGTAAAAGACTCGCGTGGAGAATTTTAAATCGAAGTGAAACATTTATTTAGTGGTATTAAGCGTCTAATGGTTGTTTAAATTACACTAAACAGTACGAAAAACGCCTTTTTAATTGTAAACAATCTTTAAACTGTTTGTTACTCTACTAAATAGAGAGTATACACAAAATAATGAATAACTTTAATCATCCATTAATAAACAAGATTAAGATAGCTGTGAAAAGTCAGTACTGCTAAGAACATATGTAATAGAACTGAAACTGTATGCTGCAATTTAGGCATTTTAATATTCTTCATTGAAATAAATCCATTGTGTTATATTTGATTCCTATGAAAATAAACCAATTTATTATTTGACACTGTATCTCTCTGTGATTTTATTTTTGTTTACTTCAAACAATTTATTAATCAGAAAAGCAGATTGATCAAAGACAAGATGAATTTTAATAGTTAATTTCGCTCGAACGTAGACTTATTATAACATAATTGTCTATTTCACGTTTGAAAATCAATCTGTACAGTAATTTATGATATGGAATGGCTTATTTCAAGCTATAATCCAATCGTTTTCTGTCAGAATGTTTTGCTATCTCAATCATAGAAGAACTAAGGTTTATTTTTTGGTCAGTGCTAATATATGAGAGATAACATATTACTAGATTAAAAAGAGACAATGATGGTATGGTTGGAGTTAGACATGTACATAATTGGATGCCGGCTCTGTGGTCTCGAAGTTTAGCATTTGCGCGCCAGACAGAAGCTACGGGGCTCGATTTCTGCATGTGGAGTCATGGATGCGCACTGCTGAGGAGTTGCATATTAAGACAAAACAGTCATTCAGTGCTTGCTTCCAGATTGTGAATAGTGGTCTGACATTGATCGGTTCATGATTCCAATTTAACTGAACAATCTCCACAACTCTTTACTGTGTAAACATGTACTTTATTTTCTAACACGTTTATTTGAAATGTTCGTGTTAATTACTCAGTTTTTCATAGCAAAACTTAGGCATCCTTCAGTAATTCACAACCAGTTGTACTTTATAACAGAAAACCTATTCAGGTCGTTATAGTTTTAAATTTTACGAATAAATGAAACATGAACAAATAGTACTTATGAAAATCTACCAAGTTTATGGTATTGATTTTAAGGTGCTCACTACATGTTTAAATAGTTGTAGACTTCTAGTGTGTTTAATTAAGAATTTTGAAACAAGAAAAAAATTGTGTCACTAAAAGATTTCATTTAGTAAGATTTAAACAAATGTGGTCGGGTAAATTTTTTGTTTTATGAAAACTATCAACCATAATGTCTTGCAGAGGGTGAGAACAAAGAGTTGAGGGTTCTCATTAGCTGCTTGCAACCAATATTTTAAAAATCGGAATTATTGGAAAGTACGCATACTTATAACGGAGCAGTGAGATTGACGAAATTTAAAGAGTGTTGTAAATAAATTTGAGAAATGATTCAAGATCATAAGACATAGTATCCATAGGTTTTACAGATCTGATATGTCTTACAATAGCACTGCCCAAAGTCTTTTATCCCATTGACCTAAGACTTTTTGAGATATGTTCTTGGCTTTTCCTTTCTAGCGATGAAATAACTTTGGCAGATACATATAATTTTTTATGCTCAGGTAGTGGTAACATAAAAGGGGTACATATCGATCTTTGATTTGAGTAAAAGACATATTCTCCCAGACAGGATTATGAGTTTGGCAGCTCGAAAAGTTCTGTCTAGTACGGCTTTTAATCTTCCATTTATTATCAATGTGACACTCAAATGAATGAAGACGGGTTTTTTGTCAACTGTAGCTGTCGTTTCAAAACTCACGAGTGACTCATCGAATTTTCGCATACTGCCGATATAAAACTCAGAAACCTAGTAAATCTTTAGGAGCCACCACAAAAAGGAAATCACTTAATAAAACAGTGCTATCAGTGTCAAAATTGTAAATTAAGTGTTTAGGACTTAAAGAAAACGAAAATATGTGAAATATTTATACTTAAATCTGAACTTATAAAATAAATTCTCCAGTAAACATTTTCTAGAAATATCTACTTCATACCTCATCTTTTTCTCCAATTATTGTTTGCAATTTCTCCGCTAATGATCTATTTATTGTTGTAGACTGTAAAATGTCAACAAATATTTAGGTTAACAGAAACGTGTATAAATATAGATGATTATGTTATACAATTAACATTATGTGGAGGAGGCAGGTGTTACTGATCGGAGTTGCATGGTAATCGCTTTTCATTATAGTTGAATTGATCAATTTAATGAGCACGTAGATTGAATGTGAAGTTTTAGGGATTCCCAAAGTAAATGATCTCATTTTTTAATGCTTCACAAATGCAGATGTCGGACAGTAAACTTATTCGCAGTAATTGCAAAGATTCTTCATTGGTGTACACGTAATAATAGTGAATAGTAAGTATTGCCTTAAAATTTATTAAAGCTTATTTTCTAACTGTCTACTCGACTGTCCAAATTTGACCGCATACTTCTCTTATAATCAATTTTACATAATCACAATAAACTACATTTAAGTATTAAATACAAAATAGATATAATTAACTGATCATTTACAAAATTACATCATTACAAGATATTTCTATGGTAGTCGAGTTAGGTTAATAAAGTTTTTGTTAGCTGTTTCCTTCCTACAAATATTTTCGTAAAGTTTTAAGATTTAACTGTGCTAAATGTATATCATCAAACAGGGCAGTTAATTGTCTAGAAATTTTAAGTTTAATTTTCTTATCTGCAAGTCAATTAGTTAGTTTTCAAGTTAAATAATTTTTTTTCAGTCAGTAATAGGTGTAACATTGTGTGATTTAAAATATTTGACATTGAGCGGCCAATCAAATGTTTTAATCTTTCTTAATTATGTACACAGTTCAATGACATATTTAGCTGAATAGAAATATCAGTATCTACTTTTTTTTAAAAAAAAACGAATACCAACGTTGAAAAAGAAAGTTTGTCTATTAAAAAATAGTTGAGTTTTCAGTATAGCAAACACTGAAGAGTTGAGGCCGAATTTTGAAATAGAACTATAAAGAATAAACGTCAATCTCACAACCTTGTATTGAGGTATTGTAGAGATTATTGAATTTTGTAGTTTTATTTCCCTAAATGGAATGAGGCAGTTATTGAAAACCAAGATGTATTTGGAAGCCGTAATTTCTTTGTTTAAGGCTTCACCATAGTCAGTGTGCTACAGCGTAGACCTCCGTACGTACATACGAACACCACATCGAATAAAAGGTTTAGAGGCTAAGTTCTCTCCGTTAGGCCTGTACTTAGTAAGTCCAAAGTCTGTTAGCGTCGCGAATGTAAACAACCGATAATTCCCACACTCAAATAAGAAAGAAATACCCAATGCTCTCTGGTGTTTTTTCCAAATTCTATATATTTAGCTTCAGTATGACAAACAACAAAATGCTATCATCAGATAGTGGGGTAATTATTTCATTAATACTATTTCTTACCGAACATGTGCTAATTAGATTACGAATTTCAGTCTTGAAATCTGCAAAACGATCATGATAAATTGCTAGAGACCATGTTTCATTGAAATAACTGAAAAGTAAAAGAAAAATAAACATTTACCTTCATAACATTATATATATGTCATATGATACTACTATTTAGTAAATAGTAGTATAGACAAAACAAGATTTCACCTTATTTACTAGATAAACTCTCACTAGATTTTTAACTCATTGTGCTTTCATGGAAGCTGCTAATTGATAAATAGTAAGCATCAGTTAGTATTTAACTATGATATAGAAATTATACCGTTATGATATTTGTCAAGAGAAGAAAATGTAAAAAACTCAATAAATAAGCCACTGTATTAAATAAAAGTCACTATTGAATATTTAAGACAAAGGAGCATGAATGAATTAGACAATGTTTAAAAAATGGTGAAAATTTGCAACTGTTACAGTATAAAATACTTTAAGACTGCATTCTGTGTACATTGGAAAGGTCATTAAATAAAGGTCAAATAAAGTTTAAAATCAATAAAATAGTTGAAATCTCACACATAAAACCCATAGCTGTGTAAATAAACTGTCTTATCAACATGTTTTCTATTCCATCTGATCTGAATTTCTTCATAAGTCACAGTAGACGAATTTTGTCTCAATAACACATTGTGTGCACTATGGGCAGTGTGGTCAAGTTAGTTTTGATGAGAAAATTCATTTGGATTGTAGAAGATGAATGTGGAGATCAAGAAAGATCTTGACAAAACAGCGTCCTCCACTATACAGGTTATATATCAATACCTGAATAAATGTGAAACACTAACACTTCCTACTAATATTTGTTTAATCTATTTATTAAGTGATTTGTTAATCCTACCAACCTATTCTTATACGGATTTTGGATCAATAAGTGAATCACTCACTATTCACTGGGATTTCAAGAATACTTACTATTCAAGGCACAAATTGATTCATAATTCTCTTACTCAGAGACTAAACAAAACTGTCGTAAGCAGTTTAAGTTTAAGCAACCATGTTCCAGGGATATTCCGGTAGGATATTTTAGTCGAAAACAGAGAATATTTCAGTGAACAATTAATTGTTTTCATTCTCCGTGTCAATAGGCTCTACAGCTATGTAAATCCATAATTATTGTGACCAAACTAGGGCATTGCTTTATTATTATTATTATTATTATTATTATTATTATTATTTTATTGATTACCGCTCAACGTCATACTCTGAATTATTCTGATCTATAATAGATGACCTTTTCAATGTACAAATAATACATTGCAATTAATATTCTGTTCACCGTTTTTTTCCCAAACTTATAACATTGTCTTTTTCAATCATGCTTTATTTGGTCATTGTGAAATAACACAATCATTATGTACTTTTGACGGATGTAGAGAGCCCGACCACGAAGTTATTGAAAATAATTGTTCACTCACATATTTATTGTTTTAATAAGTAAATTGACTAATGGCCTACAAATTTGGTCTAGAACATTCAATAAAGAATAATTGAAAACAAAAGCAGGTCATTAAAAATAAAAGAAAGTATTCATTATTTCAAACAGCAAAGGCATGTTGAAAAGACAGTTCAGCTAAATAGTGTATCGTTTCTTATTTGCTTATTTATGTGGGTCACCGTTGTGATTGATGTTTTCAGTCTACTCTACAATTAAAATCTAAGTGTCATTTCATCACAAATTTACTGCTCAAAAATATCAACCATTTTATACCAATTCTGTAGTCCAAAGATTTTGCACAAGTTAAAGGGCTTATAAGTAAGATGTCTGATCCCAACTGGGGTCATAAATAAACACTACCGAGAAGTTAAGTATTTTTCATTGGTTGTCTAGCTAAATTCAGTTTGTGATGCAAACTATGATTTATAAGACATTTTTAATTTCTCTCGAATGCATTATTTCTCTTTGGACTTCTCATATATCAATCAATGATATTTCGTCATTAATACTATCACTATTTTGTTATATATATATATATATATATATATATATATATATATGTTCATGTGAAGCTTGGTGCATTTCTATACCATTGGTTAATCTGTTCATGAACAGCTGATTTTGGGACAGTGATTACGTTTCAAGGATCAAACAGAATAACTACAGAACTACAGAATAACTATCTAATTGAGTAATTACATTTTCGAAATTTTAGGTAATTTTTCTTTCCTTTTGGTGGCTAATATGGTGTAAAACGGTTATTTTTCATTTATCATGCTAAGGAAAAGGCTACGAACACAATTTGATGACTGGAGTAAGCTCACTTTCTCATTAGGAGATCGATATGGTAGCTTAGCCACCTGCGGCGCATGGAGCCCTTCTACAGTCGCTGCCGGTCGCAATCCCAGATAAAGGAGAAGGGTTGGGCATCGGGTAGGCGACCCAAACTCATAGAAATCCAACTCGAAGAAAAAACGCTAACAAGAGAAATAATTCGCCGGTTTGCGGCCTATACTCTATTAGGGGTAACAGGCGTAAGTAAGTAAGAAAGTCACCTTCAGTGAAACTATCACGCATATCAAATTAACAGGAAATTAACTTAAACAACAGGTATGCAAAATAGAAGACTGTAAGGCACTTACTCATAGAAATCACTTATAGAACCTTCATCAAATCTTGACACTAAATGATTTAAAAGGGATTCATGTAAATTGAATAGTTGAATATAGTTCTCAGCAGGGAATTCCTATAGGGAAATGGAAAGGGAACATTTGTTTGGAATAATTAGTTATGACAGAAAGTTTTAATCTTAGATTTTCGTCAATGTAATAAACAGTGTGTTGAGGAGTCGTCTTTTTTGCTGTAAATATACATTCTTCCTATATATAAACCCAGCATGCTACGTAATTAGGAAGAATAATGATGATTACAAGTTGTGTTGAGAATGCAAATCGAAATGTACATCTCAGATTGTCGAGTCAAATACATGATAAACATTTTCATGTAAACAAAGTGTTACACATGAACATTAACATGTCATTGGATATGCTTGAACTATTACGAGTTTACTTTAGTCGGAAAATGAGAGCGGGGATCCGGCGACACGACATGCTACTCTGATCCGAGTGTCCCAAACCCCCTTGAGTAAAGAAGAAGACTTGATATGAAGCAGAACGTGCATTCTGCAAACATTCTGAAAGTACGAGGTCCGAGTCCAGAATAGAATCAGGATCCCGGACTAGAGATCTGGGTCCAGGTTATAAAACTTTACAGATAATGCGTATTAATACAGTTAGGTTGAATAGGAAACAGCATCGAAGTCTGTGACATTGACAGCTAGAACGACCATAATATTTGACCGGTAGAAATTGGCCACCAGAATAAGACTTACAAAAATAATTCTCACAGGATATTTGATGAATATCCTAACACAAAGGGACTGACGAATTGAGATTAGAACAAGCAATACAAGTGAGTTGATCATCACCCTATTGCTCAAACCAGTGGTTATCTGAACTCAATAGCTAAATGAATGATGCGATGACGTTTGAATAGTAAGGTACTGGGGTTCAAGGTCCCAAGTGAATATCAACTCTGATATGTAGGTACGTCGAGCTAACAAATCTTAAAAAGGACGAGACGCGCGTCCTCGGTTGCACTGCTAGTTACCTACTATCCAAGTCTGCTAATAGTATTTGTAATCTTAAAGGCAATATCAAGGCACTTCATACATATATCAAGGAGACTAATAGAGTACAATCCTAAACATGAATTGGAAGTTTTAAACAAGCAATATTTCACTAAAAAGTTTGATTGACAAGAAAATGTTCATATTGATCCGTAATCGTAGTGGTGCACCTAACACACATAACTTAAACATTCTAAGTAAGACTTTACTTATGTGAGCTTCAGGTTTTTAATAAATGTGCCTGAGAAAAAGTTCAGCCTCTTTAAACTAGTTTGTCCAGATCACGTATCACTTTGTAATTTGACTCACAATCTACTAGGTCTAGAGTTATCTGCTTTCAACTACGTAATATGATATGATAACCTAACTATAAAAAAAGAAAAACTGAAATTGATTGAACATAAGAGCCTACAGAAAATTTTAAAAAATGTCCGTCTATTTGTATCAGTTGAAAAAATTTCTTTTGGTAGTTAGTGCATTTCATACTCATGTTACATTAATGATTGCGAATTTTATATGGCTATAACATTCACAATCGATATCGGCCATAATGTTATTTTGCAAACAAATACTATTTTACCTTGGTAGAAAAGCATGTTATGTCTTGAATTAAATTATACTTATTGATATAAATGGCGAAATAGCGTATCTCTTTAGCATTTTCACCAGTAGTGACCAGTAAACGACCCTATGAAAAGAAAAAATTCAAAATTCAAAATACAATAGATACGTATATTTAATATATTACGATGTATGATGTTTTTTATTCATCAATATGTAGAAAATTTCACTTCGAAATGTATTCTTTTTTATTCACGAAACGTTCATAAAACATGAAATATGCAATAAACACCTGATAGAGTAAGTGGAAATCATTTCTTCGTAGTAGAAAAAGGTTTAGGAGATTGTATGTACACTCGGAGATTAAACCCTGAGATGTCTTAATGTTGTGACTGACCAATCCGATTAGAATTAAGTAGTCAATATTGTGGGACAGTCAACGTGTTCGATATCAACTCTCTTGAAAAGGATAAAAAGTATACATGGCGGTTGCTCCTACTTAATCTTGGAATGAAACATTTATTGTTTGACAGGAAATTTTATAGTTTTTTTAATCCTAGTTTAAACAGTTGAGTAATAAGTTAAAATCACCCTATTTCTGATTTTGATTAATGGGATTACATAGTCTAGATAATTCAGTGGAAACAGTTAATTATGTTACAGAAGTGATCGATAGAATTTATTGAACCATCTCTGCTTTTTGGATGTTTGTCCAAGAGTCGAATCTAGTCTATAATGATTTTGGAATTTAATGATAAACAGTTTTGTGGAACAAACAATGAAGCTGTTTATTAGTTATATTCCTTTAAACTTTGATTCATCTTTGTGACAGCATCTGTATACGTAGCTGCTACCTTGATGTGGTGATCAGACTTGCCTCTCTTCATGAACCAACCGAACGATAATGGCTAGAACATATGTTCTTGTAGGTTCTACTATGCTAGGCAGGTTGATTGGAGAATGGTAAGACTAAAAGCAGCAACTTAAGGTCTGAGCGCGAAGTCGTACTGTTCACTGTAGAGGGGTGTGAGAGCAATAAGTTGTTTTCCTCGGACAGCCAGCATCCGCAGCGATACTGCAATCTCACAATGAAGGAATGGGCTAGAGTAGGTCCACCCTAAAAATATCACACCTCACCTTACCCCACGGATTTCCGTCTCCAGTGGTAAGGCCACTTGAATAGCGGAGCTAAGACTTTAAAAACTTCCCATAATAAGGCCGCGTATCTTTATACTCTAATCCTAATACACATTCATAATATTTCATTGACATTTTGCCTTCATAACTAATGATAAGTGCAATGCTTTCATTATGGCGTTAGTTTATTTTTTTATCGACCGTAAGATTTTATAAAAGTAGATTGTAAGTAAAGAAACTTAGGACATTTCATTTAATTGTATTCTTTCGTACTTACTAGGATGTAATCGATTTAATAATCTACTTGCAATTAGCTTAGAAAATTGATTAAAGATGGTTTAAACATTATCTGATAGTAAGTACATTTGGTATATTGCGTTAATAACAATTGACTAATAATATTCTTAACGATAAAGAAGATCAAATGAGATAAAATCACAGAGTTTACTATTTGTACATTAAAAACAGTACATCATATCATAGGATTTTGTGCTTCTTTGAATTATTTGTATTTCTGATTAGTAAATCTTATTCAATGGGTTCAATTATTTCAAAATATTTTTTTCGAAAATTCTTTTTTGAAGTGCTTAACTTGCTTAGGAATAGGAGTAAGTCTCCACTTTAGCCAAGTATTTTGTTACATACAGCACTTTTTCACTATGTCACATTATTTTCATATCATTTATTTTGTTTCAGTGTAATTAGTAATGTAAGTAAAATCTCAAGTGTACTCTATGATAACTAGTTAAAAATTAGTGAGTCATACAAGATCGCAAAGATGAAACAGTGATAATATGCCATAATCTTATGGAATGTTATTTGTGAGGAGATGGTATCCTTCTGATTGTATTTCGTTCGAAATATCTAGCCATTACATCGTACTGACATAAATTGTTTGAAGATATTTTGAAAATGGAACAGAATTATGTACTGATATGGTTCGTCAACAATATTTCCGAATTCAAGCATCAGTTAGCCATGTTTGCATTCTCAATAAAGTAGAACCATTATCCCTACACTTATTGGCTGAACAGTTTTTTAGATGAAAGTTTATTGATTTGTTCAGGTAAAAACATGAAGTAACTCAACAATCTTAACAATTAAAATGATTAAGACTAGTCTAAACTAATATCACTTTTCCTCAAAAGTTATTTTGTTTGGAGTACGAACAATGAAATGTGTTGAAATGTGCAGTTTATCAGTAAGTTATTTATGAGTGTTATCAAGAAACAAACTACTGTCTACTTTTTAATTTACCTACGCTCGCCACCCTATCATCACCCTCAATCGAACGGACAGGCAGGACACTTCGACAACACCATCAAGCAAGAATCAGTTAAAGGGGAAGGAGAGAAGACACCTAGTTTTGTAATCACAAAGTTCTTAACTGATCATAGAACTACTCTCGACCACAGTCTTTCAGACGGAAAGTCCCACGATGAAGTTATGTTTGCGAGAAGTATGCGGACCATTTTCGACGGAATCTCGCTATATAAAAAAAGGTTAGTTAAGGAAAACTTCAAAAACATTGGATCGCCTCCGCAAACTACTACTGAGACTACTATTAGATGCAAAGGAAAGTTTTATTTTTAAAAAGAGATATAGTGTTCGGGTGCCCCAAAAAGTCTACAGAGGACCAGAAACCCAAGGAAACATTTCAAGCAATCGACATTGGATAGAACCTTAGAGCAAAGAGTTTTCCCCATACTTCGATCCTTTTTTCTTGTGTTCAACTTGTAGATTTGGTCTCAGATAATTTGAAGTGGATAAAGATTCAGGTCTTGAGTTTACTTAGCAGAATAATCAATCTTCAATCATAAATAAAACTTGATAATATAACTCAAAAAGTGGATGCTTTAAATAGGGTGATCAGTAAATATTTTAGTTTGATTTAATTAAACAAAGCTGAAATGTTTAGGATTTATCAGTCGGCAATACTAATATCTAGTATCACGATTAAAAGTGAAAACCAAAATATCTAGCTCAGAGAACGAAAAACCACCAAAATGATCCACGTGAGCTACAAATTTTCTCTACCATCTGAAAATATTCAGTTATTGACTGTCAAATAAATATTATCATAAATATATACCTCTCATCCTTCAAAGAGAAATTAAGAGCAACTTACAAAATTAGGATTCTTCATTTTAATTTCGGTTGGTTCTTCCAAAGACGGTTTGGTACAATGAAGATAAAACAGATTTCCTGGCAATAAAGCACCAATAGTCTTAGATTGTTTAAACGTTGGCAAAATAAATGAGTCATCTGTTGGCGATTTTTTCGATGTTTCAATATTTGGATCAAATAAATTTAGAAGTTCATTTCCTAACTATGAGGAGCGAAAGATAAAACATGTTACTGTTAGGAAGAAGTACAACTTTGAAGGTTAAAAAATTAAGCATCAGAGGGAAAAACTATAATCCATTTTGATTGTATAAAGGATACATGGTTTAGATCATGAACATGATATGAAATCAGCAGAAATATTTTGTGATTTGGATAAGCAGAGTGAACTGCTGAGCAGTAAACCCGTTCTTTGGTTAGCAGAAGGATATCTCGCCTATTCCATGAATGACGCAACTTGGCAAAAGCCAATCGAGCATTCTGTATCCGTGCTGAGATTTCGTTCCATATCAGGTCGTCATCATTTAAAAGACTCCCCAGATAAGTGAAGCAGTCGACAAGCTCAACTACTTCAATCCCTATCACTAATTCAGGCATCGATCCAACCTAATCCTAAATCAACATTTTGCATTTCGATGGGGAGAATAGCATTTCGAACATGCTTGCCTTGTTTCTTAGGGTAGTCAGAAGACTTCGCATTTTATCAGCGTCTTCACGAAGTAGAACTATGTCATTAACATATTCTAAGTCAGCGAGCGAATCTCTTGGTAAAAGTTCAAATCCTGAACATTCAAACGAAGATACTGTTATCTCTAAAGGTAAGTCTATGACGAAATTAAACGGAAATGAAGAAAGTGGACATTTCTGACAGACACCACTTGAAGTAATCAATTCTGATGACAGTTCGCCAAAAGCTTTGATCCGGCCAGTAGTGTCTGAATAGAGAGCCTGTATAAGGTTATTGTGCTACTTGTTTCGTAAACGTTTCAGTTACAGAGACTGCCATAGTACCATGAGATCGATAGAGTCAAATGTTAGCTTTAGGTTCAGGAATACAACAGTTGTCGGACGCCGAAATGCGTGTCTGGAAGAAAGCTAAGGATGGCTAAACCAAAACGTGGCACAAATTCATGGAGTCACTGACAACTTGACTGAGCCATGTCAGCAGGTGTGAACTAATTGGTTGAGGTCCGCGTGACAATCGTAATCGGTGGTTAGAGACTTTGAATGACATGACTCGAAACCGCTTTCAGTGGCGCATACGTTCTTTGCATTCTTTCAAATTCTAATCTTCTAAATTCCTCATGATTATATATTTCTCTTTTTAAATTCATTTCTCTGGATTATACTTCTGGAATCATTTCTTCGATAACTATTCTTCGCCATTTCTGCTATTACTTCTATTACTTCTAATGGTATGAGATTTGAATAGACAATTCCATCTCTGTGTGCTGATGATGTATGGGCAGATAGATGTTCTTATTATGTATGAAGTTCTACGTTTTAGCTGACTGACTGACTGAAATCTACGTGATTTTCAATAAATTTAATAAACATTATTGGAAACAGTTTATGTATAATAACCTTCTCACAGTGTAGTGAACTACTGTTGGACAAATATATTACTTTTGAAATGCATTCAACACTGAAAGTTCTTTAGGAATTTTCTCATATTACACATAGTTTAATATTGTACATGTTCTCCATAGACGAAACTAACTTTTTTTCGATGAACATTTGTCGACATTCGGATTTCGAATGTTAAGAATATAGATGACATAGTGGATTTCAATTAATTACAACGTTCTAACTGACAACTTGCGGTCAGAGATATTTCAGTGACCAGGAACTATGAAGTAATTCCAGTTAGAAATATTCATCATCTTTCATACAGACTACACTTTGAAAAAAAAACTATTTAGTTCATTTTTATAAACAAATAAATTTACCAATAAATATTGTTATGAATCTGGTAATACACAAAAATCTAAACAGAACAATAAAATCTACATTTAGCCAATCTTACACAATGACCAATCTCCATACTGTTCGCAATCTCATGTCTCCAATAATCATTATAATAAATTCGTTTTAATTTTGTTATTGGACCAGCAGCAAATATTGTTGGGTCATTTGTATGAAAATTAACATCAATAACTAATCGTGAATCAAATACTAGGCAAGAATCATTGAAAGCTAGTTGATTCGATAGAAAATAATTTAAATGTAATTAAAATGAATTTATTACAAACGAGAATACAAATCTGTATGATAAGAATAATATAATAACTACAGAATGATTAAATATTTAAGAAATGCTTAAATTAGGCGGTTTGTGAATAGTGTTGTCTATTTTTCATAACAATACAAACTAATTTCAGTTTGTGTGATGGACGCACACATAAGGAGGAGTAATCGGACAGTGCAATCAAGGTTTATGGAACATGTAACTAAATGGCTTTAAAATTATTTAATGCCAAATGACACGAGAACCGTGGGAAATAGAAAACGATGTTCATCAACAGCAAAACCCATAATCGAAATAGGGCATAGAATCGACATCAATGCAGCTTTCAAAACGTTGTAAAGCAATTGTCAATGATGAATTCTTGGGCTAATAGAAGCCTTGGTTATTCGCACATTAGAACCTCCTTATAAGTACGAAAACAATATGTTGTAATTATGAATCGCTCATTGCTAGACCATCATTAGAGATCTGGAAGCACTGGACGGCCGCTTCGGTCTAGTATGGGACTTGTCAGCAGTTCACATCAGTGATTCTCGCTCGCGGGAATCGAACCCAGGACCTTCAGTCTTGCTAGCGAACCCCTGACCTATAGATCATTAAGCCGGTGTCCAACCAGGTAATGTCTAACTTTAATCAAATTGAAGATTTTGCTCCCCCTGATTCATTGTCTTCAGTAGTTACTGCCTACATCTGATAGGACTGAATTCCACTGGTCATTGCTTCTCACTAGAACTCCGAGAATTTCCTTACGATGCCAGTCACTAGTGAGCTGATGAGTCCCAGGTTTCTCATGGAAGTCTAACAATGATCGATTCATAATTTCAATGAACCTCAATAATCTCCATAAATCGATTATGGGAAATTTTTGGTAACCTTGAATTTATTCTTGTTATCTTTATGCCAATTTATGGCCAAGGAGGATAACGTGACAAATTCCGACTTTTTTTTCCATATTCGGTTAATTTTCTCTCTCCCCCATTTACAATTATCACCTTATTGTTTATTTGAACTTCTGTTTAATCAAAGTAAATTTCTAGGGTAACTGTGATCAATACTTAAAATAGGCTAGAGTATCGATCGATATTATCAACGTGTGAATGACTATTTCAGTTTCGTATTGAACTAAGTGGAATAGTGGTCAGTATTGATTTTTTAGTCGGATTAACTCCACAACAAATTAGAAATAAATATGAGTGATTTGAATCTCACGGATTCTGTTGTTTTGTTCTAATCATAGTCCTGTTTGTATCCACTAACCATAAAAACCATCTTCAAAAAAAACAACTCATTCACACAATTTACGTACGAATAAAATTTGCTACTTTATTTTGTTCTATGCTGTATAGGAAGAATTCGTACAGTTCTGTATGTTAACTGGGGTGATTATATATTTTTTCGTTGGTATAAATCGGTAAGTAATTGGCTAGTCAGCGATTTGCATATTTCAATTCGATTCACTGGCCAGACACTATCAGCAACAATCTACTGTGGGAGAGAACAAACCATATTCCAGTGGAGGAGGAAATCAGGAAAAAGCCCTGGAAGTGGATAGGATACACATTGAGGAAAGCACCGAACTGCGTCACAAGACAAGCCTTCATTTGGAATCCTCAAATCCAAAGGAAAAGAAGAAGACTAAAGAGCATATTACTCCGAGAAAGTGAAACAGACCTGAGAAGAATGAACATCAAGTGGATAGAACTATAAAGGAAGGTCTAGGAGAGAGTAGGTTGGAGGATGTTAGTCGACGGTCTGTGGTCCATCGGGGGTCACATGAGAAAGTAAGTAAGTAAATATGTAAGTAAGTAAATAAGTATGTAAGTGACTAAGCAAGTAAGCAGGCAAGTAAGTAAGTATGTGTGTAAGTAAGTGAGCAAGCAGGTAAGTAAGTGAGTAAGCAAGTAAGTAATTAAGTAAGTAAGCAAATAAGTAAGTAAGTGAGTAAGTAAGTAACTCGATTTCGATATAGTTTATCTGACCATTTAACAAAAGAAAAAAAACAATTCACATTTTCAAAAAGTAATAATCTGGATAACAGAGCAAAAAAAAATTCTACCTCTGAATGCATCCATATCTACCGTCTTCATATGAAAGTTGAATAGTCCCTTTTAAACAAAGAAAAAAATAAAAAAAGTTGAAAATTTGTTCAAATTATTATCGATTGTTTTCAGGTCAATTTAGAGTGGAGAAAGGTCATACTTATTCTTCAATTAATATATAATATGTTAAATTAGCCAGTTGTGTCCATGTTTCATCATTCAAAAGTGGTCTGTTCTCAATTTAATAGAATCTGCATTCATAACACTCAATATCTACCACATAAAGCATTTCACATACAGATAGATCATTGAGATAGCATGCAATGATTTATATTTATGATCGGGAATTCTTTTCTAAATGATATGCTTAGTGAATTAGAATCTCTAAATTAGACGAAATATGTGTTAGATACTTATTGTTTTTCATTGATTCTATAAACCATATCAGTTCCAAATTAAAAACTTTTCTTTCAAATGTAAACATTCCAATAAAAACATTGATCTCAATAAATGAATTTTTAGAATAATTATGATAATTTAGGGCGGAAAAATATATTTATAATCGCTTATTGTAATAATTAAAACAATTCAATCTAATCATAGTGTCTATAAAATGTTTTATGCAAAGCATAAACTATCACTGTGAAAGTTGAAGAAGGAAAGATTATTTTGATTAGATTCACTTACACTGTTAGTTCAATAAGATAATTCATAACTAAACCTACCAATAGTTTATTAGTGTCATAAAGAAGTCAATACAACTATTGTGTATAGAGTAGCATATATGAATTGAGTTAGTATTAGTTTACGTGAACTAATACTGTTTACTTCAATCTATTCAACTGTCTGTTTACTAGCTAAATAAATCGTTTTTGGCAGAGTGTATTTCGATATAGTTTTCTAGTCACTAATGAGAGTGGTATTACGGAATTTTTAGGTACTGTGAATTGAGGGTGTATTTATTTTGATATAGTTTTCAAGTCACTGGTGAGAATGGTATTAGTGAATTTTTAGGTACTGCATGAATAATTCTCGTTTACAATTATGTTTACTTTCTTAACAGTAACTCATATCGGTCCTTAATAAATTTGTTACAGTGACAAGTAACCGATTGTGTCCACAAGATATATGAAATAGTCAGCCTAGTCCTTTATGAAGTCACAACAATTCGATAAACCGTCCTTTACTTTCATAACAAATGTGACAACTAAAGCACATTTCAGGATTGATCACTACATTAATCGGTTTCAATTTTAATTCAATATTATTCAGTAGTTTAATTGATCTACTTCACAATTTAACATACATGAACGCCTCCAATTGAGTAAGCTAACTGAAAGGGAATAAAACATCATTATATCTTACTCAATCATTTTTTTAGAGAATGAAAAGCTGATAAACAAAGTTCGGACTTACTGAACATGGTATAGTTAAGAGCGCTCCATTTGAATTGAATGTAACTGTTTCAATAATATCACATGAATTGGATCCCAAATTACTACAACTCCAATGATCCAACATAAAATCATATCCTATGCGAATCTCCAATTTGTTCATATGTTCATGAATTTTTCGTTGAATCACAAAACTATCGAAAGCTGACGGCTTATTTAAATAAATTTGGAATAAATAAACATTTCAGAACAAATGATGGGATATATGGAGAGTAGCGGACAGCAGGAAAAAAGACTCAGTTATGAAAAAAGTTAATTTAAAATATAAACTACTGAAATTAGATATTTAAGTAGTGTAGTCGAACATTATTATTCCAATAGTGAAAACGTTACACAATCGATGGAGATCTTTGCTATATTACCAACTAAATGATTAGTTACTTCATCTAGTTGCATTAACTGCATCAAAAAGGCACATTGAATGACATATTGTTTGGTAACAAATTTATGCAATTTATCAAATGATGTCAGTGACTCTTTTTAGACTCAAAATACTTGTGAAAGAAGCATTCTATGAAAATTGCATTTATGAGGCTAATTATTCCTACCGATCAGTTAGCTAAGTCTGTCAGTCAACAACAACAGAGAATTTCGTACGTACGTACATCAGTTCAAGTTGCCTTACTACATAAGCACAAAGATGTAATTGTCAATTCGAATCCCATAGTAGTAGAGGTAGTAGAAGTATTAGCAGTAGTTGGAGAGATTATGGTTCGAGGATATCATTCCAGAAGTAGAATCTAGTGAAAAAAACTCATGTTTAGCCATAGGAAACATTAAAACAGAACAAATCAATGGTACAAATGATGAGGAGGTGAGTCGTTACTGAACAAGAAACTAGTTGAAAGATCTCAGTATTTTCGCGTTTACAAAAGTACTAATAATACGGACTAACAGAGATAGGCTTTTTCAACAAAAAACAAACATGAGGTTTCATTATTCATTTATTTCTGTATCTTATAACTTTAAACTCTTAATGTAACTTTTTGTTCCTTTTCAAGCATCTGTCTCCACTATAATAACTAAAGTTTACCAAACTTTATTTAGTCTTTGGGCTAGATTTCAATTCAGCCGATGGAATACTCTGAGATAAGATAAAAAATGTATTTTATTCTGAAAATTTTGAATTAAAAATTGACTATTCTGAAATAGTCTCATGAAACCCATAAGTATAATATCGACTTGACTGATTTCAAAATGTCAACGAGTTCAGGAGAAACTTATGAACAGAAATACAAAAAAGTTGATTGCTTAGCGATTTGAATGAATACATGTGGCACTGAAAATTCAGAGTTATTTTCGTTAAACACTTTGCCTTTTAAATAAGCGCAAAAGTAAGGTTACGCTTTCAATCAATACCATTTGAATCCACCAGTTCACTTGGTTTTTTAATGCCACGAAATATAATTGCCATTGTTACTGTTCATGTACTTTGAGTTTTACATTTTAAGTGTAAGCTTGTCATCGAACAGCGGATTATGTGGTCCGTGGAAATAATGAAAACCCTGTACATTAAATAACACAGAATCACCAATCCACACATATTTATGAACATATGTTTTCGTATCCTACCATCTATTTATCTATTGCACAAAAGATTTCAATTGCCAATAAATTCTATAACAAACAATTATACATTATATCAGAACTTTCTTACGTAATGTTTCATTTTGGGTGGTTGTATCATAATGATTCGATTCCCATTCACACCAGCATTTAATAAACCTGTTATACATGTATACGCATCCATTGTATAACCATAAATAATGATTAATTTATTATTAATCATCTCTTTACTATCCAATGTATCTTTATCGCTAAATGTATCGTATAATAATTGATTTGATTGTAATTTTAATTGTTCTTCCGCTTCAACATTCTCAGATTCATCATCATCATCTTTTTCTTTTTCTTGTTTGTTTTGTTTTTTTGTTAAATTCTGTCGGCTTGTTTGATTTACTTCAGTGATTTGATCATTTTCATTGTTCAATTCTTTGTCACCACATAAAATTTGAATATCATATGGATACATTTTACAGTTGGAATAATTTAACTGTACTACGTCACCTACTGATGGTGAATAAATATTATTGATCCAATCTATTATTGGTAAGACATCATGTACATCATTGATGAGGAATAAGTTGCTTGGTCGAGATTTATCTGATTTATCTGCGAAACGAGATAACAAATAAGAAAATAATTGACAATATGAGATTGTGGAGATGGTTGGATTTTTTTCATTGAAATCATTAACCTATTTCAATTAAACGATATTTGAAAATCTGAAAGTATTGGACTGCTGTTTCATCCTGGAATAAGACTCCTTAGTAGTATTCATTTACGATCATGAAGCTAGGAGACAGTCTAGGAGCTTTGTTCTTGAGTGTAAACGCTTAACCTCTGAACCATAGAGCCGGGACCGAATGGTCCACACATCAGTTAGTGATATTGGGCAACTATCTTCAATTATCTCCAATCAGAACCTTTCTCCTATCCAATATAGTTTAGCTCCACTGAACAAGGCTTCTTACTAGAATTTCGGAAATCTCCTCTCGAAGCTAGTCAGTAGTGAGCATACATTAACTGTCAGTATGATGTTGCATGATATCGGAGTTTCTGGGTTCAGCTGTCGGCTTTAAGGGTCGGGTGTTCAAACTGCTAAGGAGTCCCACACTAGGATGAAACATCCTTCCAGTACTTTGAGGCTTTCAGTGCTTGCCTAAATTACATGAGTTTATCACTTTGATGAAAGAAGTTTACGGAAGTCATGCATGGAATGATATGATATTTAAAACACTTAATTGTAATTTGGCCTAAATCAAGAATTACTACTTACTTACTTTCGCCTGTTACCCCCAATGGAGCATAGGCCCCCCACCAGTTTTCTTCAACCAACTCTGTCCTGGGCTTCCCTCTCCAGTTCTGTCCAATGTTTGTTCATTCCTCTCATATCTTTCTCTATTTCTCGGCGTAATGTGTTCTTTGGCCTTCCTCTTTTCCTTTTGCCTTGAGGGTTCCATGTGAGGGCTTGTCTCGTGACGCAGTTAGGTGCTTTTCGTAGTGTGTGTCCTATCCACTTCCACCGCTTCTTCCTCGTTTCCTCCTCCATTGGAATCTGACTAGTTCTCTCCCACAGTTCGTTGTTGCTGATGGTGTCTGGCCAACGAATACGAAGTATTTTGCGTAGACAGCTGTCAATAAACACTTGTATCTTCTGAATGATGGCTTTGGTAGTTCTCCATGTTTCCGCTCCATACAGTAGAACTGTCTTCACATTTGTATTGAAAATCCTGATTTTGGTTTTGTTTGAAAGTTGTTTGGAGTTCCAGATATTTTTCAACTGTAGAAATGCAGCCCTCGCTTTGCCAATCCGCGTCCTCACATCTGCGTCCGATCCACCTTTCTCGTCGATGATGCTGCCAAGATATGTAAAGGTGTTAACGTCCTCCAAGGTATCTCCATCAAGTGTGATTCGGTTGGTGCATGTTGTGTTGCATCGGAGAATTTTGCTTTTTCCTTTATGTATGTTGAGACCTACAGCTGCAGAGGCTGCTGCTACACTGGTCGTCTTCTCTTGCATTTGTTGTTGAGTGTGCGATAGAAGAGCCAGGTCATCTGCGAAGTCCAGATCGTCCAGCTGCGTCCTAACTGTCCAGTTGATACCGTGCTTCCCTCCAGATGTTGACGTCTTCATAATCCAGTCGATGACCAGGAGAAAGAGAAAGGGTGAGAGTAAGCAACCTTGCCTCACACCGGTCTTCACCTCAAAAGAGTCTGTCAGCTGACCTCCGTGCACGATTTTGCAGTTGAATCCATCATAAGAATTCCGTATGATGTTGACTATTTTCTCAGGCACACCGTAGTGTCGAAGAAGCCTCCACAGTGTTTTCCTATCCACGCTATCAAATGCTTTCTCGTAGTCGATGACGTTGATGTAGAGTGGTGAGTTCCATTCAGTTGATTGTTCCACAATGATCCGTAATGTAGCAATTTGGTCAGTACATGATCGATCCTTACGAAATCCGGCCTGTCGATCTCGAAGTTGGGCGTCTACGAAGTCCTTCATTCTGTTTAACAATACCCTGTTGAAGACTTTGCCTGGTATTGAAAGAAGAGTGATGCCTCTGTAGTTCTCACACTTGCTGAGATCGCCTTTCTTTGGTATTTTGATGAGGTATCCTTCTTTCCAATCTGATGGTACTTGTTCCTCATCCCAAATCTTCTTGAAGAGAATGTGAAATATTTTCGCAGTTGCTTCCACATCTGCTTTCATTGCCTCTGCTGGAATGTTGTCTGGTCCTGCTGCTTTGCCGCTCTTGATTTGTCTGATGGCTATGCTGATCTCCTCAATCGTAGGTGCGCCAATATTAATTGGGAGGTCCTTGGATGCTGCTTCGATGTTTGGTGTGTTCAGTGGAGCTGGTCGATTCAATAGTTCCTTAAAGTGCTCCACCCACCTATTTCGCTGTTCGTCAGTGTTGCTGATTATTTTCCCTTCCTTGCTTTTCACTGGTCGTTCTGGTTTACGATTAAATCAAGAATAATTTTCATAAATTTTATCAATGAACAAATATTGTGGGTTTTTTTTTCGTTTCAAAGGATAAACAGGAACTAATAAATTCAATCAGATTTTGTTTTGTGTACGTACGACTAAATTGCATGAATGACACCTGAATTGAATGAACAGATGGCAGTTATCATGTGAATGACCTTATTAGTTGGAAATTTAACTTCCATCGATTGAAATAACTATCGAAATATTTCTAAGAGTACGGAAAAATTTCAAATCAGAAGAATTTTCGCATAAATGACTATTGGATTATACAAAAGCTATACATGATGAATACTATGTCATGTAATTTGTATTGCAATAATAGTCATAAAAAACTGTCAGTTATCTAGTAAGCTCTCATGAAATATCATACATAAAAAGGATCAAGACAAGAAGAGACGAAAAACGTTAAACTAATGCAATTACACAGAAAGATGGATAAGTCACCATGGTATTGAACTACGCCTAAAAGGTATTTTTTTATAAAATATCAAGTAATTGGCTGAAGTTTTTTGGAATAATTGTTCTTGTCAAAGGTTTTGCGGATGATTTTCTCTCAATATGGATTATTGATCAAGGCTGGAAATTTGTACTGTTGGCTCCTAGCGTAGTTATTTGATAGGTAATATCTGGTATTTATAACCACTTAAGCTAAACAGGATTTTAATTTAGACATCGTTAGGTCTTTTTAGTTATTAAAGTAAAATACTTCAGTTACAATGTAGAAGTTCGTTCGTGCTTACATCAGTTCGAGATGCCATACTACATCAGCACAGAGACGCAAAAGTCAGTTGAAATCCCATAGTGATAGAGACAGTAGAAGTATAAGCAGTAATGGAGAAGATTAGGGTTCGAAGATATTATTCAAGAAGTATAATCTAGTGAAATAAACTCAAAAAGAAAAGGGTGATGAGGGATACAGAAGATAAGAATCTGAGAGAACACAGAGAGTGGATGCATCTGCGTCATTACGAACGATTTGGGAACATGTCGTTCAGGGTCTCTGACCATCGGTTACTATTGTCTCGCGGACTTACACCAGGTAACCAACATTTACTAACACGATTCAATCCACTTGTCCGTGACTTCATTGATTTTTGCCATGTTTTGGTCTGGCCACCCATAGCTTTCTTCCAATCTACTCCTACACCACAAAAGATGGCTCATCGATGCAGCCGGTGGTTGGAAATTCGTAACACATGTCTCAACCACCTCAAGTGATGGAGTTTCAATACTTCATCTATTGATTTTCCATCCCTACCTAAAACTTGACAGCATTGCTTACTCAGTTGTCCCACGATATACGAGCAATGCTTCGAAGACATCTATAATTGAATACTAATAACCTACTATTGTCCTCCACTCTCACCGACCATGTTTCGCATCCATATAGTAGGAGGGAGCGAACTACTACGCAGGACACTTGTCCTCTGGTTAGCGAACGGATATTAAACTAAAAGAAAACTGACTGAACTCTGTAAAGTGATAAAACCTTCTTTTATTCAATAATCCATTAAACTAAAAAATATTTACATTATTCCTTGAAGAGTGAAGTAATTTTTAACTGATAAGGATTAGGTTGGTTGATTAATTCTTCACTGCTCTTTCTTTGTTAGCTACCTTAAAATATGCATTTGGTAATCATGAAAATATGTATAACGGACTCTAAAGAGACTGTTGACCTTGAACCTATAATAACCAATCATATTAATTTTCAAGATTCAAACTTTACCAATAGAATTATTATGACCGCAGTGAATATCATTGACATTGTCACACTTGCTATTGTCTTCATTATATTGATTATGAGAATTCAGTGATATGGGATTCTTGACTGGTTCTTCTTTAGTAGAATTTTCTACTGGCTTAGGAATTGAACAATCTGCATGATATTGCAGTCCAGTTGTTATAATCAAGTAATCATATGATAATTTTTGATCATGAGATATTGTTATCCTTTTAAATTTTCTAATGAATAAAAAAGAATTCAAGAGAAAAATATTATCAGTAAACTTTTTTTGACTGTGCTATTCACATAGTCTATCAAAAAACAACATCTGGACGGGAATATTGATGGTTAGAGTTGGCACATTTATTTAACATTCAAAAAGCAAGAGAAATATAGTAAGACGACTGAAATCAAAATAATGAGAACAATAATACCATTGAAAGCGACAAATCGACAGCGCGAAATATGACATATTCATAAAATGAATAAAATTGTTTAAAGAAATCATGTATTTTTATCAACTGCTTATTTTTTTTTCAATTTCAAAATGATACAATCGCAACATGTTGATTATACACTGCACAGGTGATTCGAAATGCTTTGTGATAACGCAAGTGTAGTTCGATTCTTATTGATCGAAATAAGGAAGTAAGTAAATCTAATCATTAATTCATTGTGGGGATTAAAATTTGGCACATGTCTGTATCATTTCAAGTTTCATATACCATAACAAAACAGGGAAGTAAACTGGCCAAGAAGAATACCAGAGTAACTGAAATAGTCATATTAATAGTAGTAGTAGCAGTAGTATCACTGATGGCAGAAAACTATATTATGAATAATGAGTGGGGCTCGAGAAGGAATGGCTTTGCAGAAACAAGGGTATCAAACAATTTTGAAACTCAAGATGTCAAAGAATACAGAAAGTGAAAGTTTCTAAACTATCGCCATGTCATTTAACATCTCCAAGGCAGTTAAACAAAACCCAACCAGATAGTTTGGATCATTACTACTCTATGCAACAGTCAATGACTGTCGATTTCAGTCAGTTACTAATATAAGCAATCTCTCATAAAGTTAGGCGATTGCTAATCACACTTATTACTTGTCCCAGTTTCCTCAATTGAAAAAGTTTGACCTCCTCTTCTGAGAATAATCTACCATATTTTGCTCTATTAAACAGTTCTACATAAATCACATCAAAACAAAAATATCTTGTTTACTAACTGCTGAAATTCCAAGCATTTGTTTAATTGAAATGGCACGGTTGATTGGTAAGTTCACGACAATGAGGTAGTTAAAATCATAGTTCGACAACAGAATATCACAAAATAACTACTTAACATATGATTTCTGTAAGTTTAACAATTCTCTGATGAACGAAATCATAAAATGTGCTCACTAGTGATTGGCTTCGTGAAGAAAGTTTCAGAGTTCTAGTGAGGAGCCGTGACCAGTGGAGTTCAGCCCTGTCGGGTGTAGACAGTGACTACTAAAGACAATGGGCGAGGTTGCTCAAAATCCTTAGATTGGTCAAAGTTAGACATTAC
Organism: Schistosoma turkestanicum; assembly: GCA_944470395.2. Classification (NCBI taxonomy): domain Eukaryota; kingdom Metazoa; phylum Platyhelminthes; class Trematoda; order Strigeidida; family Schistosomatidae; genus Schistosoma; species Schistosoma turkestanicum. The sequence continues at coordinate 14,101,902 of OX103972.1, read as the reverse complement.
CACTGTTAAATGCCTACTCAGTGGCACGGTCAAGTGTTCTTGGGCACGACCGAAGGTCTTTGGTTCGGATCCTGCAAGTAGCAGGAGTCGTGGATGTGTCCAATACTATATATATACATATTTGCCTAACCAAAATTACATTCCTAAGAATTATTGGGTATCTGCTTGTGAGCTTGGATATCTTTTCTCATCTGCATTTGTAACCCTTTTAAAATTCAGCCTTATTTTGAAAGAATCAAGCTGAACGAATTTGGATTTAGTGAACTATGCTTGAAACATTTGTTTAGCTAAACCGCTAAAATGATCGTGTTCTTAAGTTCCATGCTTACATTTAATAATTAGGAGTTATTTGCTGTAACAGTAGATGAAATCCTAGTCTAAATTATCATCTCGATGTAATATACATAGATCGCGGTGTATGAGTGATGGGCTGTGACTAATCCTAACTATTTATGTGACTGAAATTAGAAGCCGGTTAAGTCACTGTATTGATCGAGTAGTTCATATCGCTTCTCGTCAAAAGTGCTATTCAAAGTCAAATAAAAAACTCTTTTTATATACCATTCTATAAGAATCATGTCAGTACAGTTCACTGATTAATTGAAGGTTTGGTGTTCATTTGTCCAATTTGTGACCAATCAGATACGTTTACCGAAACATGTGTGAATAGAGTCTGTTCCCTTCTTTCATATTCGGAACATGTTTATATTATCGAAACGCCAAATTGTATACCTATAAACATTTAGAAGTTTCTGCATCTTTCGTTTAAATCTTTGGGTTGGTTTAGACGATCTAAATGCGGAATACATGCTATGAATCCAACTTAGTGTGTGCAATAATACGTATTAAGTTACTCCTGCGTGTAACTGTCTAGTTCAAACGTTTGTTCGACCGTTTTATAAAAAAATTCAACAAGTAATATATACAATCAAAAATTCTGTTGTTTAAATTATATTTTTATTCATTAAAAACAATTTCCTACCTGTCAATAGCAGTAAGTTTACCATAAACAACGCTAACACAAACTTTTAATCCAAGTTGGCTTAAATAATCAACTGGATAACTATAACTAAATTGTACAACAAAATAAATAAAAATGAAAAAAAAGGAAAAACTGATATATCTGAAATTCCCATCAAACATAAAAGCAACTTTTTAAAAAATATTATAATTTTGGTATAGATAGAGTTTGCGGTTTTATTCTTATCAGAGTATTTATGTTACGCCTACACATAAACACGTCATTTTGATATGCTTGAACTATTACGAGTTTACCTAGTGGGAAAACAAGAGCGAGGATCGAGGATCCGGTGACACAACATGCTACTCAAATCCGATTATCCCAACCCCCATATTGAGTAAAAATAAGAAGGCTTGATATGAAGTAGAACTTGTATTCTACAAGCATTCAGAAAGTATGAGGTATGAGTCCAGAAGAGAATCAGGATCCCGGACTAGGAATCCGGGTCCGGGTCATAGAACGTTACAGATAATGCGTATTTACACATTTTGGTCGAATAGGAAACAGCATCAAAGTCTGTGACATTGACAGTTAAGACAACCAATAGGAAGCAACATTTAAAATGACATTAATAGTCAGGACAACCAATAAGAAACAAAATTGGAGCATGTGATATTGATATCTAGGACGATCATAAAATTGACCAGTAGGAATTAACCAGTAGAAATTGACCAATAATTCTCTTAGGATATTGGATGAACATCCCAACAATTTATTATTGACATGGTGAACAATGGAAATATTTTAAATTTTATCCTAGTGTATGTAGTTAATAATTTCAAAATAAAATCATATTTACAAAATCCTTTAAGACTAGAAATGTGAATTTTTGACGATTTTACAACTTGGTTAAAGTTGCTTCTACAGAGTAAAAATTTTTTAAATATTATATGTGGGTGCATTAAGATTTTTTGATTCACAAGTAAATGTCTGACAAATAAATTATTATTAGAGAGAGTGTCCATATAATATACATTGTTGCATTTTAAAGTAACTTTGAAATCTTCTTTAACGTTTATACTCAGAAATTATTTATTGTCCATTATCTTTCTTAACTGGTTAACGACTTTCTAACAAGTGAAATCATAGTTCATAAACTTTGATGTGAATAAATCGAAATTTTCTCATGTCCTATAAACTTTATGACAAATAACAGGACGATTGTTGGGATACGTTTTCTCGATAATAATTTGTTTTATAATCTGACTTTGAATAGATTCGGCAGCAGTAAGTCACCGCGAACTAAACAGCAGACGAACACAAGACTGGCAGGGACTGTGATTAAAATGTCAAAGTTAGGCCATTGTTTTGGATTCAGAAAGAGTATACCGATGACATTAACCAATGCTCATTATTGCGTTACCATCATCCAACCCCCGTACCGTTGATATTGTTTCATTCGCGAAACGATTGATTTTTATCACTCTAAGTCAGTCACTAGTCATTATAAGAATATTGTCAGCATTGAATAGGTGTCTGACTGTGACGAGCTCATAAGTAATACGAAACGGCTGTTGACTGACTTTCGGTTATTGATGTTTGAATACGTGAAGCCAGTCCATGATGTTAACCATCTTTTAGTCGAAAACAGAATATTTTTGAAACCATGAATCGATCAATGTTAGACCACCATTAGAAACCTGGAAGCACTGGACGGCCGTTTCGTCCTGGTATGGGACTACTCATCAGCAGTGCGCATCCACGACTTCTGCACCCCGCAGGATTCGAACCCAGGACCTTCGGTATTGTAGGCGAACGCTCAACCATCGGACCACTGAGCCGGTATCTAACGGTGTTAATGTCTAACTTGATCAATTTACGGAGTTGCGCAACCCCAAAAATGTGTAACTTAACAATATTTACAACCCCGTGATGAAAACAGAATACTTGAGAGAACAATTGTTTTCAATAACTTCGTTATCAGGTTCAACAATTATAAGTCCATAATTATTTTTCTGTTTTACAATGGCCAAATTAGGGAACCGATGTACTGTACTAGATTAATGATAACAACGTAACGTCTTACTCTGAATTATTCCGACCTTTATTAGATGACCTTTCTAACTTTGAAATTATACAAACTTCAAGTATTTATACTGTAATTTATATTGTGTTCACTATTTTTTACCATATAACGTTGTTGGTTTCATTAATGCAAGCCATATTTTGGCCATTCTGAAGTAACATAATAATTATGAACTTTTGACTGTAGAGCCTGATGATATTAATTAATTTTTCGCTTGTTTGTTTTAGTGCAACATATTCCAAGGTCAAAAGTGAATTTTGATTTAAAAACGATGCTACTGATATAAGTTTTTAATAGTATAGTTTACTTAATAAAAAGATTATACCACTTTCAATAATCTATGAAATGTTTACTTTCAGACTTACTCTGTTGAAAAGAATTTGTAGGCGAGGGGGTTTATTCTTTCTAAAGTATCTCCGGGCAAACCATTTGGAGAGAGCAATACTAGATTAGTGAATCGAATATATGGACTAAAATTGAAAAATCAAATTAGGATCAATAATGCAAATATTTTGTTACACAAAACATAGACAGTAAATCAAATAACACGATTCCCATAGGTAAATTTGATTAAAAAAATTGTCATCTAATAGCAGTAACTGATAAGGCCTTTTAGGAATAAATGTATTCATCATCTTTAAAAGCTAAACCTTGAAACTTCACTTTTATTGTTATTACCGCAATCTAAGATTGTTCAGTTTAAATGAAGATAACATTTATGTTAAACGAAAATACTATATCCGAGGGAACATTACAAATGAATAGGAAGCTGTAATTTGTAACATAATAAAATTGCGAACATATAAATATATCTGTCTTTAAGATATATAAAGGCCTAGACTTGGAAAAAATTCACCATTAACTTCATTGGATAACTTCCATTGTTTATCAATCTTTCATTTAGATTTTGAATTTGATGGAACATGTAAGTACAGAAACCTAATGTATTTGAGTTTGCCCAGCTTGTGAAGAATAACTTCAAGAATGGAAACAATAGAATTCCCAACTATTGAAAACAATTTTTGTCATAAATGTTTACCAAAAAACATGCAAATTTCAATCCTCACAAATCTAGGTAGGTTTTCATCATATGGACTAAAGCATATTTCTTGTAATCATGACGGATAGTGATAATGGTTACTGTAAAATGTTGAGTGGTGAATTATATTAAGGACGAATTGCTTGCTATGATGGTTACTGACATTTACAAACTATGTGAATACATATCATCTGATCTGTGGCGTCAGATAGTGTGAATCGATGTTTCATTTAGGTTAGCTGAGAAAGTGTAACATCAATAGTTATTTCTCAGTCACTATTTCTTTTAAAATCAGTAGCAAATAATTCACATCTCACACACCTAAGATTCTTATACTTTTGTACCTGTGTTTTTTAAAAAAATTGGAAAAATGGCCTAATTTTTAACAAATTAAAACAAAATGAACGAATTTAACCTGAGTTACAATTTTTTTAGTAAAATTCAAAAAAATCATGGGCAAACAGGATTAGGACGCGGAGCAAAGAGGGATACAGTCAAAATAAAGTGGCGAAAAACGACAGGTCTGAGGTTCCAATAATAACTAATCAAGACCGGGGTTAACAGAACAGCCTACGCCTCATACGTGGAGAAATTTGAATACTTCCCGTCTAACTGAAGTTTGTGCTGATGATGTTGTTCAGAAGAACAATGGAAACTCCACATCCAAAACATCCAGCTCAGAGGACAAAACTCCACCACAATCATCCACCTGAGCTACGAATTTTTTTCCACCACCTCATAAATCATTGTTTATACTTAAAAAATACTCACGATATACACTTGGTGAATGTTTTATATGTATGATACGACAATAACTTTATTTTGTTAGTCTATAATAAGTACCAGATTAATGATTGGTGTGCTTTCTGTGGTTGCTTACTTATGAATTCTGTATTAGTGACATTTTTAGAATGATAAGAATTTTATTCGATTCTAATGTTTACACTGACGTGCTATGTAGACCTTATCTAGCTCAAAGAAGAAAACGTCTCCAGAATTTCGTCGTTCTTGAACATATTATGTTATTTGTCGTGATAAAATATGTTTAAATTGTTCACAACTATTTATCACGGGTTCAGAGGAAGAAGTTTTGTATTCAGGCTGGGTTAATAATCGTGAAATTACCGAAAATATCGCCTAGAGCCCTTCTGAGGCTACTGCCGGTTTGAAGACCGGATAAAGAAGGCTACTGTGTGGGCCGGAAACTTGGAGAACTACGAAAGCCATCATCCAGAAGATTCAAGTATTCATTAACAGTTGTCTATGCAGGATACTGAGGATTTATTGGCCAGATACCATCGGCAACAACCAACCGTATGAAAGAACAAACCAGATTCCAGTTGACGAGGTATTCAGGAAGAAGCGCTGGAAGTGGATAGGGCATTGCGAAAGCATGTAACTGGATCATAAAACAAGACATCAGTTGGAACCCTCAAGGTCAAAGGAAAATCGGAAGGCCAAGGAAGATATTAAGCCGAGAAATAGAGAAAGACATGAGAAGAATAAACAGAAATTGGACAGAAGTGGAAAGGGAAGCCCAGGACAGAGTAAGCTGGAGAATACTGGTTGGCGGCATATGCTCCATTGGAGGGTAACAGGCGTAAGTAGGTAAGTAGGAAAGTAAGTAAGTAATTAGATTCAGTCTGAACAACATAAATATCATTCCTAAATTCTCCCCCAATTTTTATTCTTAGTTTGTCATCGTATTTTCTATTTATAGCGATGGTTTTTTATCTCAATAAACCTATAATTATCAAAGTATTTACCATACTATAAACATTTTGATTTACCAAGTTGCTAATGTTTCAAGTACTGCTAATCCAGTAGTCGAAGCACCAACCACAATAATTCTCGCGTTGATAATTTCTTTTGGTTCCATTAAGAGTTTTGCTGTTGTCATAAATAATGCTGGCAATGATTCGAATTTTTCCAAAACTCTTTTCTCTGGTGCTTTTATATTAGCCAACAATGATTCTGGATAGATAATTTGTTTTCTTGGTTTAACTGGTGATAATTTTGACAGACAAGTTATCAGGGTACATCGATTGAATTTCTGTTAATAAGAATTTGAATAATTCAAGGAAAATGCTAATGTTTTGTCAATGCAGGATAATGTAAACACAAATGTGGGAAAAAAAGGCCACATTACTGTTCTGTAATTCCTTAGAACAAATATTTGATCTCAGTAATTCATGTACACCTAAATTATCCTTGATACTTACTATTCAAAGCTTTTTCATTCTTAAAATTGCCATCTATAAGAAGTGCAGATTAATATACTGCTTTCACAGAAGCTTGATTTTTGAGAAAAGATATAAATATATATTTCTTTACTTCGGTTGCGGTTTAATGTAGATTTTCTTTTATACAACCATTATTATGTATGGATACAGAAGATGGTTTACTTTGAAAGTAAATTGTAATTCTATTTTTTATTTAATGACTATGAAAAACAACTGGTTTAATCGTATTTTCTTTAGCGATCTGTTATTTTTAACGACCGATTCGCAAAAAAAATCTGATGAAGTCGATGTTTCCGATTTCTTGATAACTTGGCTATCGAAATTAAGAATTGAAAATGTTTCCTTTTTTAACACTCTATTAACAACATGGTACTGCGTGACCATAATGACTTGTTAATGTGTATAAACAATTTATCCGATTCTAAGGATGATGAAAGTTAAAGACATTGAAATAAATAACAGTTGGAAAGCAGACGTTTATCAAATATAAGAATGGCTATAATTGGCTTAAAGCGAGACATTATGAATCCCCGGATCTTATGCTACCCATTTGATAGATAGATAGATAGATAGACAGATATGCATCTTGTCTCACAGATCTGAAGCAATATTTTACAGTTTGAACTAGCACGACTCTTTAATGTCGTTTTAAGATGAAGAGCTTCCTTAATTATTACGTACTCAGTGCTATTATTTTACGTATAAATATTATTGAACTTCAACGGCTGTTTTTTGTGTCAGAACAGAATAATCACGACCAACAGAGATCATTTGAATATCACTTTGGGAAAAGTATGAATTAGGAGATAATGAATTATAAAATACATGTTAATTTTTCTTGAAATTTAATTCGTTTTTTAGCTAATTGCAAATAAAATACCACAGTATCTGTCGCTATTCAAGCAATGAACGTACTTAATAATTAACACTAGTGTTTAATTCTCAATTTTATCTTTAAGGATAACCATTTGAATCATTTGACAGAAAACGTTTCTTTCCTTTTGTAAGCAGTGTTCAAAGCAATCACTTAAAAATTTATCCTCAATCTCAACGAAAATAATGCTGTTGTTTGCCGTCTAGTGTTAATTCTTTTCACTTTTAACGTAATTTAAATACAAGCATAAACAGCCTAAATAGTGTGAAGCACGTAAAATAGGAAATATAAAGTGTCAAAACAAGTTTTTTTCAACCCACAAATACTGAAACTTTTTGTTATAGTTAATATCTGGGTAATTGAAAATTATAATTTCAAAGTATAGTTCCATAAACAAACTGATATCACCATCTAGGATCCGGTAACTATCCGATTTAAGTTAAAAACTTTTCACTAGTATCCGGAGATGACTGAATCCTGAAGCTTAAGGTTGATGATCACTGTACTGCTAGACAATGAATTAGCAACCTATAAGTTCTTATTCGATAAATTTCCAACTAATATCAATCCGCAATAAAAACTACGAATATGTTGAATAAAATACATAAGTCAGCTCCTTATCTTAACGATTGATCTATGGTCATAAAGTGTCTGTTTGGAGGAGAGTTCTTTCAATAACTTCATATTCTGAATAAAGTGTGAATGAGGAATAAATGACAATTTTTTTTCTATATAACCTACTGATTCATCTGCGTATGGAGGAAGTACACGATAATAAATACATGTTTTCTTCGACTGACGCAGAATTTCTCGAAGAAACACTTCTGTTCGTGACTGGAAATTAGCTGCCAATAAGAAATGATACACCGAGACATGTTCATCTCGAGCATGATGTGTAAAATATATAAAATCTTCAATGTTGTAATGAGCTCGTAGCCATTCGATATGCTATAATTTTGTAAAATTAGAAATGGATAAGGATGTAGAAAATATGCTTTTAATCAAATTAGAAATTAAGTTATGGGACAAACAAATTGGTATAAATAATGCTACTTGTGAAAATTGTATATGAAATAAACTTAGCGACTGAATGCTAAATGATTCCAACGTTTGGTCAAGCAAACCTATCTGGACATAATTATCCAAGTAGATTTCCTTTAACACATGTCAAACTCTAAATACTCAAATCAAAATCACGATAGTAGGATAAGCTTGATCCACCTATTATTTAACATTAATTAACTGATTTACTTATGAATATTCTCTAATCAAAAGTAATGATCATATTGCATGACTAATAGATGCATATGCATGAAATAATTTAGTGACACTTTTTCTGATAGTTATTATTTAAATTCTTCTTCTAATGATTTTGACCAGTTTCTTAGAAAGGATAAATTGATTGCTAGCAGTTTTCTCCAAGAAGTGTGTTCCACAATCCAGCTTTTTAACCATCAGCTAGATGGATATGCATCTCAGTGATGGTCTTCACAAGGGGGAACGAACACAATACTTTTTGCTTCTAACGTTCAGTGTTACTCATGGAACTAGTGAAGTTAGGTAGACAGTCACATCTGCCACAGGTATGATATTTTTATCAGTCCACTAATTACTGCATAATCATCTATTCAATGAAAACTTGTGAAAATGGATAATATTGCACAAAAGGCCATTACAGTAACAAAAATTAATAAGAATTCAGCCAAGATTGTCAACAACAAGACAATGGAAATTCTTTATGCTAATAGCATATCATTATAACTCTGAATAACTCCTTTTACATGATTTAAGAGAGTCATCTATGAAATCTTAGAAAAGATACTTCTAAACCATTTAGATGGAAAATCTCTAAATTGAGAATTCACAGTTTAAGTCGTTCTTCCACGAGATGGAAATTTTACTATCCAAAATATTGGTTCAGGCATTATTTCCTTGGGTCTCTACAATCAGATCGAGTAATTTATCTCATTGTTAGGTCGTTATTGTGATTTTGGCTGGTTTTAGAATGGAGTAAAGGATAGAAGTTGTATTTGTTGTTAACTGGGTCACTGTCAATAAGAAATGTACCCTCCTCATCAAATAAGCAACTCATATTTGGTGATGAGAAAAAACAAATAATTCAAAACTAGGTGTTCCGATATTTCTTACTGTAAGACATAAGAACTCCATATTTATTTATAAAGACTTCTAATTTCAAAAATATTACAGATCTATAACTCATTCAACAATATTTAAAGAACGCCTTAATATTTAACTGAACTCAGTTTACCTTATTAATGAATGAATGGTTGAAGCTATAATCTTTATTGTCATAAACTTGTCACTTGAAAAACAATTAAGCTAAGTAAATCTTGGTTTGTCTTCAGTCAGTTAGTACTGTGCTTAATTTGCATGTGAACGGTAAGTCCATATCGAGATTGTAATGTATGATTTTAACGCTTTCACAGAACGAATTCTGATGAATGTTAAGCTTTTTTGTAGTTACAGTCAAGTAGAAGAATAATTATGAGTTATAAAACTAATTGCGGCAAAACGACAATGCAACTAATTGATTACTACTTATGTCATGGATTTATGAAGTCACAGTATTTTGATTTACGGTGACTATTACCAGTTACATTTTCGTATATGGTTAAAAAGTGGTGAGAAATTGATTTTTAAAATAATTTACAATGATATATACTGAATTACTCACATGTTCATCACGTAAAATTGCTACACCGACTATCTTACCCAGTGCAATAGCGACATAACTATAAATTATTGTCCCATCCTGAATAATAAGATGGAGAAATATAGAAAAGAACTTGAGCAATTACATTAAATTGTAACAAACAAATGCTGGCAGCATTTTATATGTTAACATATGTAGTATACAATATCGATCCATTTTATTCCAGATAATTATTTGATAGGCTCATTTTAAACAATCATGGAATGGTATTTTTTTATGAAATACTTTAATTATTGAAATGAAACATCAAAACATTTAACATATTTTATGCCACGTTTTTGTATTCCGTGAAGTTCTACCTTAATTCCTTCAAGGTATTATCTTTTCTGAATTACATAAAGCTTCTGGATTTGATGGCTGATTCCGGCATGGATACGCATTTTTCAAAAACCCCTAAGAACTCTGAATAATCATTCGACAGACAGACTAGACTTGACAACACTCGTATTAATATTTGATGGTTGGAAGTAGTCAGCAGGAAGCCCTGTTTGACTTAAATTTCACCCGAATCGGTATCTGTTAGTAGGGCATTCCTGTTACCCTAATAGAAGAGATATCCATAGTGGTTATCCTGCAGATGTACTTTAATCCCCAAATAAATATGAAATAGCTGTGTATCTCTGATGATGGAAGTTACAATTAGTTTATATATTTGCAATTAGAGTTATGGAGATTAGTGTTTTTACACATTTGAAATCATCAATCAATCATTGTTAGACAACCATTAGAAACCTGGAAGCACTGGACGGCCGTTTCGTCCCGGTATGAGACTCATCAGCAGTGCGCATCCACGACTCCTGAACCTCACAGGATTCGAACCCGGGACCTTCAGTATTGTACGCGAATGCCTAACCATTAATTTATAGGCAAATGGCAAAACTTATTTCATTTTCATCTATTATAGTTCAGTTTAAAGATTCTATATACAATTCAACTAACTTACTTCATCTCGACCACTACTCATGAATGATTGTAAATCAGTGAGAAACAAAGAACGATCATATGTATTCATAGTTCTGGTTAATAATTTTATTTCTTCTTCATCGGCATGGTGTGTACGTCTTATAATGAAATCCCTATGGTAGGTAGTAATATTTAATGATAATAGTTAAAAAAAGTATTTTAGTTAAAGATGTATTTTCATTTTCAGAAATATATTATGAAATTTGAATAATATAGAATCTCGTTATCTCACTTATAAGGAAATTCGAAAGTTTTCAAGATAAATGATAAACTCTAAAACATGTGAATGTAACAAAGTGTATAATTTATTTTATTATGATTACGAGCTGATCTAGGCTAGATTACATTTGACAACCTAGAAACACTAGACGGCAGTTCCTTCTTAGTGTGTGACTCCTCCTTGCAACCAGGAGCCGAATCCAGGATTTTAGATTTCTGGTTGTTGTTTGTGGATACAGAATACTGAATCTTATAAAATCCTTGTGGATATATGCCATCAACAGTTATCGAACAGGTCACTTTAAAATACTAATAAAGAAGAACGATTGGTGCATGATATAAACGTTTAGAAAACAAGATTTTAGGCACAAATTCATCCTCCACTGATTCATTGTTAAAAATCATACTTAAAGGCTTAATCACATAAGATTTCCATATTGTAACACACTAGAGGCATTTGAGCAAATATTTTCACGACTGGATGGAAACTATTCTAATCAGTCCTTTGATCTGACCTAGTTTATAAATATTACTAAAAGTCAGAATTATCGGATTTAAATACAGTTCATTAAAAAACTGTGTGGGGGTTGTACTAATGCTATCCAAAGGAGCACAAAATACCCTTCTAGGATGACATTTTTATTGGCCCATAATATCAAAGTCCCCTTTAAAATAAAGGAAGAGAAGATCGTAATGAATATCATTCATTGTTATGAACAAACCAACGAAAACAATCAGTGCGTTAAAGATCAATTCTATCATAAGCTGCAGTCAATGATCGGAAAATACCCAACAAAGAAGGACTTGACCATTCCGTTTGGAGACCTAAACTTCATGATCGGAACGGACAACAGTACATATGGAGACGTCATTGGATGACATGGACCGGTAGAAAGAAACAAACACGGGTCATAGGCTGCACCGTATTTCAACATAAAGCTAAATAGACTTCAGCGGATTACACCACATAGAACAAAATCGACCATATCTGCATTAATAAAAGTTCAAAAGGATCACAGAGGACGTAGGAACAAAGATTGGATCCGACATAGATTGCGATCATCATTCAGTTATAGACAAAATGAGACTGCAACTAAAGAAGCTGTAAACAAAAGTTTAATACAGGTTTTCTTTGGGATTCTAGATCTATGTGGATACTCTGGGTAAGATTCAAGGAAGGAAGAATGGGAGAAGAGTAATCAGTATCAGCCAAACGAGAGCGAAGAAAGCAAGGGCACAAGCTGAATACAGAAAAGCAAACAAGGAATTAAATAGGAGAATTACAGCTGACAAACGGAAATATAAGGAAAATCTAGCAACGATAACAGAAAAGTTTGCAAAGGAAGGAAATATGAGACAACTGTTTAGTGCAACAAAGAAGCGCACCGTAAAATATCGTAAACCAGAACGATCAGTGAAAAGCAAGGAAGGCAAAAAAGTAATCACCGACATTGAAGAACAGAGAAACAGGCGGGTAGAGCACTTTGAGGAACTTTTAAATCAACCAGTCCTACTGAGTACACCCAACATTGAAGCAGCATCGACGGACCTCTCAATCAGTGTTGACCCATCAACGATTGGAGATATCAGCATGGCTATCAGACAAGTCAGTAGTGGCAAGCATCGGGACCAAACAACATTCCAGAAGAGGCAATGAAAGCAGACGTGTCAGCAATTGCAAAAATATCACACATTCTTTTCAGCAAGATTTGGGAGGAACAACTAATGCCAACAGACCGGAAAGAAGGACACATGATCAAGATACTGAAGAACAGTGATCTCAGCAAGTGTAAAACTATAGAAGCACCACTCTTCTCGCAATACCAGACAAAATCTTCAATAGCGCTCTGTTAAACTGAATGGAATATTCAATAGACGCTCACCTCCTAGATCAACAGGCTGGATTCTGTTATCGTGGCTGTACAGACCATATCGTTACAGTACAGATCATTTTGGGAAAATCAGTTGAATTGAATTCACCACTCTACATCAACTTACTTGACTTCGAGAAACCATTTGGCAGTGTGAACAGGAAGACACTATGGGAGCTCCTTTGACACTACAGCGTGCCTAAGAGGATCGTCAACATAATACGGGAGTCGAACACAGGACCTAGATATTCGCACAGACACTTAAACTCTAGTCTATGGATTTGTCATCCAACAGTAATAATCCCTACCTTCAAACAGTAGATGATATTAGCCTTTCAGTTATGTTATTTCATGATTTGCGTGACTGGCCAATCTAGCAACCAACAACAACCAGGAAACACTGAAAAACGTATTTATCCTAGTACGGGACTATACAGGAGTATGTATCTAGAACCGATCAGGTATGATCCTAGAGCATTCTCGTCTTATTACTGATACGTATCCTCATGAACTGGCATCTCTTGATTGGTAGATTGTGCAACCATTACCGATTGATATCCTCTGCATTTGTCTTACTCCTGACACTACCTTTTATTTGATCCAATACTAGGATAAATCAGCTGTTCGATGCTGCTGTCTATCTAAAATCGATCACCGGTAATAATAACAACCACAACAACAACAACCAATTTATTCATAAATCATATGATTTCATTGAATATCGTAATTCATCCTCTTACCTATATCTTTTACTTATTTCGTCAATCATCAATCAATCACTGTATTAACACTTTTGGAAAATATTGTTCTTACGTAACACACAGTTGATTTATTGGTATTAATTTATTAGTAAATAAACTAAGCTATTAGAGAGTAATAAAAAAAATCTAGTTTTGACGAATTATTAAACAGCTCTTTTCATCTTTTAATCAGTATTTCGATGATGGACGTTTGCTTCACTAGAAAATTGCATAGTAGAGCGCCAAAGGGAAATACTGCGATTTAAGAGTCATGGCAAATAAAGAGGTTACTAATCAGACAAACTGAAAAAACCATTAGTCAATGGACTAAGTTGGATTGTGAAAGAAAATCTAGATCAAGTGTATCATTAACTAGCTGGAGTACACTTGCTATCTAGTTTTTACTTAGGACTTGAACACTACCCAATACACTGTTTTATTAAATTCTGTCCCAACGCCTTTTAATTTTGAAGCAACTTACAATGTATTTATATATCTGATTTTATTAGTTTGTGGAATTGTCAGCCTTCTACAATTATTGTTCAAATGATAATAAATATTTAGAAAAATACAGTAGTACATTTGAATAGTAGAAGCAGTTTTCATAAAGTCTAGAAAAAAAACATATATATTCACATGCTTGTTCTATCTCCTTAAATTATTATAGACTTAGTGTTAGTTACGTAATTTAACTGTTAAAAAATGGATTTTATTGCAGACACAGCTTACCTGTGAAGTTCACAACGATGAAGTACGTATAATTCATGTTCTGGATCTTTATTCTGTCTTACCCTACAATGCTAAGATAAGAAATTTTTCAATTGTAAACACATAGTGTTTGATGTATCAATGAAATTATGGTGCATTTCCAGTTACCTATGACTAAGTTTTGAAACTACAAACTTCTCTCTAGTATTTCAATAAAAACGCATACAAAAGTTGATGAATTCCACAAACTCAATCCCAAGCTTATTTTTACCTATTTATAAGTTATGTACAGAAAAGATATTTTACGTATGATAATTTTGAAAAAAGAAATGCTTAGATGTCATTTGATCTTACTGACAAAAATTATTGTTCAATGCAATTTGAAAAACAAGTTACACTCATATAACTTGGTAATTATTAGTGTACAGGACAGTAAGAGAATTAATAAAAAACACAATGAAAATATGTACTACATTGCCTATTATTTGGAAGATAATTAAACTGTCCAGTCAAAAGTCACTCACTTATTAATAACTAATATTATGTTTCCTATCTCGTGGTGTTTATTTCGTCATACAATTATACTAAGAACCGAGATCTCAAGTATATGGGGTAATAAGTGAAAAGCCGTGAACATCGGTTCTGCACTGGCTGACACGTATTAATAGACTATCTCTAAAGTACTGAAGGACACTGTCTTAACAATAAGGGACTAAATGTTTCATCAAAATCAGTCAATAACAAGGTGTGAAGTCATCGAAAGAAATTCCGTATCGTGGACGTGACTTGTTCATGGCCGTCAGGTACCAAATTTTCTCCATATATCTGGAATACTGTTTGGCTAATACTGTATTTATTTTCGAATTCAGTTTATTTGAAAAATAAAATGTCAAAATACCGTTTGAAAAGAGCGATAAACTAGCAATAAAGTGCTTGAAAAAATTAAATGAAGTCAAAGAGCGAACATATTTGAGCTAACAAAAACTTCCAGTTATAAATTTTGGATATTTTTTGAGGCAATTTTTGTCAAGTCACTTACTAAAAAACTCTTCAACATTGGAAAACATTTAGCCAATCTAGGAACTGTTATTATAGCATATTCTAAATCAGAAAATTGACTGAACAGCAATGGTAAAATGTCCATAAATCTAAAAATTAAATAAGCAAAATATATTATTAGGAAATCGTTTTCAGTTTCATACAATCAAAACTTAGGAATAAATCGTATTCATTTCAAAATAGTATTTACTTGTTTCTGTAGCAATTATTTAGAGATATTTAGGGATATAAATTAACTGTACTATTGTGAATAGCTCAGTGATTTAATTTTTTAACAATACGTTTACTATTTTGTCGATCAAACTTTGAAGTGATTTTCTGAAGTACAGAGTGAAACATTCGATTTATTTCAAACAGTTTCACTGATTTAATTGGGTGGTTGTATTCAGAATAAGTTGAAGATTTATCCCTTACTCGTAAAAGTTTACACTGAAAAACAGTAATCCATCACAAAAACAAGTACCTAGCATTTACCATATTTATGATCATGCTTTTACTAATTAGAACTAAACATTATGGCCAACGTATGAATCATTTATTTATAAACATTGGAGTATGCTATGAAAGAAATCTCCCCTTCATTTTCTGTATATCATACTTAGGCAAACCCCACTTGTGCGACAGCGGTAGTAGGTGGTTAAATACGGATTTGGCAGGATGAATTTATTTCAGGAAATCGTCTGTAGTGGAACGCTTCTACGAAGAAAAAACGATTTGTGAAAAATAAACATTATTGTACTCGTTTTGTTTAACTGTACCAAAAACAATTCTACGACTTCTTTCGCGCAACGTTCTCATCGCGTTGCTGCCATTTTTCTCTATTTGCTGCTTCCCATGTAATGCCAACGTTCTCCTTCAATAAACAACTCAACCATGGACAAAAAAAGCCAGACATGCGATAATCGATATAAGCAATACATACATTCAAATAAAAACAACCAAGATATGAGCGAATTATAGACAAGGTCGTAATCAGTTTTTCCTGAAAGCTATGACAAGCCCTGTGGGCTCAACATATTGGCACTCAGTCTACAACATTTTTGGAGAATATCTTATATGTTCTGTTGAAGAAGAAAGTATTCACTTTTCTTGGTCGGCCTAGGTTGAAAGAGAATTTGAACTTTTCGTAGAGTCCTAGCAAAATGTCAGTCAAATAATAGCAGTAAAATATGATTATTGTCGAAATCTCACCGTGATTCATATTCTGGTTTCATACTAAAAAGTTGTATGGCGAATGCATTTGATCTCATATCGTCTGTCCATTCAAACTTATTGTTATCTTCCATACTACATTCTTTATGCATAAGTCGTTTCGTCCAGTGATGTAATTGGTTAGTTTCTTCATCGTTTAAGTGGTAATTTGACTCATTAGGACCCGGTGAATTGATTTGCTCTTCTGTTTTAATATAGCTCAGTCTAGATGTAATGCTTTCATCTGCTTCATCTGTGAACAACACACATATGTACATCTTTATCCATAAGCAATACACTTTACATCATAAAAAGGGAATAATTATTTTTATACAATGGATAACTAAGAAGTTAGGTAGGCATATTTACATAAAATATGCCAAAAACGTGGAACAACCCGTAAAATTGAAATATGCGGTTGGAAAATTACGAAAACAAGTAAAGAGCCAAGAAATATCACAATAATCAAAGTAGCATAGATTAATCAAGGAAAGTTTGTAATTCGTGCAATGATATTTAAGATTTGCAAGAAACTGGAGTCTGGCTATAGTTAGTAATGGATTCTGTATCATTTCCTCTCTCGTCTGCTATTTAATGTTGAGTAAAGATCAGCACATGTGAACAAAATCAATCGTCAGATAGTAAATTGAATTTATTTAAGTGTTAAGCTTTTCATAACCTCGTTTTTTAATCATCAATCAAGGTTATTCAGAACTTCAGTCAAAAAAGTCATTAACTGGTTTATGACCGGTAGACAACACAAGTATTTTCAATGCGTCAGGATAAAATGTTTGAATAATTGGGCGAAAAAGATAAGACACTCTACTTATGTCCAAATAACAAAAACCATTGGAATGGAGAACGATTAGCTTGAACATTTTGTTTAGGGATAACTTCTATATCAATAACTGATCTCTGATTATATACTTTTATAAGCGTTTGCTTTTTAAAATGATCATTTTTACAGTTTCCTAGTCAAGACTTTGTACGTCAACTCTCTGTAGAACTCTGCATGTAAACAAATTGTAGATTATTTACTGTCGACTAAATACAACGCCAGTTCTTATTATATTAACATGCTTAATCTTTCGGAATATGTTCGCTTATGTACTAATCGATATTTAAATGGTGATACTTAAAAGATTGGCCCATTTTACACTCAAAAAAATTTGAAGAGTGTGAATAAGATGTTTATTCATCATGAGAAAGAAAAATTGTTTTTTTTAACACTATTTGTTGATTCAACCGAAAAACAACAAGAAGACAATTCAGTGTGTTGGATTGTCTCTTCTGTGATGAATATCTTAAATAACAGGAATCCACATGAAGGATGTTATGACACAAATTCTGAGACAATCTGGAAGAGGGAAATATTAGCAATGAATATTTTGCTAAACTAAATGACTAAACATTGGTTTTCCAATTACGGTATGAAAAGGACTCCAGGTGCTCAGGTTACATTAGGAAAAATCCTAAATTTATATTCATAGCATAAAAAGTAGTCAACAAGACAAAAACCATTTTCATATGTTTGTCGACCTTCAAGTGTTTTGGAAAATTGTTATGCTAGGATAGGATCTTACCTGTTATTATCGAAGCATCTTCATTTATCTCCTGTGCTTCGCTTTCTACTAGTTTGTCAAGTTTCACCAACCAGTTGAACAAACTTAAGTCGTAATGTGAGTTTAAATTCCTGATATTTAAATCTCTCGTTGCACTGATGAAACCGACGGCCCTGCGTTCGTACTGTTAGTGAGATTAAAACTACTTCATGACAAACCTCCACAACAAGACATTTGAGATAATCGTCTTGGGCTTCAACTAGCTCTGATACGTAATAATTTCCGTACGTTTTCTGGAGAAGCATGGACTCCGCATTTATCATAGGCGTAAGATCATCTGTATCTTCCACTCTGAATGTAATGATAGGCTCTATAGTATCTTACGCTGCTGGGCGACAGAAGAGAACCGGAAAAACTTCATGCCTATAGACACAGACGATATCTCCTTCTTCATCGATTCTGTTTGATAATTTATGGAATGGAGAACAGTTCAAGGACTCTTTAATAAAACTTTTACGAGCGAATCACAATTTACTGATGTGACAAGAATCTTTCAACATGAAAAAGATATGATGTACGGAACTAGCAATAATGAATGCCCTCTTCAAAAGCTGAGTTATTACAAATTTTTCGTGTGCTGGACTGAGAACGAGAAAATGTATGAACCATGAGTTCGTGGTTGTTATATTATCGATACAATATGTATCACCAAAGAGTATATTCCAGTCAATCTTCGAAAACTTTGAGCTGTTTGGATATTCACAAAAGCATGCATGTCCAACCACATTTTTATCATTGTCAGTAACACAAAGTGACAGAACTGATCTCTCACTATATAAAGGAACACTGCAAATGTGAAATAACTAATTACATGAGTTTCACGAGATTTATTCCATCTAAATGCTTTGAATCACTTTCAATCATCAGTTTTTCAATTTGTTCCAAGTCTGTGAGGGAACTTCTTCGAACTTCAAAAACACCTTCGACTCTTTCCATGGTTAAATCTGGACCACAGTGTTTCCATAAGCAACTGTCCAATATCCAATATCAAGCGGCTCAAATAGTTGTGGACGAAATCAAAGCTTCTGTTTAGTCGGGTTCCAAACCTAGTGACAGTGGACCACCGATGACTTCAGTTCGTAATCTAGGTACATTCGACGATCAAAAGAAGAATATTGATAAATTAAATGAAGATATTGTCGTGAGTACATGGAAATATGTTCAATACCTTTTCCACGAGGTAGTATAATCCCACTGATCCCTTTTTCCTCGCTTCCTGTTCTTATCGTATGGTTTCACGTATCTGATAAAGTTCTACTGATGTTGGTCTAGCCACTCGATTGCACTAATTCTAAATAAATAAATGGATAACTAAGTTAATTGATTGGAAGTGAAGATTGTGTGAGAGGAGAGATGTGTATGCAAACAAGAAGAAACAAAGCAAGTAGGCGAAAAGGGAAAAACTCATGCATCTGAGGCAATCAGAATTATGACAACGAACACGTATGAAGGCATAGATCACTCACAGGTGGTCCAAACGGGAGATGATAATACGTATGTGTATGCGTTTGTCAAGTCTCTGTGTAATCTATGGTCGCTTTATTTAGAAAAGCATTCCAAGTTGGGATAACCCTTGATGAGGAAAAGTGGGCACGTATTTAGAATGTTAACTTTTTGGTGTGCGATCTTTGGAGGCTTAACTTGCATCATCTGTATGGCAAACGTCGTTAAGCTTTTTTGATCAAACAAATCGTTAATAAATATCAGGGAGAAGACTTGATATCAGATGTTCCATTGTGAAACTCGTGCTATTGAGACTTGCCAGCTTGCATGCAATCTATTCGAATCGGTACGAAAATTTCTGTACCTAAAATATAAGTGGATCATTAAAGTACATTTTATAGACCTCTATCAGGAGTATGTGGCGACTATGTCGAAAGCTTTCCAGATTCGTCTCCGGTTACAGCTTTCTGGTTTCTGCCAACTTACCCCTCATTCACCTGACGTTTCTGTAGACGCGCTTGATGGTTTGACTTATCGTCTGGCACACTTTTGCAGCAAAATCTGTCATCTAAATTCTAAAAACGTTGGTCAAACCGAGTTAGACATTTCTGCGGAAACTGGGGGCTGTAGGTTTTTCCGCGTGTAGTGTATTCCATTTGCCTTTTGTATCTTGAGTTGTAGGTCGAAGTCAAGTGACGTTATTGTGTGCTTGATCTGGCCTCTTTGCTGTTGCCTCACTGACTTAGGTCAGCTCTCACAACACTTAACTGGACTGGAGAGATGATTCGTGCCGTACTAAGCTTGAAGCGCCTCAGTCAGGTTCTTCCGCTTTTTGAAGTCCATAGTCATCAGATGTCGAAACTTAATGCGAACGGTGATGGTGGTTAGAAGTTTTATGCTACCTTACAGCCTCGGTCAATATTGCTCACCATATACTAAGGATTCATCCAAACTACAAGCAAACAGCTCAGACACTCGGTAAACCAACATACTGTCTTTTCATTGGTTATTTATTGGTGCTCTAGTAAGTGCTCTTACTGGCCATCATTTGCCATACCTGAGTTAGATTGGGAAGGATATTTAAACAGAAGGTCACCAACATGTTAGAAGTACTTCTTCGGTAACCGAATCTGAATTTTCCCTTCCGCTTCATTCTGACCCGTAAACTGAGAACAAGGTTCGGCTGAAGTACTGCCCATCCCAAGCATTGCGCAGTATATATCTCTCTGTTCTTTGTCAAAGACAGACCAACTTCTCAGTAGGATATATCCCCTCACTGGGACACTAAACAAAATTCGGAAGTTTTGGCGAAAATCCTCGTTTCTGACTTTAGCAATATGCAAGCTACGTTTCCATTCCTAATACCTATTCACTGTTCCGTTCTGTTGACAGATACGGGTTTATCATCGACGGACGGCGGTTTCTTTGGTTTGTGAGCACAGATTGCATCTGTTTTTTACCTTGTCGATTCTTTGCTGGGAGAGTTTAGTACACTGGCAGAGATCGAGAGGTCTGTTTTATATGGGAAGTTTTGCTTACCTTATTGATTCTATACTAGGGAAAATATACCTGGACAACGGAATGAAGTGACTGTTGAACTTACAGGTACTGAAGAGTCACAGTGATAGTGAGTCCAAACACTGTATAAATTGCATTCAAATAAAGACTCTGAGCTGGGATGACACTATGGTTACGCATTTACAATGCTGTATTACGATTACGTATTCATGTTTGATAACTGAAAAATTCTGAGCATCTTTAATTTTGTTGGTACAGCCAATAATATACTTGAATCTGGTGCCGCTTCTGTATAAAAAGGAAAATCAGCAAGAATTAACAGGTGATTCGTGTTCTTAAATCAATATATTAAGGAGTTTATTAAAGCTGCATTACATATTAGGCTAAATATACCTTTAGCAGCTCATCTTATTTTTTGTTGTCTAGATGTTAACATAACTGGTAAGCAAAATATTTTATTGTGTCTGTTTCCCATATTCCCAACATTCTACGACGTCTAATCCCTTCCTTCAGCTCCAAACCACAACTTATCAAGAGAAATTCTGAGAATATTGAAACATTTAGTGGATTCATTCAATCACTCCATTAAATCCGCCAAAAAACTCTTGGGTAAACTTAAGGAGATTAAAAATGGATAACAACCAACTGATGACGACAGCATAATGTCTGTGGTTGGTAGTTTGCATGCACAATGTTCTTGTGAGCTTTGCACAAACTGTGTTCATATTTTGTATGCCTATGAAAAAGACCTAATTCTTGGAGGTAAACCATTTAATCTCTATGTCTGTGATATATTTCTTTTGACAAAGTACACGCAGGACATGGTAGTACGTGATGGGCTTGGTTCTTATATATATATATATATATATATATATATATATATATATATATTTATATATATATATACTTTTGGATAATAAGTTGCTGGAAATTTTAATTTTCCCTTACTATAGTAAAGACTCGTTATCATGGTCATCAAATAGTTATTACAGCGTCGTTGTAGAGCAACTGTATTGTTCGATATTGTGTTACAGAGTGTCCGGTGAAAGTAATTACAGATTACCTGGTCTGTTTCCAGGCAACTGGTTGTCCAAAAAGTTAACCAAAGACTGCAACAATTATGTGTAAATACTTTGAACCTTCTAAGTGAAGTCTGGTATTACTTAATTACTCGCAAAATGCAGTCGTTAGTCTTCATCATTCAGCTGATTCTATCAAGCTTTCAGAATACAAAAATAAGACTGGATGCATTTGACGGTATTGGGCTTTTGTCTGATCAAGAATTCAGTACGTGGGTTGTGTTACTAGAGTAACTATATAAATATATCTCACGTTAATGACTGTTACGGAAGCTAGACATTTGGAGCATGGACATCGCTGCAATCAAATGAATAGCATTCAGTTAACATGAATGAACAGTGGAGCCTCCTGTTCAAAGGCAACCTATTTTGATCCATCAGTGAACATACATCACAATCAAATCATAAATATATTGTTTTCGATATTTTATGCATATAAAGTCATTTCCACTGACTTTATTGACAAGAAAATATAGTTCCAAAAAATATCAGAATTGGATATTTTATTGCTGACTGCTCCACAAATTTAATTTAATTTTAATTTGAATTGAAATAAAAAAAATATAGGAGAAGAATAATTTAATTGGTGCAGAAAAACAGAAGCCTTAAATCATGATTCTTTAATGATACACGGAATGATCAGTCACAAACCTGGGTTAATTACAAGACAAAACTATGTGCGTTGATAACTACACATGACTATCTCACGATCACAATTGTTACTGATGCTAGACCTTGAAAAACTGAAGAAATAAGGCATTCTGTCCCGTTTCATTACACAGGCCCGCATGTAAGTGAACGTGCTTAAGTGCTATCCTTCTTGCCATATATATTAGGTGCTTAGCTGATAAGGGTTAACCATCATCTGACTACAAAAACAGTGTAGATAGAGCCTATGTAACAAGTAAAACACTTTTGCTCACAGACTAATTTCCATGTCTAGCGAGGTAATGAACAAGTAGAAATCAATTCCTAAAATACCTAGCTGTCTACTAGTCAGTCAGCAACAAATCAAAACTCCCTACATACCTACATCAGTTCAAGTTGCCATACCACAATCACAAACGAATGCAGCTGTCAGTTCAGAAAGATAGAAGGATAGATAGAAAGAAGGATAGATAGATAGAAGGAATAAATGCCCTCACGCCAGTGCAAACGATTTTTAGCGGTCGACAAGCTCAACCGCCCCACTCCCTGTCACTGCTTCAGGCGCCGGCCCAAGTCAATCTTAAAGCAACACTGTTCATTTCGACGGGGAGAATCGCATCACCAACGTGCTTGAATTGTTGCTTAGGGTAGTTAGAAGACTTCATTTTGTCAGCATTTTCATCAAAAAGAACTGTATCATCGGCCTATTCTAAGTCAACAAGCCTGTCTCCTGGTAGAAGGTCCACTCATGAAAATTCAGACGAAGTGTGATGTTTCAATTAACTAGTGACTTCTTGTTGTTGTTGAATGCTTGATTTCTTATTCTAAATACAATACATTCGTTTGTGCTTATCACTTAGTTCTTGATTCATATACTTCTAATCATCATACTGGCGTCGCGATGGAGCTTGTAATGGAACAGTTAGATATTCATTCTCCTTCTGAAGCTTTTGAAAATTATTTGGAAAGTTTTGAAATCTGGAGTATGACCAGGAAAGATGTCAAAGATGATAAAATTGTGGCTCATTTCCTAACATTCATCGGAAAAGAAGCGTACAGCTTATTAAAAACCTTGGCATATCCAGAAAAACCTATTTCACTTCCCTATGCAATACTAAAGGAGTTATTATTGAATCATGTAAAGTGCCCTAGTTTTGAATGCCGTGAAAGGGCGAAATTTCATAAGATGATCCGTCAAAATGACCAAAATCTTAAGGAATTCATTCTTGAATTGCAGAAACAAGCTGTCAAATGTAAGGTGGTCAACTTCATGTGCAGCTGAGAAACTGATTAATTGCAGGAATTAACATACCTAGTTTGAAAAGAGAGCTGTTAAGAATGTCAAACTGTTCTTTTCAAGATTTTAGAACTGCCTGCATTAACTACGAGGCGTTGAATGAACTTGATATTCAGTCGATGAAGATTTCCATTACTTTGATTAGTTGTCATGATGAAAATCTCAGGGTCAATCAAAATTGTGTTCGTTTAACAGAGGTTCCTATTCTCGTGTAAATATGAACGGTATCTCAAAAAAGAATTACAAAGGAAATCAAAAAGGAGAGACCAAGTTTGGCAAATGTTTATCATGTGGAAAACTTCATTCTCGTATTTCATGTACATATCGTAATGCTAAATGTTTTAGATGTGGTAAGATAGGACACATTCAAACAGTATGCAAAGCTATTGTTCATTTTGCCTCAAGTAGTACTAAATCTTGTAATTTAGATTCCAATAATTCAGCTGATCCTAATGATCATTTATCTTTAACTACCATTTCGAAAGGTGATGCTCATATTCAAAAGCGATTATATACATCGCTTGGTTCATGTCATGACTTTATTGTGGACACAGGCAGTATAGAGTCCACTATTTCATTCAAGAACTTGAAATCGTTAGATCCTAACGTTGCAATACGACCCACTGAAGTATCAATATTGTGGATTACTGGACACAGACTGCCTATACGAGGATGTTGTGAATTGCTAATAAGAGATGATAATTCCTCATACATACCTTGTGAATTCTTATTTAGCGAAACAGGACTGTCAATACTGGGTTTAAAGAATTTGAAAAGACTTAAAGTGGAGTTGTCTTTCCTAGTTTCTGAAGAAAGTTCTGATGCTTTACTTGAAGATTTGATAGCCACGTGTGCTAAGTGCAGTGGAGGTATGAAAACGGTTCAGCACAGGAGTGCCAAGCAAATTCAACATGTTGACTACATTTCTCGACAGTCATTACAAGATAGACCTGTTAATACTTCAGACTTTTTGTTGGTGCAACCTTTACCAGTGAAACGTCCAGATCTCATTAGAGAAACTCGTTGAAACTTTGGATGTATAATTAATGCTATACGGAAAGGTTGGAATGCTAATCTGAAACGCAGATTCCCTATCTATTTTTCAAAGCGGGATGAGCTATCCACTACTACTGATGGTATTTTGTGTTTAAATGATCGGGTTGTTATTCCTCCTTCACTGCGTAAAGCTGTCCTGGAAGATCTTCATAGTGGACATTCAGGTGTTGAGAAAATGTTGTCCTTGGCGAGGCTCACGTGTTGGTGGCCAGAGATAAATGCAGATATTTGTCGTACAGCAAACAATTGTGTAAAGTGTCATAAGCTGAAAAATCAGCATTCGAAGTGGATTGATTCTATTGCCGCCTCAACATTTAATGAGCTGGAGAAGGGAGTCGATACCTTTCTACTGCAATATAGAAATGCCAGACATTCGGTGACGAAAGGGACTCCATCAAAGCTATTAAAAGGAAAAATTCTTCGGTCGAATATGAGATGTTTGGAGTCTGCAGAAGTTATCGTGGCAATGATCTTCGACCATCCACGGGGATTGTTCTGAAGAATGTCCGGAAATCTATGGTGCGACTTCTAGATATCAATGACTTAAGTACACACAATCGACATGTTGATCAAATACAATTCCAGGAACCAGATCAGTCTGTTCCAATTTCGGTTGTTAATTCTAATACTAATGAGAGCATTCTAGATAATACAGAGCCTTTATCCAATACACTGTCGGACAGACACAGGATAGATTTGAGAAGAAGACGTACAATTGATTACAGACACTTGCGTTCCAATTTAAGCTGTGGCGGATGTGGTGTTTCAATTAACTAGTGACTTCTTGTTTTTGTTGAATGCCTGATTTCGAATTCTAAATATAATACATTCGTTTGTGCTTATCCCTTAGTTCTTGATTCACATACTTCTAATCATCATACGAAGATAATGTTATATCTAGAAGCATGTCTATGAAAAAATTAGACAAGAATGGAGAAAGTGGACAGCCCTGACAGACACCACCTGAAGTAACCAATTATGATTACAGTTTGCCAAAAGCTCTCACTCGACCAGTGGTGTTTGAGTATAGAATTTGTATAAGGTTAACGTAATGTCCTGGTGCACCTTTTAACGACAGACACTGCTACGGAACTTCACGATCATCAGAGTCAAATACCGCTTTCTGGGAGAGAAATACTACCATTGGGAGGCGTCGGAACGAATGCCAATGTCCTTGGGTCGGACGTAGTGTGAAAATGTGGTCTGTACATCAGAGTTTAAGTCTGAAACCAGTCTGGCTTCCTCTAATCTGATCTTCACGAGCTTTCGTTAAGCTATGGAGTCTTAGTGACTTCTTTGTGATCGTCACAGGAGGACTTTTGTCTTTCCTTATCCACTGGGACAATCAGCGACTGAGACCAGTCAGATGAGATTACGTTCAGTTCCCAGATTCTAATTAAGATCTCAGTCAATTTAACTACTAGAACTGGACTACCATCCCTAAAAATCTCAGAGGCAAGACTGTCAGGCCCTACTGCTCTCCGTCGCTTCAGATTTCCTATAGCTTTCTCATCTTCATAAAGATTCGGAGGACTTACGTCGATTTGCCATTCAGGATGACTGGAGATCATGGGCAACCAAAGTGTGGCTGAAAGCCAGTTGAACTAATCTCTAAAGTTTTTTGCCCATCAGTCCAGTCTCCTGGATTGGGAATAGTTAATAAGACCACCTTTGTCCGAGATAGTCTAGCAGTCGGATGCCTAATACCGGTTTCCTTGATAAGTTTGAGCAGTTACCTACTGTGGCCTATAATCACTGCCTTTTCCCTCGATTTTGATTTCGCTAACCACCACTGTTCGCGATCATTATGGAGTCTTTTTATCAGCCTGCGCTTAAGCTCACTTCAATCTTCGTTATATTTAGAGCCTGATGGGATGATTGTTTGCGCGTCATCAGTCCGATAGATGCTACTGAAATCCACTGTTTCTTCTTATCCCTATGGTTTAACCTACTAGCAGATATGCGTGCTGTTTCCACAGCCTTTTGGATATCATTCCAAGTTGTCTCAGGATGGGAATCATTTACTACATAGCTGCCTAACTGTTTTTGTAGTTGTTCCTGAAATATATTCAAGGCTCTGCTATAATTAGGTTTTCTTGCGGTGGCTTTCTTACGTCTGAAACAAATACGCGTTCGCCGTAGGACATGATCTGAATCTTAACATGTGCCCAGATCGAGTGACAGTCCTCTATCCAACACCTCCATCGGTGGCTGATAGCGATGTGATCTAGTTGTGTCCAGCGCCGAGACGACTTTGGGGGTCCCAATATCAAAAGATGTTTTCCCTTAAGATTAAAGTTAGTGTTATATCAGAGCGCCTAACATTTTGGCTGAGTTCTAAAAGCTTTCTGTAAAACTCATCTTTTACCTCGTCTGAACTGCAGTCAGTAGGAGCGTAGACAGATACGACGAGTTTCCCTATTTTTCCGAGTCCTATTTAGTCGGACAGTGCACAAGCGACTATCTACTGGGATCCAGTCTACGAGAGAATAGTTCTGCCCTAGCCCTTAATACTAAACCAAAGGGGAGCAGAAATAGGACTTCTAGCTAAACGGAGCGTAAGTCCAGCTGGTTCTATATCTGTATTATCTTTAATCAAATAAATGATGCTATTCGGACGCTGTATACGCAGCATACGCCGATGGCGCGAGATTTTAAGTTTCTAGATAAGGGATCCTGTTGTAATTTAAAATGGGGTTACATCAGTCCCGTGAGTTTTGGTCGTTAGTGTCACTTTTTGGGTGACCTTCACTCCAGGGACGGAAATTCGTGAGGTGAGGTGTGACATTTTTAGAGTCGACCATTTCTAACCCTTACTTCCTTTGTGAGAAGGCAGAATCGCTGCAGATGCTGGTTTCCCGAGGAAAATCTCTTATTGCTGTCACACCTCTCGACAGTCAGCAGAATGACTTCACCCTCAAACCCTGAGTTGCTGCTTTCAGTCTCATCGTTCTCCAATCGACCTGCCAGACACGGTAGGGCCTAAAGGAACATATGTTCCAACCAATATAGCTCGGTTTGTTCATCACGATTAACAAGTTCGATCACCACGTCAAGGTAGCAGCTATGATCTGGTAATTGCCTGTTAACATGTATTCCTAATGGGTAGATAATATAATGCCAAACTGTCGAGGACCTGAAATAATTGAAAGACTTAATTATGGTACAATCATCAGGTCAAGATGTACAGTACCGTTATTAGTTATGGTTGTTTCATTTCAGTTGATGGTTTGATTAGGAAGCTACTCCTAAGGGAGTATCACTTTCCTGTAGGATCGGTGTTGGTACATGACATAATAGTTTGGTACTATTATATCGCTCCTGTGGACTAAACAAACATTAGTAGTTGAAGGCTTTAATCAAGAATGGTGGCCAATTAACGGGAGTCTAAATGAGATACACCTCCTCAATATCATATCTATCATGAAAGCTACTCTTCTGTGTTTAGAACACCTCGTTAATTAGTAGTTAGTAAAATTCTTGATTGAAAATTAGACCGACAAGCTGAAAACTACTTTTTACTGTGACTATTAGTATTTCAACCCATGAATATGATTTAGTGTCACTTTTTTGACGTAGAGCCAAGTGATTCAGATTAATGAATATATTTCTTACGTCATAGCAATGATTACAATTGATTGTAGTAACTTGATTGTTAACACTTGACATCAACTTAATGGCTGGCTGGCTTCTACCTACCTTTCTATTTACTTTGACAAACATGAGAACTAAGTAGCCTCGACACCTTTCCAACAACGTATTTATAGTGTGTATATTCATTCTCTTGATTCATTAAAAAAAAAAGACGCGATAAACTAATTGTTCAATAGTAGTAAAAGCTATTATTATTATTTCTTTTTAAAATGATAATAATAGTGAAATTCAAAGAAAACAACATTATTATATATATACAACACTATTACAAATATTGTAATTGTTGATAATTAGTGTAGTTAGACTAACTAAAGAAAGCAACCATCATTGTGAACTATATTTAGTATGAATGAAGTGAATTCAATGTTCAATCTTTGAAGTGATGAGAAAAAAGACAAAAGAACTATTTGTTTTATTTAGTCGGTACACGCACACACACACACACAATATTGATCAGAAAACAGTATAAAAAAATAATAGAAAAAAAAACAAGGGAATTTTCTTGCTTCTTAAGCGCTGAGATGATATGATGAACGAGTTACAGATAGATTAGATTTATATAAATAATAACATATATGCTAAAAAGATATTCATTTCTAATTGATTTTATTGGAGCCACTATGTCGACGTGATCTTAATCCTCGAAGTAATCGTGGACTAGATATTGGATTGGCAGATGTATTTGTTTTGTATACATAAGAATTTTCATTATTATAATGATGATGATGAAGTGTTGCAGATTTAGTGTTTATTAATGAAGGTTGAGGAATTACAGAAATAGGTTTACTATTCAAATTGTCCACATGAGAAGATCGTGAAAACATACTTTTAGGACGAGTCGCTGATGATGATCTTGAATGTGTACTTGGGGTTGTTGTTGTTGTGATTGATCGATATGAAGGCACAGAAGTGATGTGTTCTTTTTGTCGAATAGTAGAAATTTGCACAACATCATTGGAATGTTTCAAAGTATTACTTTTACTGACATCGTCTAAAACAAGATTAGAAGTTAGTGTATTTTGTGAATAAATATGATGATTTTCTTGTATAATAGAAGGAATAGCAGAGAATTTCACACCATATGCTTTAGTAGTTGCACTTCGACTCAACTTTCTAGCTGATTGATTGCGGGGTACTGGAAAAAAAGAAATGAAAATCAATAGGTTGATTAAAAAAAAAAGTCAACAATCATTTGAAAACCATCAAAATTACACAGCTAATTAAACATTACCAACAACAACAACTAAAATGAATATAATGACGGCGACAACGATACCGGAACAAGCGAAAAACAAAACAACGAATCACAAGCATCTATTCAAATTTACAACAAAATATACAAAAAGTAAACCCACAATAACCACACACACACATGCAGTTGTAGCAATCAACAAAAAAGACTAAATTAATTTCTGAGAGAAAAAACAGAAACAAAACAAAACAACAGTGTAACTACTAACCAATCTCCAATGATAAATAAACAAAACACAAAATCAAATGCATAGAATAACACTAAAAACTAACAGAGATCATCACAATGACAAACAGTGAAATGAAACACTGATATACATATACATGAATACGGACTGGTGAACATGAAAGTGTGTGTATGTAATACTGCACTCACTAAATTGAATTTGTACGAAGGATAAAATAAGAAGTAACATTAATCATAGTAGTAGTAGGAGGATGAGGAGAAGAAGAAGTTTAACGTTTTATTTCATCATGCAGGCGACTAATCACTTGTTCCAATGACATAATCGAGCCTAGAGATCAAATAAGCAGTAATTGAAATAGGCAGAGTAATTTTATGCTTGAATAGACAAAATGAACGAATTAGTTACAATAAAATGAATAGAAGAGAAAATAAACTATTATTTTTATCATTATTATTATTACAACATGCATAATAATATTTTGTTGTTGGCAATCATCAACTAATCAATAGACATGATTTATCTGAACAACCCACAAGGCGATCATCATCATCTATGCAAGAATTTATGCATAGTTGAAACATACAAAAACATACGAACATAAAGCGACTAAAAAAAAGAACACTTAACCAATTAAAAATTTATATACATTAAATAATTGAATTCTTACAAAGACACACAAACACAGGATGAAGCTAAACACTTTCAACTAATAATAATAAGGTTGAATAGGGGGGGGGGGGGTAAACAGATGAAAAGAAAAAAGTATTTATAAATATTAAAATTTAACATAACATTAGTAAAAGCAATTTATATATACATAAATATGAATAAAGAAACAAGATTATTAAAGCCAATGTTACGGTGATGGTGAGATGATGTTAACAAGGAAAAAAAAGTACTCATTGATTTATTAGAGTGTAGTGCATATTGGTAACTTGTTGAATATAAGAAAAAAAACAATAAACTGTACTAAATTGAAGACCTACGGGGAAATTACTTATTAAATTTTAAAAAGAATAAATACGAATGGGACTTTTGTAATTTTATTGATGACACTAAACAAACAGAAAAAACTGCATTTTTCCACTGCTATGGTAACCAGGAGTAGTTGTTCAATAAATGTTGAATTATGAATCTTTATTGAAGTTCATGAATAGGGGAAAATATTTTTATGAGTCTACATTATATTATATCAAGCAACAGTTTGATTTATTTATACATTTGTTTAAGTGAAGTACAATTCGATATCAACATTAATATTGATAAAATCTGTTTCAGTGTAATTACTGACTGCATAAATTGCTTTCATTGTTGGCTTAATAATTCTCATAAATCCATTAAAAAAAACATTACTGTAGATTGATGAGTATCTCATCAAAAACTATAGTGTTCACTTAAATATACATATACCTAATCTAAGTGAATTATAATGTAACAGAATATATGTTTAAATGGACATCTATGCATACAAAGAGGCAGAGAGAGAGCGAGAGAGAGATTTGTACACACACAATAGTGATTATTTTTGTGAAACAATAGAAATACACACAATTCAACAATGTAGGTAAAGCATAGAAATATTAGATTACTATAGAAACAATAAACATGTAGGTGATGAAATAAAGCATAATGACTGTGTACAACATAATAAAAGTACATAAAAATAAATAGTTACCAGTTTTTGAATTTGGCAAAAGTATCCATTCGGCGTACTCTTCAAAACATGTTGATAAAGTGTATTTGGTTACTATTTGTTGTAGACTTGAAGCACGATCTTCATATCTTTGTATTTATTTTATGATATAAATTGAAATATTTCAGAGTTAAGAAAGAAGCACTGTATGTTAGAATAATTCTGACAGATAATATACAAATGTTTAATTATACTACATTTGTAAGTAGAATTTTTTATAGAATGATCTCGTTTGAAGTGTCGTCGAAAACTAGAGAGTACTAGATATCTGTTTCGGTCTAGCACGGGACTCTTTAAAGTGCACACATAAGGCATTAAGTAAGTGTCACACTATATCAAAAAACTGACTTGTGCCCTTGGACTCTAGACTAGTGGTTTTAACGGTTTGGCATTCGTCGTGAAACCTGAAGGCACTTAGTTCAAATCCTTAGTGAGGTCGCTTGGCACTAACTAGTTTTTAATGGTATTGTAAGATAGATGAATACTATTTACAAACTAAACTATTTTCCACAGAAACTCATTACATATGCTACATTTGTTCACAACACTGGTTACCTAATATTCCTTGACTATAGGAAATTTGAGGAATGACAGAATAAAATATCATTTAGATGCTTACTTTTAATTGTAATAATTCATAACTACAGTTTTTCGTTTGAAAAATTATAATATTTCAAAAAGCTACTTTGGCGGGAACCCTAATAAAGAAGTTTACAATCCCCTTATAGGCTGCTAACTAAATCATCTGGTGGTGTTATACGTAATAAGGGAAAATATGAATTGACTGTTTAAAACAGCTGAAATAATAATATAGTAATCAATTGGATTTCAGTAGTACAGTGTTCAAGGTCAAAAATATCAATTTTTTTACACCCAACAAACACAGGGCAAAGATAAACAAAGAATCTATCATTAAAGGCAATAATGTTAAAGTATCGATAAAAGAAAACCTAAATTGAAATAAATAATCTTGAAAACAACAAGAAAGGATACGGATGACGATATCCCGGTTTCAATGCTTGAACTGCACGACTTGCATTGATAGCTGTAGCACGAACTAAACCTGGTAGAACATTTGCAGTTAAGAGAGCATTTTCCACAATTGGTCCAAATAAACCAACCTTTAATTTAGAGAGAAATCGAGAGTATAGAAAGATATCTAATAAATATAGTTTATACTTAATATAATATGTGTGCGTATCACATCAAAAATGTGAGAAAGGTAAACATGAAAGGAGGCGGCACTTGAGGAGAGAAATTACATTAAAGTCAATCTCACATGTGAATTGACTACACATTTTATCTCATACATAGTTTCTTTTACATAAAAAAAACTATTTTGATAAGGATATTCAATCAATCATCAGCAAACTAGAACTTCGTGCGTACGTAAATCAGTACAAGTCGCCATACCACAGCACAGAGGTGTGATTGTCAATTCAAATCCAATAGTAGTAGTGGTAGAAGTATTAGCAGTAATCGGAGAGACTAGAGTTCGGAGATATTATTCAAGTGGAATCTAGGTGTCCCAGGATACAAGAGCAATGCATCTAAGACATCTGTGATCGAATAGTCATAACGTACGAATATCGTCTACTCTTAACGGCCATGTTTCACAGCCATAAAGTAGGATGGAGTGAAGTGATGCGCAGTACACTCGTCCTTTGTTCAGCGAACGGATACCTCGCCTACGCCATAAGTGACGCAGGTTGGCTGATTAGGATATTATTGTCATATACATATTATGTACAAGCTTATCCTACAGGTTATTCAATAAATAGTATGATTCTACTGATATTAATAACACTCGATGAAAGGAATACACTTGATTTTTAAATCAAAAATTAAAGCAACACATAGACCCTAGTTTAAAGTATGCATTTCTTGTAATATTTAAGTTGAAAGTATCAATGAATTATATTTATCCAGAGTTCAATTATCATTACAGGATGATAAAAAATCACGTTTTATATTAAATTTTTTTTAGAACAGAATATGTTGTATTACCAAATAAATGATCATATATATACTAATAGTAGAATGAAAGTTTCAAGAATGTTGGAAATTCACCACAACTTCGATGAAACGTAGATAGTTCAGGGAATAGAGACATTCGTCTCTAATCAGTGAAACGTGTAGGATATTCAATAACTATTTATTATAATTAGTTTTTGACAGTAATTTACAGGAGGTCACCACCTGAAACAATTTTAGTTACTGCCAATCTTAAGCTCGAATAAAACAGTAGGGTTGGGGACAGGAGGTTATGAACCCCACTGAGAGAAATAAAACCTTGCTAAACAATTGCTAACTAGATGATATAAGCTTTGAGCTAGGAGTTAAAAGGTCCTCATACAACAAAGTTATGACACCTCATAGTGAAACCGAAAATTTCTGAGTAAGTTACACGGTCGATGGAATGTACAGACAATGTAGGAGACTGGAAGCACCACTGGAATATTAGCAGAAAAGAGAAGAACCAATAATGAAAAAAATAATCAATAGAAAACGTAGTAATCGATCTGACAAACCTGTGCTTCACGTCGTACTTCAACTTTATACAATCCATTAGGTAAAGGTGAAATAATAATTAATACATCACCGAATTGTGTACGCAGTATACTACGTCGAAAAGCACGTGAATTCTCATTCCATATAATCATAATTTCATCGTTTCCCAAATGTTTATACTAGTAAGTAATATTAGAAAAAGGAAAGAATTAGACAACAATCTGAAAGAGTTATTTGATTATAAAAATGATATATGAATCCAGTTATTTAGTATTGACTATATCAAATAATTTATAAGAAACTATAAACTGAACAAAAACACTTATGAGCATTTATAATATTCAATAGGGGATAGAGAATACTAATTAAAAATTATAATTGTATAATATAACGACATTCGAATTATATTCTCAAATTAATTACAATGACTCTATATTGCACTGTAGAATCGCATACAATAATCTGCATTTCATTTTCAAGCGATTGATTTTTTGGACAGGTGATAATAATTAACAAAGAACAACTTGCCAACTTGAAATGTCTACACGCTACACATTAAGGAAGGGTGATATGCAAAGTCGATCTTTACAACTGACGAGGTAAAATGAGATAGTGACAAAAATAATAGATATTAATTGTACTGCAGAAGCAGTTAATAAATTATTCAACTATCATGTACACGAAAATAACAATTTTATCCTACAACTAAATGAGATAATCAGTAAACATTTACATTCCATAATAATTAGTACGTATCTAATTTAAACTTAAGCTAAAAAGGAAAAGCAGAAGATCAAAGAACATATTATGTTGAGCATTGGAAGCGGATATGAAAAGAGCGAATACGTAAACTGGATAGAACTGGAAAAGAAAACCCAAGACAGAGTAGGTTAGAGAATGCTGATCGGTGGTGGCTCATGCTCCGCTGGGAGAAACAGGCATAAGTAGGTAGGTAAGTAATTTAATTTGTGTAATAATCATAATAATAGTTTGCTAAGCTTTATATTTAAGTAGGATGATCTTATTTTTTCTTGTTCAAGGAATGTATTCGAGTGAATCATCAAACGTACATCAACTAAATTCATGTGCAATTATACGAGTAATCAAATAGATGGATAGTGACCAGTAGCGAGATCTAATACAATCATTTCAAATTACTTTGGATTCATCAGATAGACGTATCTACATCTCAAGATTGATATAGTATTTCAATAGAATCGCTGAAGTTTGAAAACCTAGTGTACATTGGACTTGTAGATAATCATACGAAATGTTTGGTAGGGAGAAATTTAGTTATTAAAAGTACTTCAATTTCATGTATGTATGATTAAGTTTAGTATTTTTTTAAAATAAATTGCACAAATAATGCAAGAGATCAATAATACTCTTTCTATTAGACTAGTAATGTATTATGTATGTATCTACTAAACTAAAAGATAGATAAGTTCGAGTGGATTAAAAAGCAAATCTGTAGGATTTAAATGAAAAATAAACTAACTTTTAAATCTTCTTGAGTAGATGAAGGCATTCTTGTTGAAACATGAAAAATAACTTCCATAGTAGATGTTACATAATATGGTGTAGATGAACCAGCACGTCCACTACGTTCTAGTCCACCACGAAATCCTTTATGTGTAAGTAGATCAATTTCCCAACCAAGACCAGCTACAAAATTTTCAAATTCTAAACTAGCTGTTTGATTAGATAAAATACATTGTTTATCTTCTTGTCCTGCTCCAACATAGAATATTGCTATTTTATGAGTTTCACGCCTGACATAATAATAATAATAATAATAATAATAGATATAAAACAATAATACAACCTTACGTACAGTTACAACTTATTATTATGGATATTGTAAACAGAAACAAAGTATACCAAACAGTATCTGTCATGAGTGAAATCACTATATCAAGAAATAAAAACAAAACCAACATCCCGGGTTCGAATCCTGCGAGGTGCAGGAATCGTGGATGCGCACTGCTGAGGAGTCCCATACCAGGACGAAACAGCCGTCCAGTGCTTCCAGGTTTCTAATGGTGGTCTAACAATGATTGAATGATGATCACAAATGTGTAAAAAACACAAATCTCCAAAGCTCTAACTGAAAAAAAACTAACTAGGTAAAAAATAATGTTATTCAAGTAATTTTCTTCTTGTATCTTTTACCAAAAATGAAAGTATTTACATTGTAATTATACCGAGTACCTAGATTACACTGTTAGCCACTATTAACCGATTTAAATAAAAACTAAACAGGTAATATGTCCAGTATGCATATATATGTGAAGTACAGATTGATTAACTGCAACAGTTCTCAGCAAATCAAAAATTAAAAAAATGCAAGTCTTTATACATCTGTTCGTTTGTTTAACTGATGTTACGCGAGATTCCACGCTTAATTCGGATTTCAAGCAATAATAAGTTTGATTGTGCTCATAAAGCTAATATATCTGACTTGAATGCGACAATTCTAGTAACTTTTCTAGTCAATTTAATATTGATTCGAATACTTCTAATCATTAACACACACCTTATCATCAATATCAATGATAAGAAAATTTTTTTCAATTTAATAATTTAACACAATATATTGAATCAATCATTCATCATTCATTATCAACTACCACTGATGACAAATATCATCATGTGGTTTGATGATAATAGAAAATTATGAATTCTAATGCTCATATATCATCACACAACACCAGAAAATCTATACACAATTTTATATTGAGATTTATGGAAAAAAAAAGACTGACATTATCATAGAACTAGAGAAACTTGTCATTTGTGAGATGAGCAATGTTAATTTTTGGAGAAAAATATATTGAAGAACAAATCAGTCAGTTAGAGTTTAATTTTTTAATGTTTACTACAACATTGTTGTGATATAATTTCATATGATATAAATTAACTAGGAACTTTAAAATTTGGTTCACATGTTGTAATGAAGGAGAACACAGGTGAGGGCAACCGAATTGTATTTAACGAAAATTACAGAGTTACTCAGTAAAATAGGAAAATCATATCGTAAACGGTTAATTTGCAAATCTTCAATCCATTGTGTGACATTTCACTATTCATGCATTTCATACAAATTCCATTGTGTTCCCACTCTTCCTTTCTTGATCTTCCCCCATCTTCTGCTGCCAGACATTACGTTGACACTCACGTCATATACTACTTATAAGTAGCGCGCACCACAATGTAAACAATTGTGGAGAAATGAAAGAGAATGATATATGTAAATCTCTACATAGAGGATTTATAAATTGAGCAACTCTAGATACAATTGTTTGATCATTGAATATATTATTGATCGAATGCAATGTTTGTCTAATTCAGACAGACAGATAGATACAACACAGAACTGCGTACATAAGTACATCATTTCAGGTTGCCACGCGCCATCAGCACACAGATGCAACTGTCAGTTCAAATCCAAGAGTGATAGCGACAGTAGAAGTATTAGCAGTAATGGAGAAGATTATGGAGCGAAGATATGATTCGAGAAGTATAATTCAGTAAGATAAATTTAGAAGGAGAAAGGTAGAGATTATGAGGAATGCAGAAGCTTAGAATTTCATAGAACACAAAGAGTAAATGCACCTGCGCCATTGCAAACGATTCTGAGCCATGTCGTTCAAGGTCTCTAACCATTGGTGACTATCGTCTCGCAGACCCCAACCAGGTAGCCTACATGTAATTTTCTAATTCATTTTTGATCAACAGTTCTATTGATGAATAGAGAAT
This sequence comes from Schistosoma turkestanicum, assembly GCA_944470395.2. Taxonomy (NCBI): domain Eukaryota; kingdom Metazoa; phylum Platyhelminthes; class Trematoda; order Strigeidida; family Schistosomatidae; genus Schistosoma; species Schistosoma turkestanicum. The sequence continues at coordinate 14,063,495 of OX103972.1, read as the reverse complement.
GTGATTACATCAAGGAATTAATATTTTAAAATCTTAAGTTGGTTAGATGTAGTCCGTGAGGAAAAAATTCCGCTTGTTGAAATGCGTCAGCACTGAAGCTCGATGAGGTGCTTGAACTTGTGTTATTCAGCTTTAAATTCAGCAAAAACTGTATTAAAAAGTTTCTAGAGTTTTTTTTTCTTCAAAAAAAAACAATTTATCAAATGAACTTACGATCCAAGATTATCTAAATGTTTTAATTCACGTACAAGAGCTGGAGATTTTTGTAATAATTCAATCATAGGTCTATGTCTCCATGATAAATAACCTAATTGATTTAATAAATGACGTGAATTATTAAATTGTAGAGTAGTAGTTTGTTTATTATTAGTATTGGATTGTAATTCATGGAAATTTGTTTTTTTATCATTGACTAATGAACGAATTGTACGTTTCGGTGAATTTATATGACTAGCTGGTTGAGAATTATATAATGATGATCTAATAAGATGAAAGTTAAGAGACAATACAAAAAAAAATATGAGCAACGTTTTAAAAAATAAAATTGAATGAATAGCAGATAAATAAAGGAATAATAATCTATCGGTTGTAAAAAATGTTATGAAATTAGTTGATAAAGATATGTCCCACACTTAATATCTGTGATCGTTGTCTACATTCCCATTCTATGATAGTTAATATAGAGAGAAACTGAAGGGCAGGTACTGATGCATATTTATCTGTTACACTAAAGCATATAACTACATCTGCTGGAGCAACCTGGTGTATGAACTCTTACTTGATAAGTAAGTTTTGATCGTTCCATCCATGATATACCTGAATTCTATTTGTTATACATAGAGAGCTATTGAAAGAGGTATTATAATTTTAAAAGACATACTTCACATCATGAATTGACTTAAGTTGAAGAATCATTGAAATTTACGAAGCACTGAAAAGTTGATTGACTGTAGTATATGACTCTTTAGCAATGTGCACCTATGACCCCAATCAAGGATCGAACCTGTGACTTTCAAGTGTGATGGTGACCACTTAGCTTTTAGAAAACTGATCAGACGATTCAATAATTCACATGTCTAACTTTAGTTAATTCACGCTATTACACAACTATCATTCAATGATGTCAATTAGTGTAGCTGCATCAAAAATCGAGATAGTTGAATGCATACTAGGACGAAACCCCGTCCAGTGCTATCAGGTTTCTAATGGTGGTCTAACATTGATCGATTCATGGTTTCAAAAATGTGTAACTTAACAATCTTCACAACTCCGTAATGCAAATTACCTGTGCTCACTAGTGACTAGCATCGTGAGGAATCTTCTCCGAGTTCTAGTGGGAAGACGTGACTAGTGAAGTTCAACCTGTTCGGGTCTAGACAGTAACTACCGAAGACTGTGTATGAGGTTGCGCAACTCCGTGAATTCGATCAAGTTAGACATTAACACCGTCAGATACCGGCTCAGTGGTCCGATGGTTAGGCGTTCGCCTACAATACCGAAGGTCCTGGGTTCGAATCCTGCGGGGTGCAGGAGTCGTGGATGCGCACTGCTGAGGAGTCCCATACCAGGACGAAACGGCCGCCCAGTGCTTCCAGGTTTCTTCTAATGGTGGTCTAACATTGATCGATTCATGGTTTCGAAAATGTGTGACTTAACAATCTTCAAAACCCCGTAATGCAAATGCATATAAAGAAACTTACAGCCTAAGATGCTTTAATAGATAAGTGTATTCAAGCTTCAATTAATTAGAGAATGGAAAAATCAATAAAATTGACTAAACGAAAAAAAGAAACTAAACATAAATAATTTTTCAACGTACAAATCTAATAAGTTTGATAATTTCCGATGAGTTATATCTTCATCTAATTGACATTGAGCAGTTATTTGATCACATGTCACTTTCTCCATATTTTGACATGCAATTTCTTCTTTGTCAGAGATATTTTGTGAATTTTCATAATCATATGGCTTTGAAGTGAACCAGTTAATAGAGCATTCTGGACTAGTTTTTGCCAAATCTCGTAAAACCTGGTACAAAAAAAGTGAACGAGAACAATCATGATAGTGAGAAAATGGGATGATTTACATACAACGATACAGTGTCTACGGTCATTTTAACCACGTGATTATTTGTGTTTATAATTTCATTAAACATTTTGAAAAAAGCCGATTATATTATGAACCAGTACAACCTTCACTTGAGGACCAATCAAAAGACAGAAGTATTTGACAGTGGTCTCATTTTGAGTTGGATCATTTCAGTGATAATACTTCATGACTGTAAGTAAAACGGTCTTGTTGCTAAGATGATGCCTTTAAACTGTTGAGTAGTGGATTTAATTATCCACATTTTCAACTCTGTTGATTGAGCTACTTTGATATCTTCAACGCATTATGTGTGTAAACAATTTTATTTCAAAACTCATAATTATAAGTTAATTTGTTTTCGTTATGATGAAAAAAAGTACACTTTTCATATATGAGTAAGGGAATTATTATCTTAATAAGTTTCATTTTGTATTCAATCAGATTTAGGTGTATACAATATACACTAGTTAAAAGTAGTAGTTATTGGGTTTCAAGCAATCAAATTTTAATAACTAGATCTAGGGCTCCGTTGAATTCGACTGAAGTATTTCTTAAAACATTAAGATATTTTAGGCATTGTTTACAGTCATAGAAATTTTTAATCCTCCTTCACAGAATTGAATGGTACTCTAATGTTGATTGGTAGGTGAAAACAAAACACTAACATTGACTAGGGTTTAGGTGAATCAGTATAAGGTTGTTGAGATTGTTGAATTTAATCGAAGACAACAAATAAAACTAGCGAGCACTAGACGGATATTTTGTATAAGTACGGGACTTCTCAACTGTGCAGTCTGGCATCGAGCTAAGGATTTTCAGTAACACGTATGAATGCTTAGCCTCTAAACGATTGAGCCGGTGCTCAACGATGTTCAAGCGAAACATCAACCAGTCAGTCAGTTACAACGTATAGCTTCGTACATACTTACATAAGTTCCTGTCGCTGTACCACATTACCACAGAGAGGCAATTGTCAATTCAAATCCCATAGTGGTAGAGAGATTAGGAGTATTAGTGGTAATGGAGAAGATTAGGGTTCGAAGATATTATTTAAGTATAATTCAAAGTCAAACACAAACAAATGCATAATACTGAGCGAACCTTTCCCACACATGATGAAAAGGTTTTAGGTTCGATTGCCGGTTGTGTACACTCATTGGTGAGGAGTCTAAAAAAAGCCGTTCAATATTTACAGATTTTCAAGTGTCTAACTTAGGTCCATTCATGATTTCAGTGATATCTTTATGATTTGAATGTCTATTTCAAATAAAAATATACAACACTCTTTATAAGTAACTCCATTGAAAAGTCATATTAATATAAAAACGACAAAACCATATGTAGACGTTTTCCTCAGAGAAGCAAAAAAGGTCGGTACACAGAACAAACTGTTTTGATAAGTAAAACAAACTTACATCACTTAACCGATCGAAATTATCAATCGTATCTGATGTTATGCTGTTCGTTGTTAATGAAGGCGGATTTACCCTTGGAGGAGGACATGGTGGTGGATCACGTGTGAGCAAGCTTGAATTCAAATCATCAGAATCAACTACTGGTAAGTCTGTAGTCGATTGCTGATTATCTTCACTTCCAAATATACTGCCATATAAATAAGAAGCATCCCAGCTATATTTACCAGAAAGATCACGTATAATAATTCTTGTGTAGAATTTATCTAAATGAAAAATATATAATAAGAGAGTTATTTAAGAACTATGAATATACTGGTATATTCATTAGACAATTAGCCATACACTTTATAATTCTAAAATGTAGATCTGGTATCTAACCAGTGCAGTTGACTCTGTTGATCCTGAAGTTCTGTGGCAGTGCTTGTCAATAAAAGGTGTACCAAAAAAGTAAATTAATCTTGTACAAGCTCTCTACTCAAACAATACTGGTCGAGTCAGAACTTATGACGAACTGTCATTGGAACTGATTAATTCAAGTGATGTCCGTCAGCGCTGTCCACTTTCTTCATTCTTGCTTAACTTCGTCATTGACATGCTCTTAGAGACGACATTTTCATTCTTTGGCGCGGTTTGGAAATGTGCTACGTATGTTCCACAATAGACTGCCTGGATAAACGGTGCTGTCTGATGTAGGAGTATGCTGGAAGGTAGGGACGGCTAAACCAATATACGACACTAATTCATAAGGTCACTGACAAGTGGACTGAGTCAATGTAGACCACCAGATTGGGGTCCGCGAGACGACAGTAACCGATGGTCAAAGACCTTGTACGACATGGCTCCAAACCATTTGCAACGGCGTATGTGCATCCATCCTTTGTCTTCTCTCAAATTCTAACCTCAATTCTTCATGACCTTAATCTTTATCTTCTCAAATTTATTTCACAGGATTATACTTCTTGAATAACATCCTCGAACCCTAATCTTCTCCGTTACCGCTAATATTTCTACAACATCTACTACAATGGGATCTGATTCGACAATCCGATCTCTGTGTGTTGGTGTGGTATGGCAGCTTGAACTGATGTATGTACGTTCGAACTTCTACGTTGTAGCTGAGTGACTAACCGACCAGTACAACATACAGCGGTCGAAAGTAAAAGTTAACCTTTATAAACAGAGCAATTCATATTGGTTTCCACTAGAAGAGAAATACATTGGAATAGGAAGGTCAACCGAAAATCATAATCTGAAAATGTAATCAATGTAAAGTTGGTTTATAACAAATTAAAGAATGAACGAAAGAGCAATCTAACATCGAAAAAAAGCGTTGTTCCTTACGATGTACAAGCTTGCATTAGGCGAGTTCAGAAATGTTTTTATTTTAGTGACCCAGGATTTGACTCCATTTCGGAAGAATGACTCGATATTCTATGAAACAGATCTTTCTTACAATTTCCCCATACTATTATTTTTGGGCGAACCCAAGTTTATGAGACGGCGGAAATTATAAGCTAATTACAGTTTATTTTAGATGAATTTATTTCATACATTTGCGTGAGCAGATGGACAATAAAGAAAAGCGTAAAAGAGAAGCAAATTGAAGCGAAGAAGGCGAGTGGACTGACTTTATCGATGAGGCATGATTAAGAATTTATGATCAGACAAAAATAACCTGGATGTGTGATATGCGTAGTAAACAATGCACATACTAACAAGAGTAAAAACAACCAAGGTTACCAGCGAACGATTGACAGGGTCATAAGAAGTATGAATAGTAATTCAAGAATAGACAGCTAGAAAGTCATCGAAAACCACGAACCACTGAAAAACTGATTTGTTCTAATATGGAACTCCCAAGAAGTGAGGATTCACGAACCAAATAACAAACGGACCCATGATCTTTAGTCTTGTATGTACGGGCATCCATATTTAGACTAATGAGTTGGCCTCCAAGGATGCGAGACATCCATACAGTGCAGGCAGTGAGGAATGGCCTCAGAATATCGTGAATTAATTAAGGTCAGATATGTGCAACACCAGATCCTGGTAAGCTGGTCTGGAAGTCAAGAGTCTACATGCGGAACCGAAAAAGTAGAACATACTAGAGATCTTTTATGGAGTAAAGTACATAAACAATTACTTCACTAGCTTAATAACATAAAATGTTAAGTCGCTTTCTACTTCTATTACCACCAGATAAAATTGTTTGATGCCTAATAGAGATTAGCAGTCAGAATGATGTTGCGCGTTTAAGTTGTTGAAAATAATTTGTCAGAAACCTTACATTTAGATTTGACGGGAGAGGCTAGCAAACGAGATATTTGTAATCATGGAGGCACTGGTACATATGGGATTCGATGTTTTATAATACAGTGTTACAGTTAGTGACGCTATCTATGGGATATTCAGTTGACGACATCATGTGACATAGACTATTGACCATTGATCAATAGAGATATACTTAGCACTGTGAATCAAAATAATATAATAATCATACATAAGCTACTACTCAATGACGAACAAATAACGTACTTGGAATACGTAAGTCAAGAAGTGTAAAAAACCCACGCATTCAATAACAAATGATCGGATACAAAAAATGCATATACCTGTTACTAAGCGAGACTTTGACGAACCCATTTCAACATCTTTAGAATCTAAATATGAAAGCGGTAGATAGGAATTATTGAATCCGATTATTTGTAATTCATTTGATAAATTAACATTGTCCTCATCATTACTAACTGTAGCAGGTACCGTAGTGTCATTGATATTTTTCGATTGTAAAGGAAATTTAACAACAGGTAATGATATAAATGTTAAAATAATTGAACGATCCAACACAAATATTTGTAAATTATTTTGTTCAAAAATATCTGCCGTTAATTCTGATAACTCATCCATATTACTATGATTGTTAGTTGTGACTTGTTTTTGAGGTAACTGATCATGATTTTCTTGTATGGATGTATTCAATTGTACACCTTGTTTTGACTAAAAAAAATAGACATACGTATGTATAGAGATTGATATATGAAAGGTAGATGACAATATAGAATGATTAAAGAGTGAACAAAAAATACATCATTGATCGAATGTGGCTAGTAGTAGATTCCAGGATGTGTATTTTGCCTTGTATGGGACTCGTCAGATGGATATACATGAATTCTGGAGTGCATGCTCACTTCAAGGTTCGGACCCAGTACCGTTTACTTCAAACAGCACTGCGTTTGTTTAGGTACATCAAGCTGACAAGTCCAAAGTAGGACCAAACGCGCTTTCTGGATTTGACTGCGAGCCACATTCCATCTACATTTTATCAACTTCAGTTACAACCTCCATATTAAGCTAATCTGTACAAGATTTCATATATGCTAACAAAAACATATGTTCAAACCATTACGAATCAGAATAGAAAATATGTCATTAATTAAGGATCATTAAAGGTATTTAAACTAAAAACAGAATACTTAGAAAATTCAACACTGTCACAAAGTGAACGAAAGAATGAATTTATGACACTGTATACAACTTCTAATTGCATATTTTAGAACTATTTACTGAATCACAAATATTAGGAAATATTAATAACTAGTTCCATGATCTCTAAAAGAATTAGTTAAAATAAATTCCATTAAGTTAGTGTTCTAATGATTAAACAAATTGGGCAAAATACATAGAATTGTGATAATTTTTTGCGATTCAAAGTTTGTTGTTAAATCATACAAGGTGGATGGTTGGCGGAGAACGTTGTGTCTAAAAGCATTAAATTCAAAGTCCAAGAGCAAAGTCGTACAATCTACGTACAAGGAGGTCAAGACAGCATGGTATCCCTCTTAGATAATTAGTATTTTTATCGATGGTGCTTTTTCCTTTCTTACCTTTTTCAACAGATTTCCTAAGCCGACAGAAAGGGTTTAAAAGCTTAGAGCTAACACGCCTCAAAATATTAGCAAAAGAAAAATATGTGACAGTCCTCACACAGTTGTCTTTCGGACTTTGTGGTCACACTCCTAAGTCATTAAGACTGCTTCTAACGAAGCTTCGTTTTCAGGTATTTCAACTTGAAGTATCTTTCCACCTAGTGGGTAAACGAGAAGTGACGAATATCCATTTTAACAGAACTAATAGTAACCCCGGTTACCGTTGAATTCGGCCTTCCTTTCATTAATTTAATCAAGACTATTAAATACTGGGGATAAGTAGAAAGTTTGCAAGAAAAACACAAATGCACAGTAATTATCCTCGCTACTTATCTTAGTAATGTAGTTTTAATGCAGAATGACATTCCTACACCTGTTTGGAAAGTATATTTATAAGGGCCGAGGTAACTGTTATTTACTGAGGTCACCACCCTCATTAGAAAATACATTACAAAATAATAACTTACCATTGGAAACTGGTCTATATGATTGAGTAAATGACTCACTGCCATACGTGCAGCAAGTCGTACTGATTCTATTGCACGATTCATATCTTCATTATAATGAAATCGAATTATTGTATTCTCAGTGTTGGCTACATTCCAAGATTTTGCTATCATTGTAGATAGGTCTATTTCAGATTGAGGAGCCTATGAAAAACAATAAATACATACATATATCAGTATAATAATGACACATAAAGATGAAACATAATGAAAAACTGATAAATATCAAGTTCGAAAATAATTGGGCTACTAAAATTAAAATTGAGAAATTCAGATATTTTAGGAAGTATGTTAAAAATAGCAGGTTATAAATATCGAGCATCAAAACTAAGAAAAATATTGTCAAACCTAAATCTGTCAAATAGAAGAATAATATTTGTTGATATTACTATCATTATTACTATCAAGTCAAATGATTTTATGGAGTAGAAAGAATTTTTTTTTGACAAGATAAAAGTTTCACAATGTAAAGAAAGATAAACTGTTAAAATTAGTAATATGAACAAAGACTGCGGTGTATTGATTTGTCAACAAATATGAAAATCACATGACAATCAAAATACAATTTCTAGAAACTTAATCCGAGGAGTTGAGTATACATGTTTAATACTTAACTACAGAAATAAAACAACGAATAAACTGTAAACTTTGCACAAGAAAAATAAGGGAAAATAATGACTATATTGTGGAACTAATCATAGAACGCATGGCAATACATTCATACATGATCAGGACGATGATACAGAAAATTATATAACATAAAACGGAAAGAGATAGAAGGTTAAATGATTTGAAATGAAACATTTCATAAATTGTTTCGAGTTGATGCTTATTATAAGGATTATGTTGATGTGAGATAATACACTTAATTACTTACTTACTTACGCCTGTTATCCCTAATAAAGCACAGAACGTCGACCAGCATTATCTAACCTACTCTGTCCTCGCATCTCTTTTCCAGTTCGCCCCGATCGCTTTCATTCCTTTTATGTCTGCCTCCGATTCTCGGCTCAGTGTGTTCCTTACTTAGTCTACCTCTTTTCCTTTAGCCTTGTGGATTCCAAGTACGGCCTCGTCTTGTGGCACAGTTGGGTACATTTCTCAATGTGTATCCTATCCACCTCCAACACGTATGCCGAATTCTTTTCCTTAGCTGGAATATGCCGTGTTCTCTCCCACAGTAGGTTGCTCCCGATAGTGTCTTACCAACGGGTGAAGAGTGCCTTGTGTAAACAACTTTTAATTTTTGTGCTGAAAATTATGACTGGTTTTGCTTGATAGTTGTATTCAGTTTCAGATGTTCTTTAATTGTAGAAATGCTACATTTTCTTTGCCGATTAGTATATTTATATCTCCATAAGATCCATCTTGTTTATTAGTGACGCTGCTCAGATATGTAAAGGTGTCCAGATCTTCAAAGTTTCTACGTCAATTGTCATTTTTTTGGTACCCGTTCTTCTGTATTCAAGGATTTTGTATTTATCCATCAGAATGTTGAGGCCTACAGACGCATAAGTTACCGATACACTAGCTGGTTTTACTTGGATTTATTGATGTATGTATGGTCATTTGCAAAGTCAAGATCATCTAGCTTTATCAGAGCTATCCACTGTGCCTTTGCTTCCTACCTTTGAGAGGTTGAGGTCTTCATAATTCAGCCAACCTCCAGAAGGAAGAGAAAGGCCAGAGGTAACATATTTGGTAACTATTGATTATAAGGAGAATTGTAGCATTCTATTGATGAATGATTAAGTGAATCGAAGTAAACTTTAACAAAATGCAATTTTCATAAGGTTTCGTCCTATTTGGGACTCGTCAGCTGGATGTACTCATGGAGCAGACGATTGTTCTGTGTTCGACTCTCAAAGTGAACAGGAATTTTGGTATGCAGATACACACAACTGAAGAAGCTTAAATAGGACGAGCTGCGCGTGTTTGATTCCACTGTTAGCCACAATCCATCTCTGCTTATAATATTACACAAAGAAGTTGATATTCTAAAAATCTAGGCTGAATTAAACCCCAACAGTTATAATATCAAGTTTTTATTCTAACTCAAGGCATTCACATTAAGTAGCAATATTCTGAAGTTCATTGGATAATTACAATATATAAATTAGAACACTATGGAGTGATCTAACTGTACTGATAGCATAAAAACGTTACTGGAACATATCACACTTATACATGCATATATTTTACACTAAATGGACCATTTTTTTTTTAAATGGAAGGAAAAAATGGTTATATGGTATCTAAAATTTAATAAAAAAAATTCAATTGTAAATGACTAATTTCTAAAAAAACTAATCATAGAAATAGCAGGATTATTATGATGAATAAACTTACATTGAATAAATTAATATCAATTGACTGTTTACACATATCAATATATTCTAATAAAGGATCTGTGAAATTCATACTTGATACAATTTTAGATTGAGAATAATTGGAGTTTTGTGTTGAATTAACTAATGACTGTGCATTGGTCTCATTCGATATAATAAAGCATAACACTTCAATTATTGTAGATAATAAATTAGCAGCTGGAAATAATCGTACCAGTGTTGATTCTGTTTTATTGTCAAAATTCTTGATTAATTCATCATACGGTATACACATGGACCATTCAAGTATTGCTTGAATAAGACTAAGAAAAAACTATGCAAAAGTCAAACAAGAAAAGAAATAAGTAGAATTACATAATCAGTAAAAAATTTCAATGAAAGAAAAGTTTATTCGAAAAAAAAACCAAAAAAATTAGATATATGAAGCAGAAAATGACACAATTATTACATCCAATCTTACATGTCATGGACAAAAATTGACCAAACTTTTAGAACGCCATTCAAGACAGACAGATAGATACAACGCAGGACTTCGTACATAAGTACATCAGTTCAGGTTGCCATATCACGTAACTGTCAGTTCAAATCCAAGATAGTGATAGCGACAGTAGAATTATTAGCAGCAATGGAGAGGATTAGGGAGAGAAGATATGATTGGGAAAGTATAATTCAGTGAGATAAATTTAGAATGAGAAAGATAGAGATTATGAGGAATTCAGAAGGTTAGAATTAAAAAGCACACAAAGAGTGGATGCATCTGCACCATTGCAAACGATTCTGAGCCATGTCGTTCAAGGTCTTTAACCATTGGTGACTTTCTTCTCGCGGACCCCAACCAGGTAGCCTACATCTACCAACATGAATCAGTCCATTTGTCAGTGACTTCATGGATTTCTGTCATGTTTCGGTCTGGCCGCAATGCCATTCAAAGAATAGTAATAAGACGAATTTAAAGCAAATAGGAAACAATCTTTGTTAAATTAATGATGCATCTAAGTTTACAGGGATATTTTTAGGCAAACAGATACATATGTTATCGTAGTTCGACAACATGGAATCATATTCTTAAATCGACTATATAATTGAGAAACATCATCATTTTGTAAAAGCTAATGAGTGGATGAGCCACATACTAGGACGAAATGGCGGTCCAGATGATCTAGCATTGATCTACTGATGATTTCAATGAAGCCCAACGATCTCCACAACCCTATAATGACAATTAGGATGTACTCCCTAGTCACTAGCTTCGTGATGAAATTCTAGGAGTTCCAGTGAGAAGTCGTGACCAGTGGAGTTCAATCGTATCAGGCGTGAAGTAGTTACCTACCGAAGACAATGGATGAGGTCGCACAATATAGTGGATAGATTGAAGTTAGACATTAGTGTCGTTGGATGCTGGCTTACTAGTCTAGAGGTTAAGTGTTTCTATACAAGATCAAAGGTTCTGGGTAAGATTCCCGCGTGCAGCGACTGTGGATGAGCACTTCTGACAAGCTCCGTACTAAGATGAAACGGCCGTCTAGTGTTTCTAGGTTTCTGATGGTGGTTTAACCTTGACTGATTAATTAATTAATGATTAATGATAAGCAGGAACACTATTCACCAGACAGTAAAAATACCCGGAAATAACGTATCTATCGTCTAAATTCATTTCACTTAGCCATTAGGTACTTATGGCTTATAATGAACATTGTTAAACCCAAACTCAGATATTTTTGGAGACATTATAACTATCTGTTGTAACAGTTTACATTATTATAGTTGGTATTTGAATCTGTGTTGTTCCTTCTCACCTGTTTTTACGAATAACTAGTAGTAAATAATTCATGAAAAGATTTTTATTACATATTCAGAGTGATAGATCAATATTAACTATAACTGATTATCCTATAGACTTATATTATGAATCGAGCTTCGGTAATTATTGAAGACCAGGAAGCAGCCATGCGCAACTGTGATTCGTAGAGTTGAACGATGTTCGATCTAAAATAGATACCTACCAATAGGATTACGGAATATTATGCATTAATAGCTCAGTGGTCTAAAGATTACGTCATCATAAAAGGAAATGAAAGTTCTGGGTTTGACTCTCAGTGGGTTCAAAGGTGAGCTAAGAAGCCTAGTACTAGAATAAAACAACTATATATATATATATATATATATATATATATATATATATATACTTCCACATACTTGTTTATCAGTTGATGACACGCTGTTAAGATTAGTTATATCCCACGTAGAATATAGAGTCCATGCAAGTGTCTACATGAAATACAAAAAAGAGACAGATATTTATTTATAATACTAGTAATATTAGTAAGCACATACAAAGCTATTGAAGCTTAAAAACAATATATTTAAGTATAACACATGAAAAACGCTACAAGAGGTATTATTCCTTGGTAATACAGAATGAAATAACTTGATCGTTTGTGAAAGCTGAAATAATTCTCGATGTTTGAACTGTACAGGATTTGTAGCTTTAAGATTACAGAAACGTGTCATATATAGAAGGAAGCTACGAGAAGACAACGAATATGTGTTCCAATGTTAGTCACTTGAAGTGACGATAACAAAGTTGGCTTGAAATACAACTTTTAGGATTCATGATGAATAAACTTGTTGGAAAACATGTCTAAGGATTACAAGATTACAAGTGTAGATAACTATCACTGAATCTTGGTTTCCACGAGTGTTTTTTTCAGTTTACGTATATACTTAGTGTGATACGCTGAATAAGAACGATTCTGAGAATGATCAGTTAATATTATAGAGATATGTGCTCACGTTGAGACACAGTCGTTTCATATCTTGCCTCAAAACTTGGAAGACAGAAGAACCGAAAGCAGAAAATGACTGCATTGGTAGTTTGGTTTTCCCCATTGACAGTTAAGACTGCGATTGACCAATCTCATTTGAAGTATGTGCATCCTGTGTTGATTGCCCCAATATTCCAACTAGGTCATAACCATAATATGCAGAGATGGATAGTGGCTAATAGTGGAACCCAGGACGCGCATTTCGTCCTATTTAGTACTCATCAACTGAATGGCGTTTCAAGAGAATGGTACTGGACTCGAGTCTCGTAATGGACATTAACTCTGGGATGCAGGCACTTTAAGCTGACCAGTCATTTTTCGGAAGGAATGTGCGACCTGGACGACACTATCCATCTCTACTTGAACAATTAATGATATTTACTTGTTGAAATCATCATGTTGTAGAAGAGCTAAAACAAGTGATTATGTTGCAGCTTTTAAAGTGGTATTATATGTACATTAATTGAAAATCTCACCAGACATAATACTAATACTTGTGAAAAGTAGTTAATTTTTAAGGAAAGATAATTGCAGCAAGCGATGAAATACATTGTTTGAACATTTTTCATTGACTGTCAGAACTTACCGATAACACTAGGGAAGGCAATTTTACATCGCGAGATAACAAGAGATGACAATATTCAGAAAGCATTTTTATCATTTCAACCGCAACGATAGATACGGCTCTATTTTTAAACCGCATCATTCCCAATAAAATAATAATTGAATCGAAAAGCAAGTCGGTCATTGGTGTAGGACTGATAGGTGATGCAGTTCCTGATTTCTTTGAAGATGAATTCATTAGTTCAATAACACAGTAAATTGTTAAACCAGTAATGGCCAGGCATCGAACCTCTCCAGATGGATCTGACAAGACAGCTTGTGTTAAAATGTGAATCAAATGTGACTGAAGTTTCAAAAAAGTAAATAAAAGGTTAATAATTAGGTCTAATATTTGTGGAAATCACGAGTTGCTCATCACAAGATCGACAAAGTTACAAAGACTCGTGCATGCGGTTGATTACAAAGTCAGATGAAATTGAGTTACTCTTCAACAGACGCGTACAAATCATATGGACGAAATATCTTAGCGAAAATAGTAAACTAATGACTACAAACATTATTTCTGATCAGGATAATTTGTAAATGTAAATAAGAAACTGAATAAATGTATCATGTATATACGGATTACACATTCTAAATTTAAACAGAATTAAGTTATTCTACGCTCAAAAGACAAGAGAAGAAATGATAAAGCTGAACAAACCGCAGGTGTTTTACATTAGTTTTTTTCTTCACAGAAATCAACACATTTAAGTAAAGTGTACTTTATGTATTCGTAAATTTAAAAAATACTACTTGCCCATGAAATCCGAAAAGAAACAACTGTCCTTATGAAGAGTAAATAAATCGGCACAATGCATACATATTACATGGTCTCTAAACAATCAGTTGAGTTCAACGATTAATTAAAACTGAAGATTCTACATCAGAAATGTGCAAGACACATCTACTTTATGAAACATGAATCATATAAAGTTTCAGAAAACAAGTCATGTTGAATATAATGTATGCAGTGTTCCAGTTCAATAACATAATCTATGATTAAAACTTAGAGCTCAAATTTACATGAAAAATCTATCAGAAAAAAAGAGATATTAAATAAGAAGTTAAAATCATTTATTTCTGTACTGCAAGTATGTTAGTTCAGTTAAGGAAGAATGTACTGTGGTAACTAATAAAAAATAATAATCATGTTTAACTTTATGATATATATCCAGCCTTCAACAGAAAAATGATGATAAGTGAAAAATTTGACTGAAAATAATAACAATATTGTATGCAAATAAGTCGGTCAGTCAGTCAGTTACAATAGAGAACTTCGTACCGACGTACGTACATAAGTTCAAGCTGCCATACCATATTAGCACAGGGAGGCTATTGTCAATTCAAATGCCATAGAAGTAGAGGTAGTAAAAGTATTAGCAATAATCCGAAAGATTAGAGATGGACGATATTGGTTCAAGAAGTACGATCCCGTGAAATAAACTTAAAAAGAAAGTGAAAAAGGTGATGAGGAACTTTGAAGGCTAGGATTTGAGAGAACATAAAGAATGAATGCACTTGCGCCATTGCACAAGGTTTTGAGCCATGTCATTCAGAGTCTGTAATCATCGACTGCTATCATCTCGCGACACCTACCAACATGATTTAGTTCGCTTGTCGGTGAATTCATCGATTTCTGCCATGTTTAGGTTTGGCTGCCTCTACCTTTTTTCCAACCTATTCCGACATCGCAAAGCATAGCTCAATGAGACAGTAGGTGGTTAGGCATACGTAACACATGTCACAAGCACCTCAACTGATGAAATTTTAATACTTCATCTATTGACCTGCCAGCCTTACCTAGCTGTTGGGGATGTTAGATCCCCAAAATTCGCTTGATAATGCCGTAATTATAGACTTGAGTTTACCAAAAGCCGCGTCACACTCTTTAGTCCAGTTCCATGTGCTATGCTTCTGCAGTAGACAATTCAATGGAGCGCGAATATCATGCATCGAGGGAACAAAAGCTGAATAATAACTGATTAAACCGAGAAAAGATCGTAATTCGGAAACATTAGTGGGAGTGGGCATCAGTTTGACAGCTCGGATGTTTTCAGGATCCGGTCTGCGACCGTCGGCATCAAAGATGAATCCCAAATACTTTACCGACTGCAATAGAAACTGGCATTTTTCTGGGCGTAACCGGAAACCATTGTCACTGATGCGTTGTAGTACCAATGTCGTGCGTTCCCGTAGCTGTTCTAACGTCTTCGCAACAATCAAGATATCATCGAGATAAGCTGCAACCTCTGGGATATCTGACAGGATAGTATCCATTAGTTGTTGGAAGATAGATGGCGCAGTCTTAATTCCAAAAGGTAGGCGGTTATACTGGAACAAACCACGATGAGTGTTGATAGTAAGCAGCTCTTTAGATGCTTCATCGACTTCCACTTGCAAATAAGCATCAGCTAGGTCAAGCTTTGCAAAGAACTTTCCTCCATTCAGCATAGTGAACAGATCTGCTGGGACTGGCAGAGGATAATGATGCTGTTCTAGAGCTGCGTTGAGACCTGTAGAGAAGTCAGCACATATACGTATCGTGCCGTTGGCCTTCTTGATAACGACTATAGGTGCTGTCCAACTGGAGTAAGAAACGGGAGTAATAACTCCTTGTCGTTGAAGGCGATCCAGCTCTTCATCTACTGTTGCTAATGTAGCATACGGTACAGGTCTCTTTGGACGAAAAGCAGGCTTAGCCCCATGTTTCAACCGAAGTGTCGCTTTCATAGCAGTGCACCGACCTAATCCAGGTTCAAAAATGGTTGAAAACTCTGTCATCAGCTTCTTCGTATACGCTTCTGGGTCATGTCGTTGTGATACCAGGTTGCATATGGTATTTAGCGGGACATCAGCCAATTTTAGCTGGTCGAACCAATCCCAGTAAACGACGAATCTCGGAAAGCAACTTTACATTCCAATTGTCCTAACAGACGAAGATAATTACCACATGCTGTACGAGGCTTTTGTGTTGTGTGCTGCAGACTTGGGCTGCCCAATTTGGTCCAATTTTTGCGTGAGAGGATAGTGACATCAGATGCAGTATCTATTTGCATTCTACACAAATAACCGTTAATATTAAGGGTAATAAATTTCCTCTCACCTGGTGATGAGCTTTGGCAGGAAGATATTAGGCTCAATGCATTGGTACTGGATCTAGGAACAGGCTTCTTAGCACTTCTGGATCGGTTTGGCTTTTTCTGTAGGCAAAAGTTATCTTTATGACCGATGGCTTTACACTTCCTGCATCTATGCTGCCTAAATGGGCAGTTCCGTACATAGTGCCATGAACCGCAGTGCCAGCAAGCAGAAGGTGGATTCATTTTGGGTTTTTGGGGCGAATTGGAGCGGGGTGAACTGGGTGTAGCACGGGCAGACTTATAATGATTAGGTGGCTGCTGTACCAAATGAATTTCAGATCGGCTTGAACTACCACTCTGAACTATAGTCGAGTCTCGTTGTAGGTTAGTGAGACGTTGGTACTCATGAGCCATATCATTAAGCGTAAGCTTTGGATCTTGCTTCAACCGACTTAGTAGCCTTGTTCTAATGTCACTGAACTTACTCGACTGGAGGCTGCAGATGAGTATAAGGGCTTTGAACTGGTCTTCCGACAAAGACTTCAACCGAAAGCGTTCGCATTCACGGTTGACGATGCCCACGTGAGTAAGAAAATCATCATCTTCGTTCATAATAAGCTTCAAACATCGATAACGAGTATTAAATAGTGACGAGTTGTCTCCAAAGTGTTGGCTTAAAGTCTGAACAGTCTCAGGAAACGAACAATCTCGTGGGTTCAAAGGCAGGATCAAATTACAGTACTTATCCAGCTCATTTGCGCCCAACTTTCGAAGTAGCAGCCGAACCTTCCAAGCATCATCTTGGTTAGCGAAATCAAATTTAAATAAATCTTCATAACGCCGGAACCACATGTCAAAAGTAACATTTGCATCAGGATCATAATGAAATTCAGATATGCTATTTGCGATGCCGTCGACCGATGGAGCTGTGGTTGCATTAGATGAGCTGGGCTGCGTGGAAGGGGAAATCTTCATGTCTGTCAACATCTGCATCAGTTTCAGCTGCTGCTCAAGTAGTAATTCAAGTTTGGCAGGATCCATATTTCCAAAAGCACCGTCGCCACTGATAAGTTCGTCACTTAGTATGCTTGAGGCTATTACGAGTTTACCTTAGTCGATAAACGCGAACGAGACTTTTACCAGCTTCCAGGGAGGCTACCTTGAATACCCAAAATCGAAATAGAAGGCTTTGTAAGCGTAGGAAGTATATTCTACAAACACCCAGCAATCACAGTACAATCAAGCATACAACTCTCGTTTATTTATACAACATAAGAACGTCCCTGAAACAGTTAAGAAAATAGCATACTAAAATACACTGCAGCCAATCACAGCCATTGATTTTGCTGGTGGGAATTGAAATCTCAAGGTCATCTGATCAGCCCATGCTGGCGAAACGTGAAAACCAAAATACGGTATTATCAAGCGAATTTCGGGGATCTAACATCCCCAACACTAGCACCCGTTTCCTAACAACAGCATTGCTTACCTAGTTTTCCCAGGATACACGAGCAATGCTTCGAAGACACCTATGATCGAAAACCAGTAACCTACGAATATCTTCCACTCTTAACGGCCATGTTTCACAGCCATAAAGTAGGACGGAGCGAAATGCTGCACAGTACACTCGTCCTTTGGTTAGCAGACGGATATCTGACCTACGCCATAAATGATGGAAGTTGATGAAAGCCAATCGAGCCTCGGCGATAAGTAGTGAATATCAAATGTAGTTAATCAATCATAGGAAATATAGAATCTTGTGTATATGATGTATTATTTTTCATAATTAACCATCCTACCGACCAGACTTATTACAAGAAGAAAGAAATTTAATGAAATGAGATTTGTTAGCTACTCCAGATTACTTATTCATAAAGTAAGTGCTTATGAAAATTGGTTTACACATACACATACACACACAGACAAACAAGTAAATGGATAATAATTAAGAACAAGTGCCAATTAGTACAGCAAAAAATGTATAGAAAGCATTACAACTATAAAAGAAAGGAAAATTCAATCACATGCAATAACCTCATCGTCATCGCTAACATTTACAGCAACTACAATTTACTGTATCATTTCACACTAGTATTTATTAATGGTAGTCGTACTATTATAATTACTACTACTACTACTACAACCATTTGCACAGAATGGTTTTTTTCCACTCCATTGTTTGTTTGTTTATTTGCTTGCTTTTTCTGGGTATAAAATCACAAGATCATCATCATCATTATTTTGATGTCAATGTAGTGCAGTGAATAACTATTGTTATTCCCTTATAGAGAATAATTAAATCAACACTGTGTGTACAGGCAAAAAACATGCATCATAAGTACTAATAATAATAATAATAATAATAATAATAATAATAATAATAATAATAATAATAATAATAATAATAATAATGATAATAATAATATTAAATAGAAAGTACTTATTTTGTTCTCTTGTCTAAATGTAATATATAAAACATGAGTGTATTATTAATAATCAGCAATTAAATTTAATTCAAGTACAAACATACCATTAAATCTATGCATAAAATAGTTTTAGCTTTCATTGACGTCGGATCAATTGATTCAAGTCGATTAAAATGATAAGGATAACAAAGTAGGGATAAGACAATAGAAATTGCTTCAGAACGTGGAATCTATTGTTGAGAAAGAAAAAAACAGAGACAAAATTGTTCCAAGTATGAATCGTAAACTTGAAACAGACAAAGAATTGTCATCAATATGTGACATATATATATATATATATATATATATATATATATATATATATATGGGAAAGGTCAAATCTGCATTTCCACAAAAATCAATTCATAAATATCGTCCTGTATCGGGTGGCAGGCAGATGATAAACAAGCGTCTGATGTATTGGTTTAAAGTGTAAGAAACTTGTCATTATTCAGTGAGTTATTAGTCTGGTTCAGGTCACACCCTACACACATGTATTGCACAGTCTAGACTGTTCCAAAATCATACATATGTGTATGTATCATGTACACACATTAATCTGGCATTCGGTAACATAAATTACCATGAGCCTTGGTCTCGACTCTTTCTCTCTTATAATGGATTAGTCACTTAAATAGCATAGTTAATTACAAACGACAGTGAAATTACATAAATTGATGATATAGTAAACACGCACAACGAGTTAACTTGTTATGGATAAAATTTAGGTCTCTGTATGACAGTGTCCTGTAGCAATAATTTGAGATTTGAAAACAAGTTAATCTGAACACTCCTAAAATATCCATAAACCGTGAATGTATTTTCACATCGATTCGTCTAAAGTCATTCCTTTTACGGTTTCCAGATATAATTTGGCGTATTGTAAAAGTTTAAACGGCTTATTGCTATACGATATCCAAGTCAGTAGTTAATGGTAACAAAAAAGACACCGCTGCATAGAGGCAAAATTATTGTTCATAATTAGATGGCATGAATGAAAATTTATGCATTCACAAAATTAGATACTTACTTCTGTACCAGGGTTAGGATTTGATAAGACAACATTGACATTGCTTAAGAAATCCAATATGAGTAAGTGTGTGGATGGTAGTGTAGATACAAACAGATGCATATTACATGATCGGATCACTTCGAAAACATATTTCTAGAAATATAAAAGTGAAAATATTTATAGAATTGAAAAAAAACAACTCTAAATTGATAAATAAAAATAGTTTATAAGTAATCTAGGAGAGTGATGGTCCTACATGTTCACTAATCATGTACAATTATCATCCATATATATATTTGTTTATATGATACCGATAAAATCAGTCAGTCAATCAATAGCAACGTAGAACTTCGTACGTACGTACATCAGTTCATGTTGCCGTACCACGTAGTTGTCAATTCAATAGTTGCAGAAGTAGTAGAGGTATTAGCAGTAGTCGCAGAGGTTACGATTAGAAGATATTAGTCAAGAAGTATGATTCAGTGAAATTTAAAAAGATAAGGATAAACTGATGAAGAATTAAAAAGTTTATGGTTTGAGCGAACACAAAGAATGAATGCAAACGGTTTTGAGCCATGTCATTCAGGGTCTCTAACCATCGATTACTAACATATCGCGGACCCCAACCAGGTAGTCGACACCTACCGACAAGGATCAGTCCACTTGTTAGTGACTTCATGCATTTCTGCCATGCTTTGGTTTGGCCGCCCCTAGCTTTCGTCCAACCACCGATACAAAATATATCCATTTTATAACCACTGTTGAAATAAGATAGGCTTTTTATTTAAATCGCCTACAGATATTAAGATGTTTAATTGAACTTGAGAACACGAAGTGTTGATATAATTCATCCAACAGATAGTATAATGTAGAAATTAATCATTTATTATACTTTGAACTGAGATTTGTAGAAACCAAGTGGATTTCGATTTTAACTGCGTATAGAGAATGCCGGTACAAATCTGTGAAAATAGCTTAGAAACATACGCTAAGTTTGAGATCCAGGTAGACGAAGGAGGGTTTGAATCTGTGACTCACTGACTAAAATTCTACTGAGCCTAACGATCTAACATAACTACTACTTTCATAATTCATCATTTATGGGTTATTTTGACCAGAATGAAAAAAAACCAGTTCATCTACTTAGGAATTCATATACAGCTTAAGAGAAATGAAATATTTTAAAGAATAATAATAATCATAATAATATTGTAAATTACTTCTTGTTTTGTAACACTTATTTCATGAATAAGACGATAGAAATGAGCAATCAACTCTGGATCAGGACATCCATCATGAGAACGTATAACTATATCACTTAATGTACGTATAGCAATTTGCTTAGCTTCTATAAAATCTTCAGAAAGATTCATTGACTAGAGGAAGAGAGTGAACAAAGATCGGACAACAAAAATTAAACATAACAAATAATAGGAAAAAAAGAGCTTAATAATATATGATAATTTCAGTTTTTATAATCGCTAATTAAGTTAAATATGAACTTTTTCGAATGGATATGATTGGTAGACAACTGTAATAAAATATAACTCTCATGTTAAAACTTTTTGTTAATGAGCAATAAAGAAAAGTAGCCTAAGGTATAAATTTTTTCATGCACTTCAACAACTTGCATATAACATTCAAAACTGTTGCATTACCCTTAAAGTTACATTTTATTCGGCTCAGCATCGATCCAAATACATTCAAATACATCCAAATACATTGCACAAACTGGTCGTACACTTTTGTTCTATACTCGTTGTTAGAATATTCATCAAATATCCTACGAGAACTATTTCTGGAAGTCTAATTCTATTGGTCGATTCCTATTGGCGAATGTTATGGTCGTCCTAACTGTCAATGTTGTCTCCTATTGATCGTACTAACTGTCAATGTCACTTCAAATAATGTTTGGCATTGGACTTCCTAACTATCAACGTCACAGACTTCCATGTTGTTTCTGTTACTCCTGCACGTAAACACGTCAACTTGATATAGTTGAACTATTACGAGTTTACCTAGTCGGAAAACGAGAGCGAGGATCGAGGGTCCGGTGACACTACATGCTACTCAAATCTCAGCGTCCCAACCCCCATATTGAGTAAAAATAAGAAGACTTGATATGAAGTAGAACATGTATTCTACAAATATCCAGAAAGTACGAGGTCCGAGTACAGAAGAGAATCAGAATCCCGGACTAGGGATCCGGGACCGGGTCCTGGTCCTGGTCACAAAACGTTACAGATAATGCGTCTTTATACATTTTAGTCGAATAGGAAACAGCATCGAAGTCTGTGACATTGACAGTTAACACGACCAATAGGAAGCAACATTTGAAGTGACGTTGATAGTCAGGATAACCAATAAGAAACAACATTGGAGCACGTGACATTGATATCTAGGACGACCATGAATTGACCAGTAGGAATTAACCAATAGGAATTGACCAATAATTCTTTTAGGATATTGGATGAATATCCTAACAGTTTCTTATTCGACCTAATTGTATAAATATGCATTATCTGAATATCTGAATTTGGACATCGGTAGGATTTCCAATAGCTACACAGCGTCGTTATAACACTCATACTGTTTGTCTCATTTACTAGCTTAGTACTTGTCTTCATAACTCTATATTGTTATGCTGATATGATGTGTGAACTTGAACTACTATACAAATAAGTCAGGTCCTATGATGTCGATGACAGACTAACTCCATTATGACAAACTAACTCCGTCAACTCAAGACTAACTGATAACTGATTGAGAGAGAAAAATCTATACTGTAAAATATAACTAACAGCTAGGTTAAGTAACGTATCTATGTCTTAACATAAGCTTTGACTTGATCAGTCTTTTATGTTTAACAACTAAATCACTTGTGAAACATTACGCGAATTCTGTGATACAAATATTTCATATAAATACACAAGCAATATAATAGTTGACATTAAAACATATTTCCGAACTCACTTACATTGAATAAAATTGGAGCAATAAAATTCACAGGTGGTACAAATTGTGGAATTGGTTGTACACAAGTCTCAGTTACACGGGGTAGACTTTGATATTCTCTAATTTTTAAAAGACATGAAGTCATTTCATTTAAATAATTGAATATATCAATTATTGTTGTTGGGTTGGTAATTTTATGAAAATTGCCTAGAATACCTAAAAATCGACGCCAACAAATAACAATTGATTCATGAGTCCATCCAAGAGCTGAACCACCAGCAAGTATACAACGAGGTAGATCTACAGCATTAAGTTGATTATTTGACATTATTGAAGGTAATTTTGAAGTTTCATTAGTAACTAAATAAAACAATAGTACAAAATATATTATGGATTTAAAGGAACGATCAAAAAATCGTTGGTAAAATTTTTAACTAAATACCTAAATACAAATAAAGTAGCATAATTGAAGAGGGTATAAGCAGACACAATCAAAAATTACAACTTACTAGGAACCTCTTGTGAAGAAGTGGCAGTCAATGTATCTCTGTTATTCGGTCTTAAAGTGGAATGTTCATCATTAAGTATATCACATGAGCTAGGAATATCTAAAAAGTATTAAAACATGCATCAGAATTTGAAATTTAAGATGTAGTTGAATATTGTTGAAAAGGAAACTAATCATAATTGGTAATATACAGAACCGGAATGTATCGCTAAATTGAAAATGCAATGTGAATCTTCATCAGTAGAAATGGTTGGATGTGTTACTATCCAAGATATTTCGCGCCAACAAAATAAAGAAGTTTCCGGTAAATATTTATAGTTTACTAAAGGAACTGCATCGGCGCAAGTTTAAATTTACAAGACTATAAAACTACAAAACCGAACTTAATTTAGATTTACCTAACTATAGAGGCTACCTGGACAAGGTGTTCGTCTCGCATACAGTGATCACCAGGTCGAGCAGCAAACACGTGGTCCGGAAGAAAAATCGTAGTGCTAACTGTAAAAGGGTGTAATGGGCGTATGATATTTTCTTCAGATAACCAGTATATTTGCTCACGACGCTCCCAAAACGGAGAGAGAGTTTGGGAAAAGTCGGTTATAAAAACGATATAATTTGCTGTCGCCAGCAGCAAGCCCTTAAAAATATGGAGTTAACACAACTGGAAGTAACCAAAGAAAGTCTGTGACCGAGTGATAAGTCTGCGACCCGAACACAAAAATTGCAAAGTACTAGAAGGATGATTTACTTTAAGGTTCGTTAATGGACGGAAAACGAAGGTACTTATAGTTAATCCGAAAGGTTCGAGAACCACATGGTACCAGTACGGTTAAATATTCAATCAGAATCGTGACACGTGATTCTCCGTTTTCGACGAAGGTTCTGAGAAGTTTCCGCTGATTGGATGAAAGGTTTCCCGGTGTTTCTTAGCCTTTATCGACTTCACTGAGGAATAATTTCAGGGCTCTTCAGCACCGAAAATAAACAGTTGCCTCTGGAGGCCGCAATTGTACTTCATGATTGCTTTCGTAACCCGGTTTTCTCTTCAGATTCCTGATGAAGTAAAAACTCAACTCAAGAATTTGAGTTAAAATGAACGATCGACACTAGCTAGACCGTGAATAACAGACTGGAAAATTCACAACTTAGTGAATCTAATTGTAGGACTGAGTTAAAGCTATCTTTTGAAGGACCAAATAAATTAAGTTGATGGTGCTTGTTATAAATGACAACTTTTTTCGACTTGTTTTTAGTCAACTAAATAAACAGTCCGGAAATTTCGAAAATTCCATTTTTATACAAACAATACAATGTATAAACAACTATCACATCACCAGTCTAATCGACTTTGATCCTGAAGAAGTACTCAACAAATATAGCTTAAGCAATATTAATCATTATACAAATAATACCGAAAACAATCATCCATCTTTGCTTACTTGAATTATGTACATTAACACTTTCACTGAAATAATTTCTCATTGGACTCTCAGGTGAATCGAGATCAAACTACCAAAGAAAGAAAAACCAAAAACACATATAAATAGATGCAACAATAATGAACAAATATAAAATATTCTTTAAGAATAACAGTGTGTACTGTGATCATAAAGAGAAAAAAAAATGACGGAAGTGCAATTTGTTTTTATTAAATAACAACAACAATGGACATTTTTAAGCATTACATTACAAATTTTCTCATGCATAATACACATATTACACAAATATTAGTAAGCACATTGATTTAAAAGTACATCAGCTGACTTGAAATGAAACATTAAATCATTAAGTTTTACATTAGAACAAGAATAGAAGTGCATAAATTGCGAGAAAACGTTTAATGAACGAAGGAGTACTTTAATTAAGCTACAGACTACACAGTATAGATTAATGTTTTTTTTTCGGTTATGAACTAAAAAGTCGCTGAATGAACAAGGTTTACAATTGTTAAAATAAATGAACAGAAAACCGATTAGTAAATAAAATTTGATAATACAGTGCGACCGAGTAATTATTAATCATGAGACAAAATGATTACTGTTAATTCTGATAACTGAAGATAGGATGGTTGTCTAGGAGAGCACATTTTCCCATAGTAATGAGCTACTATTGTTGTACTTATAAGAATAGTCATCCTTTTTTAAAGTTGTTTGCTTTCCACTGAAAAAAGATCTAACGTTTAGACTTCCCCAACATTTCAAGTTTGAAGCATAAACAAATCAGCAGTGATGTGTAACTGAGACAATGAACACATTGATAAATAGAATGCTTGCCATGTTTTGTGGTGTAAGAGTAGGTTGGAAGAAAGCCAGGGGTGGTCAAAACACAAATTCATAAAGTCACTAACAACTGGAATGGACCATGTTAGTAAATGTAGACTAGCTGGATGGTGTGTCCGGGAGATGAAAGTAATCGATGGTTAAAGATCTTGAATGACATGGCTCAAAACTGTTTGCAATGGCACAGCTGCATTCATTCTTTTTTGTTCTGTCAAATCCTAACCTTTTGAATTCCTCATCACCCCTATCTTTCCCTTTCTAAATTTATTTCACAAAATTACACTTCTTAAATAGTTTCTTCTTACCCTAATCTTTTCCATTACCGCTAACACTTTTACTATCTCCACCACTATGGGATTGGAAGTGACAGTTGCATCTTTGTGCTAATGTGACATGACAAACGGAACTTATATACGTACGTATGAAGTTATACGTTACAAATAACTGACTGACTGATTGATCCAAGAAACAGAATGCATATTTATACGTATAAATATGCTATTTTTACTGCTTTATTGTAATTATTACTAAATATAGTATGTAATACTTAAAACAAGCAAATTACAATACGAATGAAAGCTTTTTAGCTTGTTGGTCTTAGATATGACTAAGTGACAAGTACTAACAAGAATAATACTTACGTGTGGAGAATTCAGAAGTCGAATTTCACTGTTTTAACTTAAGAATTAATCTAAATGTATAATTCTTTTTCAAACCTGTTACATTGATAAACCATAACTATCAATGATGTGCTAGGCATTTTAAAATCTGGCAATTGTATTTTGGTTTTGTAAGCTGGTAAGAAATAATTACTTGCAAGATACTTGAGCAAGCGTACGTAAGTACCAACGGATTATCATTTTTACCTTTAAAGATTTGTGAAGGATTTCATCGCCTGAAGCATAACTGCTCGTATTGAGACCATTTAGACTCAATGAAAGGAAATCTTCTATACAGCTAACTGCAGATATCCTGGAACTCAAGAAACGAATGACTGATGGTTTTTCGGATGATGTTGGTTGCTTATTGTCAGTGGGTGAAATACTTAGGCTGAGAAAATCTGCCTACAAGAGCTGCAGTAGATAAGGTTGAGCGTGAATTAAAGGAGTCAGACAAGGAATTATGATGGTTAGATAAATCAGGATGTAACTGACAATCAAAATCATCCCTAGTAAAACCGTTGAATTTCGAGTCACATGAAAACTTTGTAGCTTGTAGAGTAGGCTGATGAGCCTGGGATTAAAAAGTACATATATCAAGGAAAGCTTGAAAAATATAGACATATTTGTCGCACTATATATATATATATATATATATATATATATATATATATATATATATAATAGTTCAGTTAAACTATTTTTCAGCAGCTAGAACAGAAAAAATAACTGAACCACATTGATCCAAAGAAACTTAAGTAATCTACGAGTGAAATAAAAAACATTTTTTCAGGGTTACAAAAGAACTAATTACTGTCTATAAAATTATTGAAGAACCATAAATGTTAGTCTTTTTGAAGTTAACGTGTATGAACAGTTTTTAGTTAAATGATGAGCTAAATAATATAAGATTGAATAACAAATCAATATCTTAGAAACTGAACACACTCGTGTATAATGAAAGTAAATGGAAGAAACTTCAACAGCAAAATCAAGCTCTCATCTACCCTATTTGTTAATACCTTACTTCAATATGCTGACACACAAAACAGACACAAAAACATAGATGGAGGTGAAACGGTGCGTGAAAGGTGCTGATTAAAGTGGTGTAGGTCAAGAATTAAAGATAAATGATGATAAACAAATCGTTATTTATTCACTTAATAAAAAAAGCAACTTACACTACTATGTTGTGAAACATTAGAAATTAATTATTTTTTACTCATTAGGATCTTACAAGTTAACTATTATTTCTATTATAATAATGTTTAAAGATTTGTAAGGTAAATTGTAGCTACAAATGAACCACCGTGATGAACTTCCGCTTATCGTCAACTTGCTTAATTATTTGAGTAAACTCTATTCAAGCTGATGATACGAGAGCCTTGAAATAGATTCAGTTGATGAATGACGACTATCATCTTGAAGAGGAATAAGATGTGAAAACTACTGCAAACATCAAATGTAGAGAATCCTGCAGAGAGCTAATTAAAAAGAGGAGTCATCGACATCAAACCATGATTTAACTTATTCTTTACGAAGAGATAAGTGGATCCATAGAACCCATCATGAACCATTGTGTGATAGTGAAATAAAAAAGATTTGTAGCTCAAATAGATGCTTTAAGTAGTGTTGTGTTCTTACAGCTTGATGGTTTATATGTTGAGCTATCACTGTCGTTCTAAATAAAGTGCTACAGTGTACAGAATAAATAACAGAAATATCGCTTTTGGATTTCGTTATAAGCAGATATACTTCACCTGTCACATTACTATACAGAAACACGAACTATCCGAATACTTTTAACGGTTTAACAATAAGAAAACAGACTTTCCTATAGAATTTATTGTTATGTGAATTAACTCAGCATTGAAGAGTGCAGTTAGGTAAAAAAAATTAGGTCATCACTTCAAAAATATATGCCTGTGAAATATTATTATTATTGCCCATAAAATCGTAGTTTCGACAAGTTAAGCAGAATAATGGCATAAGAGGTGAAAACTAAACAAAACAGTAATCACATTACCTTAACAATATCCAGCGCGATTTCACTTGTGGCACGTCTCACAGATGACATACGTCTACTTTCTGATATTGATGTTTTATTTTCAACTGTTCCATTAAATTGCATTGATTCAGTTTTATTTAACAAATCATGAGAAAACGACTGTGAATTATGCATAGTATGATTAGCAGTTATCTCTGTTAAATCATCAATGAACACCTGTGAATTCGACTCATCATAAACATCATTCATTGAAGATACATTATGAGGGATATTGCAATGTATTACATCACCATTACTGCTACTATTCATTACAGTATAACGATCAGAGGGCCGTGTTTCAAAGGTAGATTTTTCAATGCGTGGTCTATTGCTACTGTGATTACGATTTCTTAATGTTTTCAAATCACCAGCAGTAGCAAATTTAGTTTGTGAATTCTCTCGTGATGATAAATGCAATTCTATAGGATCAGTATGTAACATTAAATTATCATCATCAAGTGAATTTTGATGAATACTTAGAACAGATAATGCACTAGGATAAGGAACAGGAGGGGATAACAATACATTGGCTAAACTACCACTATTATTAATGTTAGTAGTAGTAGTAGTATTAGTAGTAACAGTATTGTTATTATAATTCAATGCTGCTTCAGTCAATGATTTCGGTCGAGCTCGATTAGTTGAATTAGTAGAGCCTGTAAAAAAGTAAATACAAATAAGTACAAAGAAGTCATCATATACACTTTTATACATATTTAATATTAGAGTAATCAACATGCGATTGATTTAGCGAAGAAAGAAGTAGAAATCATATTTCGCAATAATTATACCAAAAGCATGAACGACGTAAATTGCAGAATACAATGAATTCATGTTGTATTGAGGTGATTTCTTTTCAGCTATATGTATAGGATGATTACTTCGCATTTATAAAATTAAGCATAGTATTCGGAAAACAAATTGTCTATTAGTAAGGAATAATCTACTTGAAAAGTATGCGAAGTACAGCGTGAAAGTTTTAACACAGTATTCAAGATTGCTTTCATTGAACCTTTTAGACTTTTTCCTATACTGCATGTATGTTAAATACTGCACTCATCCATTGTCTTTCTCTCCCTTCCGATCTTCCATATTCTATTATTTCTTTTCATTTCTACTAATTTACTTATACCTGCTACCCCTCATGGAGGATAGGGATAGAGCACAGAGTTCTCCAACTCTGTGTTGGGCTGTCCCTCTCAGGTAGTACTAATAACTAATCATTCTCTTAATATCTGTCTTCAATCTCCGGTGCAACATGTTCTTTGGTCTATTTCTGCCAGAAAAATTAATTTATTTCTACTACTTTCTAATTATTTTCAAAAATATTAACTAGACATTGAACTGCTATCAACAAGACAATCTTTTTCATTTCAAACATTTTCATTAACCCATGATTTATTTAACTCGCCTTCAGACAAGATACTAACCTCAACTGTTTTTTTTCACATCATTTAACATTATTCTATTCTACTGTGGACTGATATTTTTAGCAAGTAAAATTAAGTATAAATACAATTGTATAGTAAATGATATCGTCAAATAACATTTTTCTTCTTCAACTAAAGGTGTCTACAACGTGAATTCATTGTATTCTGCAATGATGATTGTCGTTTAAATGTTGAAAGGGAATCATTCATTAGCAAGAAATAATGATTATACCATATGGAATTCATGCATAGTAATCAACAGTAAAATAATCAATATTCAATTTATTTCTGTTGGACAAAGAAAAAAACGATCAATAATAATAATATAATCAGCCTTGCTACAACTGTCACCACTATTCAAATTCATTCAGCGATATCACTGCATGATTCACATCAGAGATCAATAAAAATCAACAATAACAAAAAATACAAAGAAGCAGCATAATTCAGACATGTAATCAATCGTTGGTGAGATTTCACATTAGTTTGATTTCATCTAGCTTTATTGATTTTTTTGTGGTGGTAGTTGTTGCTCACCATCACTTTGTACTTCTTCTTCATATTGATCATTATTCATTGATGGTTCATTGGATTTGTGCAAATTACAATTATTGAATGATAAATTAGGCGAAATAATAAGGTGGACAGATAAAAAATTATCATATGATGATAGATTCGCCCATTTCTCATGAACATCTATAACATTTATATAATATATGGATATATATAGAGATATAGATATATTTACAAAATAAAATTTATTTTGCAAAATGCATTTTTTTTCAATAAAAAATTGATTAAAAGAAGATAATGAGAAATTTGATCATAAACAGAATGTGAAACACCTTATTAAACTACACACATTTTTGTAACATATAGATGTGTTTTGGGATAGTGGGGGAAAATTTATAGCTTAGGTGGATGATTATGGTGGAGTTTTGTTCTCTGAATTAGATGTTTTGGTTGTAGAGCTTTCACTGCTCTTCTACTAAATAACATCATCAGCACAAACTTTAGATAGAAGTGGAGTATTCACTTGAAACTATCAACAGAAACGAAATCAAGCAAAAGAACCAACAAAAGGATCATCTTATCTTGAGATGGTGGAGAAAATTTGTAGCTCAGGTGGATGATTGTGGTGGTGTTTCGTAATCACAACCGAAAACATCCAGCTCAGAGAAGGATCATTTTATCATACATAAAAGACATCGGAACACGCAGAACGATTACTGAAATCATTTAGAATAGGTGTAGCCCACAGCCCACAGATCAATCAATCCTATGCAAACCAAAGGACAATATTACAAAAGAAGAGAAACCAAATATCATCTACAAAATTAAATGCTCAGACTGTGGAAAGAACTAAATAGAACAAAGTGGACGTCCTATTCAACTTCGTTTACGTGAACATCAATTAACAGTTAAACTGCATTACAATTCATCCCTTATATGTACACGTACGAATAGCTATGGACATAAATTCGATTGGGACAGTATTGAAATACTGGATAGGGGGATCACAAAGAACACTAGAGAATTTTCAGAACTTTGGTACTCAAGTCAATCAGCAATCAACAAACACATCGACATTTACCAATTTATCAACCAATCAGAAAAATCGTAAGCGATCATAGGATCAAGAAACATATCAAAAGGGGATACAATCGAAATAAAGGTGCAAACAACGACAGGTTTAAGGTCAATAACAACCAATTAAGATAGAGGTTAACAGAACAAGCTACGGGTCATAAGTGGAGAATTTCGAATACTTCACTCCTATCTGAAGTTTGTGCTGATGATGTTGTTCAGAAGAACCATGAAAGCTTAACAACCAAAAAACATCCAGCTTAGAGGGCGAAACTCCATCACAATGTATATGTGTACTGAATTTACAAAATTTACAGACAATATAACATGGTATGTGTATATTGAAAAACTAGTCATTCATTTTGCACTGCAAATAAAACAGAGACTTATACATTGCATGAATTAAACATACCTGCTAAACGTTTAATTCGTGGTCCTTTCTTTTCTTGAGGTAAATCTGACAAATCTACGCCGTACAGCAATTTAGCCATTGTACACGTCAACATTCGCATTACTTTCTGTAGGGTATTATTAATAAAAAGGATAGAGAGGGAGAGAGAGAGAAATAATGAAAATTGTAAATACACGTTTACAATCCATCAAATTTTCGCCTTGTGATATACTACAGTAGTTCGATGTTCAAGCATATCAAAACCTGTTACGGTAGACCGAAAGGAATAGTACTGATCTATTGAAATTGTCATATCAACTATTAACATTGTGGTGACATTTGCAATGTGATGAACACCACTTAATCCACATTTATTTGTATTGATCATCTTTTTTTTAAAAAAAAATATGTCCAGTCATTTCTCATTCACGTGACCTTATTATGATTAAAGTGTCCTTATGAATGCATCATCCGATTTATCTTAAAAATTAAATCAACTTCCATATTAGGGGTCTCTTCAATCATTTTTTTACACAACCTAACAATAATTCAGTAATACCAAAAGCCAATTATAGATATTCTAAATCTAACATGTACATTTTAGATATGGACAAAAGATACTATACATAGAAACACTTCGGTCACGTGGAAGGACTGAGTAAGACTACTTTACTTTGTAGAAGGTAGAATCTCATCTACCTTTCCTTTGTACTAAAACACCAAAGAATCATATGAAATTTAGAAAATATTTGTAACACTTAATTCAATGTGACGCGAATAGTATATAAGAATATGGAATTCTTTCATGATGTAACATACCTTCCATTCAATTATCAGTGATGGCCAATGAGTTAACTTAGAATAAACATTCAAACATTGATCCCATGGCTCTGAAGATATCGTAGAAAATAGAGATGCACGTAATAAAGCACCATTCAAAGTCTGCAAGAAACAAGAAAAAATTGTATAAGGTTTAGTATTATGACATAAACCGAAAGAGAAGATACGACCTTTAGATACACTAACGGCAGTTCACTAAAATTACTTGTACCAGTAAGCACTAGTACAAATATACGAAATCTAATCCATTTGAGGCATCTTGGGAGTCCAGCTATTAGATTGCATACTAGTAGAAACAAAGTATGAAACAAATGAAATGAACAGTTCTAGTCATTTACTTACGATACATTACGAATCGAATATAGTAACAACTAGAACTTGTAAAATAAAACTTTTTAACAACCTGCCTCAGCGCTTATTTACTTCATCGATTTCGATCATTGTAAAGAGAAAAATTAACAGAACAATTAAATAAATATCCGTGATTTTTATTCTAATAACTGAATGTCATATAAGAAGTCAGTGAATTCAAATGACTAAAACACAAATTTTCTATTTGTTGGATCAACACAGATTCACTTCCGTTCCACCCATCATTCAGCTAACATTATTAATCAAGACTCAATAGATATACCCGCACTGTACTGTTCAAACCTCCAACTATTAACAGAAATATATGCCTAAATTAAAGTCAACAAAGTAGTTGTAAATCTAACACATTTAGATAATATAAGACTTTGAATTTCCTCACAAAAACAATAGAAATTTTATTTTACAATGTAAACAACTATACAGCTATCCTACTTGAAAAAGATTCTGTGTAAGTTTATTGTCTGATAACCATTTGTAATTTTGAACGTTTTTTGGCGATGTATTAACCATTGTTTTGCGCATTATATCCATAAGGATGGACAATAGTTTCGACCTAAAATATGAAAAAAAAGAGGATGATCAAACCCATAACCAACTAATAGTATGAATGAGATGTAAGTCATTGGGGAAAATCAACGATCTTAACTGACGGATTGGAACTGAAAATTACGCATCAGACAAATGGGATGGAAACCACTTGATTCGAAGGCAGAACGTATGAAGAAAGACCATGAACTTTGAAAAGATAGATAGATTCATTCAGAGTAATATGTGAAAAATACAATTAGAAATGCGAACAACAAAAGCAGATGGGATCTAACTGTAAAATCCCACCGCAATTTCCATTGAGAACAAAAATAAGTGCGGTTTCCTTGAATTAACAACAATACAGAAAATTCATGCTTGTAAGCTTTATCTTTCAAACCAATAAGTAGGGTGATCATTTGCATTAAACAGTGATAGGATTTACTTATGGCACAGGCGATATATCCGTTTGCTAACCAAAGAACGAGTGTACTGCGCAACAGCTCGCTCCGTCTTACTATATAGATGTGAAACATGGCCGGTAAGAGTAGAGGACATTTGTAGGCAATTAGTATTCGATTATAGATGTCTTTGAAGCATTGCTTGTATATCCTGGGACAACCGAGTAAGCGATTCTGCCGTTAGGAAACGAGTATTAGGGAAGGATGGAAGATCAGTAGATGGAGTATTGAAACTTCATCAGTTTAGGTGATTGGGACATGTTACGTATTCCTAACCACCGACTGCTTCGACGAGCTATGTTTTGTGGTGTAGTAGGTTGGAAGAAATCTAAGGGTGGCTAAACCAAAACATGGCACAAATCCATGAAGTCACTGACAAGTGGACTGAGTCTTGTTAGTTGGTGTAGGCTACTTGGTTGGGTTCCGTGAGACGAAAGTCACCGAGACCTTGAACGAAATGGCTCAAAGTCGTTTGCGATGGCGCAAGTGCATTCATTCATTGTGTTCTCTCAAATTCTAACCTTCTGAATTCCTCATCACCTCTGTATTTCTCTTACTTGAGTTATCTCAGTGAATCAGACTTCTCGAATCATATCTTGGATCCCAAATCTTCTCCATTATTGCCAATACTTCTACTATTTTAACCACTATGGGATTTGAAGTGTCAGTTGCGTCTCTGTGTTGATGGGTTATGACAACTTGAATTTATGTACTCATGTACGAAGTTCTATGTTGTAACTGACTGACTGGCTGAGGGTTTCCTTAAATTGAACTGAACTATGTTCACTAATGATAAACCACTTTTCAAGCAAGTAAAATGATCACCTTGTGCTCAAAACACTACAATCTAGTTAGCCAATACTGTTGATTAATGAGTAGTTTGCAGCTAGTCATATTGTTGAATCGTTTAGATGTAAAGTAAAATTCTTAATATGTTTACTTGATAGCAGTTTCAGACAATGGTCAGAAACAAAGCAAAAGATTCATATTTAGTCAACATTTTACCGTCTAAACAGGTGTTTGAACTGGCCTACTACACAAAAAAGTACGTTTCTAAAGTTGCTATCAGAAAAACATACTTTTTTATTATATAGTGTTTTATAATATAACTAGTCAGATATGAATCAACAACGTATCCTGTTTACGACAAAATGTACGAGAATTTTAAAAAAGGCAAGTAGTAACAAATTTCTTTTTTCAAATGTAAAAATATAATCTTGATAACTTTTTAAAAGTTCCTAATGCATACTTACCAGGTTTCTGAAGTTAACTCATTACTGTTACTAGCTAATCGAAAAATTTGTAACACCAAACGGCATAACTCAATTTGATATTTTGTATAATCTGTTCCATTTGTACTTGTTCTACTTGTATTTTGCAATCCTGATGAATTAAGATCTAAACTACTGGCATAAAATATGTTGGCCGTATTTTCCAGTATAATCTACAGAGTATGTGGAAAAAACAAAATAATTTTTAAACAAAAACACTCAAAAGGTTCAATGATACCAGTGTGTGTTTGTGCAAAGTAGTGTACTATCAGTTGATCTGCTTTTCGATAGAAGGAATGACAAATAAAATCTATGGCTCTAGTAAAAGTCAGTAATGATTACAGTGGGTACAGTCAGTCAGTTACAACATAGAACTTCGTACATGAGTACAGGTTGTCATAACCCATCAACACAGAGACGCAACTGACACTTCAAATCCCATAGTGGTTAAAATAGTAGAAGTATTAGCAATAATGGAGAAGATTAGTGATCAAAGATATGATTCGAGAAGTCTGATTCACTGAGATAACTCAAGTAAGAGAAATACAGAGGTGATGAGGAATTCAGAAGGTTAGAATTTGAGAGAACACAATGAATGAATGCACTTGCGCCATCGCAAACGACTTTGAGCCATTTCGTTCAAGGTCTCGGTGACTTTCGTCTCACGGAACCCAACCAGGTAGCCTACACCAACTAACAAGACTCAGTCCACTTGTCAGTGACTTCATGGATTTGTGCCATGTTTTGGTCTGTCCACCCCTAGCTTTCTTCCAACCTACTCCTACACCACAAAACATAGCTCTTCGAAGCAGTCGGTGGTTAGGCATACGTAACACATATCCCAACCACCTAAACTGATGAAGTTTCAATACTTCATCTACTGATTTTCCATCCCTCCCTAATACTCGTTTCCTAACGACAGAATCGCTTACTCGCTTGTTCCAGGATATACAAGCAATGCTTCAAAGACATCTATAATCGAATACTAATTGCCTACAAATGTCCTCTACTCTGACTGGCCATGTTTTGCATCCTTTGGTTAGCAAACGGATATCTCGTCTGCGCAATAGGTGACGCAACTTGGCTAAAGCCAATCGAACCTTCTTATTCGTGCTGAGATTTAGTCACACACCAGGCTATCAGCACTGATCAGACTCCCGAGATAAGTGAAGCGGTTGACATGCTCAACTGCTTCACTCCCTATCACTAGTTCAGGTGCCGATAAACGCCAATCCTGAAGCTACATTTTGCATTTCGACGGGAGAAGACAGCATCCCGAACATGCTTTCGATGTTGCTTACGGTAGTCAGAAGACTCTGTATTTTGTCAGCATCTTCACGGAATAGGACTGTCATCAGCAAGCGAGTTCCCTAGTAAAAGGTCCACTCATGAAAAGCCAACCGATGATAATGTACAATAACATTACTGATATATGTTTGTAAGGACTCATCAGAAAATACAGCACGGAACAACTTCACGAAAAAAACGTTGTATAGAACATTTTAAAAAAAGGTTCATACGACTAGTACATGACAATAAAAGCTCATAATTTATTATTTAATGTAGGTTCTCAATTAACACAACAGCTTGTAAACCAAGGGTTACAATACTGCTTTGACTTTAGTTTACAGATGGAGTTTTTGCGCAGTTTAATCCTACAGGATAATCATAACCAGAAGAGTTTAGAGGTTGGCGCTTATGATTTCAGTCTTGAACAAAACCAGCTACAGATCTCTCGGGAATATAAAGGTTTTCACATATTGATGGCTACAAAATATACCAGATTATTGTATTCGATCAGAATTTCACAGATGAAAGCTTGGAATCCTCCTTATTTGAAACTAACTTATAAACAATTATCATTGCATCAAAAAAAGAAATACCGTAATTTGTTATTTGAAGCAATCAATAATTTACAGAGAGGTCAGTAGATTCTATCAATTTAAGAAACTAACTAAATATATATATATATGTATATTACATAAATGGTAAAATAACTTTAAAGTTTTCCAAGCAAATACAATTAAAACAATGAGATCACTTAAAATGGATATGAATAAATTAATTGTGTGCAAAACTTGCTTGAATTCTTACTTTAATACAGGTCGCAAAAATAAAGTAAAATAGTTAAACATACATACGAAATCAATAATAATTATTGATCATTGAGATCTGCATGTAGATGTAACCATAAGTAGGTACCAAGTAAAACAAAACAAACAATGAATTCTGTTATTTTAAGGTAACTCTAACTAACTAACTAACTAGTGAATAAATGAGTTTGTTAGTTAGTTTAGTTAAATGTTCATGTTGCTATAGCTAACCTGAATTGTAGTTTGTAAACAACCTTTCAATTCTTCTGGATCATTGATGTCATCCTGATTTGTATCATCATCAACATCATCATCAACGTCGCTGTCAGATTTAGTTTTACGAATAGATCGATCTTCAATTTTTGATTGCTGAATCTGTTGTTTAAAATCATTCATGTTGTTATTCATTTTAAGCGTTCGACTATTTTCAGTTGTAGATGTGTTGACTTGTGATTTCATTGGCTGAGAGTTTACAACGTCAGAAAAAGAAAAAAAAACAAAAGATTTATTTATTTTTCACATTTAACATGGTTAGAAAAGTTCATACTTTTGAGAACAATAAAAAAAATACTTGTATTCTTGAAGAAAGTAAAATTCAAAGAACAAATATTTACTATGGACAATAAATACTATGTAGTATAAAGTGTACAATAATAACAATAATATGACATAGAGTTTTATGTACAACTGAAATTTGCATAAAATACCAGTATAACTAAAAGTTTTCTTAGGAAGTAAACTGCACGATAAGACCTTAAAATATAAACCGATTAATGTGGAAGTTCATACAAAAATTACAGAAATAACAATACAGTTGAATCAGTGAAACTTTATTCAGATAGCAATAACGTAGCTAAAAATCAATCAATCAACAGCAACGTAAAAACTTCGTAAGTACGTACGTATATCAGTTCAAGTTGCCATAACACATTAGCACAAAGATGTAATTTTCAATTCAAACGCCATAGAAGTAGAGGTGGTAAAGGGATAAGGAGTAATCTCAGAGATTAAATTTCGAGGATATTATTCAAGAATAGAATCTAGTGAAATAAACTCAAAAAGAAAAAAATGAAGGTGATGAGGAACTCCGAATGCTAGGATTGCAAAAGGTTTTGAGCCATGTCATTCAGCGTCCCTAATCACCGATTACTATCATCTCGCGGGCCTCGTGACACCTACCAAAATGACTCAGTCCACTTGTCAGTGAATTCATTGATTTCTGCCATGTTTTGTTTTGTCCGCCCCTAGATTTCTTCCATCCTATTACGAAATCACGTCACAATCACCTCAACTGATGAAACTTCAACACTTCATCTATTGACCTGACATCCTTGCCTAGGACCCGTCTCCTAACGACAGCACCGCTTACTCGGTTGTCCCAGCATACACGAACAATGCTTCGGAGA
The DNA here is from genome assembly GCA_944470395.2 of Schistosoma turkestanicum. Taxonomy (NCBI): domain Eukaryota; kingdom Metazoa; phylum Platyhelminthes; class Trematoda; order Strigeidida; family Schistosomatidae; genus Schistosoma; species Schistosoma turkestanicum. The sequence continues at coordinate 14,024,400 of OX103972.1, read as the reverse complement.
CATCTATGATCGAAAACCAGTAACATATGAATATCTACTCTGACTGGCCATATTTCAAAGCAATCAATTTGGATCGAGCGAACTACTGCGCAGTAGACATGTCCTTTGGGCAGCAAGCGGATACTTCGCCTACGCCATAAGTGAAGAACGTTGGCAAAAGCCAACCGAAACTTCTGTATTCGTGCTGAGATTTAGTCAGTCGTCAGGCCGTCAGCACTGATGAGACTCCCGAGATAAGTGAAGCGGTCAACACGCTCAACTGCTTCACTCCCTATCGCTAGTTCAGGTGCCGATACAAGCCAATCCTGAAGCAACATTTGGCATTTTGACGGGGAGAATTGCATCCCGAACATGCTTGCATTGTTGCTTAGGGTAGTCAGATAATAACTGTATTTTGTCGGCGTCTTCACCAAACAGAACTATGTTATCGGCATATTCTAAGTCAACAAGCGTGTCACCTGGTGGAAGGTCTACTCCTGAAGAGTCAGATGATGATAATGCTAACTCTAGAAGCATATCTACCACTAAGTTAAACAAGAATGGGGTTAGTGGACAGCCCTGATAGACATCTCTTCAAGTAATCAGTTCCGATGACAGTTCGCCATAAGCTCTTACTCGACCTGTAGTGTTCGAGTAGAGCTTGTATAGGGTTAGTGTACTTCTTTGGTACACCTTTTAATGACAGACACTGCCACAGAACCTCACAATCAACGGAGTCGAATGCCGCTTTAAGGTCGAGAAATACTACTATTGTGGGGCGTCTGAACGTGTGCCTTTGTTCCAGCACGTGTCGAAGTGTGGAAATAAGGTCTATACATCCAAGTCCATGTCTGAAAACAACCTGGTTTTCTCTAGTCTGCTCTTCACGAGCTATAGTTAGGCGTCTAAGTATAGTTGAGGACAATATTTTAGAAACCATATTAATGAGACTGATTCCTCTGTGATTATCACAAGAGGACTTTTGTCCTTTCTTACAAATTGGGAAAACCAGCGATTAAGACCAGTTGGATGGGATTACGTCCAGTTCCCAGATTCTACCTAAGATCTCAGTCAACCTAACTGCTAAAACTAGACCACTATCCTCAAAAATCTCAGGGGTCAATCTATCAGATCCGGCTGCTCTCCCTTGCTTCAGATTTCCTATAGCTTTCTCATCTTCATAAAGAGTCGGAGGACGTACGTCAATCTGCCATTACGGTTGACTGAAAATCGTGGACAACCATTGTGTGGCTGAGGGTCAATTGAACTGATCCCTGAAGTACTCTCCGATAGTTTAGCTAACAGATGAACTCCTAATACTGGTTTCCTTGATAAGTCTGAATAGTTACCTACTGTTGCCTATCACTATTGCCTTTTCCATCTCCCTTGCTTTCGCTACCCACCACTGTTCGCGATCATTGTGTGGGCTTTTCATCAGCCTGCGCCTAAGCTGACTTCGCTCTTAATCATGCTCAGAGGCAGGCGGGATGAGTTTTCTAGCATCCATCAGTTCGGTAGATGCGACTGAAATGCACCGCTTCTCCCTAACCTTATGGTTTACCTTGCCAGAATATACCACTGCTGTTTCCACATCTTTTTCGATATTATTCCAAGTTGCCTCCGGATGGAAATCACTTACTAGATGGCCGCCTAACTGTTTTTGTAGTTGTTCCGGAAATATACTCTTAGCTTTATTATCATTAAGTAGGACCCCAAGAGGTTTCCTTGCGAAACTTTAGTAAGTCCAGTGAGACGTAAACAAGTACGCACTCGCACTACAGCATGGTCTGAGTCTAAACAACTGATCCAGAACGAGCAGCAGTCTTCAATAGAGTCTCTCCACCGATGGATTATAGCGATGCGATCTAGTTGGGTCCAACGTCGGGTTGGCTTTGGGAGATGTTTTTCTTTATGCCTAAAGTTAGTGTTTGCTAGAAATAGTTGGCTATCTGAGCATAGCTGCAGCAGACGGTCACTATTATTTGTTTTATAAGCCGCGACACCATAACATCCACCCAGGTGTCTTCACTTTTCACTTAGTCTACCTAACTGAGCGTTGAAGTCACCATCCATTATTACTATATAAGAGAGCCTAACTTTTTGGAGGAGGCCCGAAAGATTTCTGTAGAACTCATCTTTTACCTCGACCGAGCTGCAGTCAGTGGGAGCGTAGGCATATACGCCGAAGAGGCAACGGCAAGTGTCCCTATCCTTCCGAGTCTGTCCCGTTCAGTTTAGCCGGACAGTGCACAAGCGACTTTCTACCGAGATCCAGCCAAAGAGAGCTTTTTCTGTCCGACGACTTAATACTATACCTACATCAGCGAAGCCACCGCAAGCAGCATCAGGGCCACCTGAAACACAAAGCGTATACCATGTTGTTTCTCTATCTGCACTAGGCGAATTCTAATTGGTGATTTTACTCAGATCTTGTATGCGCGTTTTAAAGATGCAACATACATCGATCGCACGGGATTCCAGAGTTCTAGCTAATGAAGCCTGTTGCCCTATCTGGCACAAGGTTTGAACATTAAAAGCTCCAATATGTAATTTAGTACGGGGTTTCAGCAGACCACGAATGTTTCGTGAGCTCTAACCGTTTGCTTCAGCGACGCTAGGTGACAAACGATAGAAAGAAGAGTTGGTCAAAGAGATAAGAGAGTTATTAGGAAGTGTAGAAAGGATTTGATTGTGACCAATTTGGTCTGGTGTGCTTTTATGAGTATGAGGGCGGATGTTACTTCGCGGCTGCATACACCGAGGAAGTAAAAGTAGCTAAAAAAAAGTATGCATGCGTGTAAAATAAAATTAAAGCAATAGAAAATAGTTTACATCACTTGTTATGCTTTGATTTTGTTTGTTTTCTTAAATGCATATCTCCCAGCCTACCACCATCTACCGCCAATTATATTCACCTTTAAAATATTTTCACTTAAAATCTACCTTATTCTTAGTTAATCAGTTGGTTAAAAAATTAGAAGCTGTGTTAAGCATTATGATATAACTATAAAGTATAATAAACTTAATGAAAAGTGTACATAACAAATGATATCAAATTTCAAAATTCATTTATTTATGTAGTTCTAGGAAGTAAAACGATAGTTAGTTACTAAAACAGAATATTTTTTTTGAATACTTATATCGTAAGTTAAAATGCGTCACAGTAAATGAAAACAATTCATACAGTGTAATTGTATACTGTAATAATGGTTCTTTAACACGAAACTTACTGCTTACTAATTAATGAGTACATTATAATATATTTGCAATACAATCAATTTATTTATTATTTTAAAATAAGCAAAAACATAATCCCATCAAAATATTAAAAAAAAGCAGGAAACCAACAAATGAATATATAAACTAACCGGATAAATACTTTTTATTGGACTATCCAAAGCTTGCATAAAAATTGGACGATTGTATTTATTCTAAATATGAATTAAAGCAAAGCAATAATAAGTAGTTAGTTGTTAGAAGAAAAAGACTATTCAAATAGTTATTAGTTAAAATAATGCTTTATTCAACTACCTTTAATAGTTCACAACATAATCTCAGTGAAATCAGTTGTTTAATGACCAATAGTAATGTTGATTGATAGTTCTATTGAAATGGGTGAAAACTCTTATACAGACAGAATAAAGGCATTATTTGTGAAATTATTACTGGAGTTAGTCATACATCATTAAGCCTACGAAAATCTCATTTTATTAAGAACTTCAAGGATAATCATTTGAACTGATAGCAATATATTAAATAAATTGTAACTGACAATAAGAATTATATTCGTGTTGTGAAACAAATAAGGACATTTAATCCCACTGTCAATGTGATAAAAATCAATGCGTAAATAGTTTTGACGGGTGATTAAAAAGTAGTACTGAGTATTATGACTAGTCAGTACACATAAGACACTAATCAAGATCGCACAGACACTTGGATTACCTTAGGATATCATAACGTTTTGCATCTAAGAAAGTTAGGATAATTTATAAAATGGTTAATTTTATAGTTTCATTAAACTATTTTTGTCAGACAAGTTATGAAGGCAACTGCTGTTTGACAGTAACCTAGTATACTGAAAATAGTATTGAGCTAAACGACGTTTCATAAAAATATAACTGAAGTTTAAATGAATGCAGGAAATGAAAAGTTAAAAATGACTGGAGTTAGTACAAGTTACTTATTAAATTTACAGTTTAAGATTAAAAAACTGAAAATAAGTGTAATCCTATGGTTTCATCAGACCATACTGTGTAATTTGTTTTCGATGACTACAAACCTCATGCATGTTTATATGTGAGGTGACATGCTATCTGAATGGCATATATCGTACAAGACTAATCAAATCAGTTTGAATTTACCGTTTTCCGATCAATATTCGTATACAGCTTACTTCATCTTCCTGTATATGAACGCCAATCAGTTGTCAAAAGCCATGTCATATATGTACTTACAATAATTTACTAAAAACAACCGTGAATACACATTTGAGTGGCGAAAAGTTCAAATCTTAAACACAGATGACCTCGACACTCATGTTAATCAATACACAATAAATATAATGATCCAATCTATCAACCAGCTAGAAAAATCATATACATAACATTTATAGTCCTTGAAAACGCTTCCAGGATTTCAACAATGAGACAACAAGAAATTTCTAAGTTGTTAAACTGAATAAACACTTACTTCCAACCATGAACCATACACTGTAATAATATAGTAAAGAGCTTTATGACATTCCAAAGGAAGTAGCAATGACTGATGAAAAATATCCTGTAACAAATTAATGTTTTGTCGACATCCATATAACACTTCATGAACCATAGAAATCTGAAAAGTAAATGTATTCGCAAGTACATTTAAACAGATTATTAGACAATGAGAAAGTATTTATACGACTCTCAACTATATAATAAAATGAACAGTTTTATCACCTGAAAAAAAACACGGTTTATTTTCGAATTAGATAAATTAATTTAATGGTAAGAGATGCACTTAGTGTATTCAGTAGTAACTCAGAAACACTAAAAACTATTTCTCCTCAAGTAAATTTTATTGAAAATTATATATAGAATAGAAAATGATTCTCAGTTAGTATTTATCGAAAATCCAATTAGATTTTCTTGTAATCTGAATAAAGGCTATAATAGTTTCACCCAATAATTCTTAGCGAAAATTCAGATTACACAAGCAATATTTAACACATAAATCTTCACTAATACTAAAGCAATATTATCATTGCATAAACTATTTACAATTTATGACGAAATTTACAGGAATCTAAATAGTATAAATGTTTGCTTCATGAATAATTAGGTATAATGATAACTCAGAGAAAAGTAGTGGTTAGGATGGTGGTTGCATCAACATACCGAAGGAATGCTACAAATTAAATCAATCCAAAGGAATGTGATTGTTAGTTGTAATTAACGATGTGAGGACTACTACTATTGACAGCCTAAAACTACCATTACTTCGAATGAATTCCGATTATTCAGTGTTCAAAACGCAAATATTATTTAGCTCTCCCACCCACGTACATAGGTGATCCTTATCCTTTCGATGAAGTTGAGTTCCTAAGGTATATATATATAGTATGGCAACATGAACTTATGTACATACGTACGAAGTTCTGCGTTGCAACTGACTCATATATATATATATATATATATATATATATATATATATATATATATATATATAAGAAACGTTATACTGTATATGACGATGATATAGATATAAGCGACCATGTGGGAATCATCAATAGTGGTCCGATTACATCCCAAGTCAAAAATGTGTAAGTGAGCTGTTAGAAATATCAATAGGAACAAACAAGTGAGTAATTTATTTATTAGACTCAAGACAATAAAACACTAGCTGTCGGACAGAAAAAAGACTCCGAGGTAAACTCATGGGACCGAACTACTCGCCCGTAATCCAAAATGTCATTCACTTTCTAAATTAAATGTTAACTTACGACTTTTTCATTGTAATGGAAGAATGGTTCACTTAAAATAAATTTTTGTGGAAGTACATATGCTGAGACGGCGGAAGGAGTTATAGAGGTATCTTTGAGCAAATAACTATTTGGTTGATTTGGGTTAACTAAACTTGTTGGTTCCTGGGGGAACTTTTCATCACCGTCTCGCAGATAAAGTGATGTCTGGACGGGTGGGGAAGTCGAAAGTTTGGAATAACTAGTAGTCTTTGAATATGATCCGGATTCAAATTCACCGTGTCCTGGACAGCCTATGAATGAACGGAAATGTCGAGAAAGGAGAAAGTCGTTCGGATCACCATGTGTATCCCATGGGAAACTGCCACTCAGGTTCAAAGATGGGCCAGTAGAACCAACTACAGATCCATGGGTGATAAAATCTGAATCGAGGCCACCATCTGAAGGGCTAAAAGGAAAGGAATTTTAGTTAGTGAGTTTTACAAGCTCTACTAAAAATATGCCTTGCAAAACTTCTGAGTCAAAATGAAAAGGTTCATAATCTGTTAACACGATAAACTATTTATGTCACTCGGCTTTATCTAACGTTTTCTACACAAAAAGGTAAACTATAGGCGTGTTCCCGAGAAAGCATAAACTCACATTGTATAACTTGATTCCCGTGGACCAGTATATACAAAATTTGCCAACCAACAGGCGAACTCCAACTGATAGTATGAAAGACGTGACGGATGGATTGGGTAATCCTGTAAAATATTTGAAGTTAATGGAACTGTGCTGTTTGTCTGGGATGAAATCGAGGGCGCATAAATTGAGTATGAAGGAGATAAACTGTATATGAATAGGAATAAAGCAGTCAGAAAAGACATTACTCTAAAACTAAATAAAATAATGAGTTAAGAGTGTGAAAAAACATCAAACAACTACAATCTTGTTGTTAAAAGTAAAGTGTCTCTGCATTGATGAATCCATGCAATTAGCCTGAAAACTGAGGAGTATTTGATTGCAACGACTTACTAAAACATTTACATCGATATCTGAGGTGTTAGTTGATAACTTAGCAATAAAATTTAGTGTTTTGGGTTTATCACAAGTATATCTGTCCTCAAAATCTTAGATTACCGTTTGGTTTCTTAAATGACAGCATCTAAACAGGTCAGAACGGCAAATGACTTAGATATCGAAAACTTGTAACTTATCAACTACACAAAATTCAGATTGACTTTATTCAACAAGTTATAGGTGGATTATAGCTCTCCTCCTACACAAGACAGTAACAGATAAAAGAAAAAATATCCAACTGAGCTTTGGTGCTTCTAGAGAGTTGCTTTTAAGTTGTTTGACTTATAAGATGGGCTACATATACGACTACTGATCAAGACAAGTAGTGTATTTTCATACCTAAGGGAACTAAAAGGAAAGGGGTATGTAATAAATTTTAAATGCTGTTTTGAGTACACTGTTAGTTTAAAAAACCAGGTTTGGATAGTGGAGATTTGTAGATCAGGTGAATGATATCGCTGGGGTTTCGTTCTCTGAGCTGGATAGTTTAGTCACGAAGCTTACATTCATATTCTAAACATCTTAAAAAGAAAAAGTTACAGATGATGAGGAACTCAAAAGGTTAGAATTCGAGAGAACACAATGAATGAATACACCTGCGCTATCGCAAACGATTTTGAGACATACCGTTCAAGGTCTCATACCACAAGTGACTTTCGTCTCGTGAGCCAGAACAAAATAATCTACATCTACCAACATGACTCAGTCCACCTGTCAGTGAATTCATCGATTTCTGCCCTGTTTTGTTTTGGCCGCTCCTAGTTTTCTTCCATCTTATTACAACCTCGCAAAACATAGCTCGACGAGGTAGTTGGTGGTTAGGCATACGCAACACGTCACAATCACCTCAACTGTTGAAGTCTCAATACTTCATTTATTGACCTGCCATCCTCACCTAGCACCAGTTTTCTAACGGCAGCATTGCTTACTCGGTTGTCCCAGGACACACGAGCCATGCTTTGAAGACATTTATAACAGAACACCAATAACACCCGAATATTCGCAACTCTCACCAGCCATGTTTTGCATCTATATAGTTAGACGGAGCACTACGAGTGAAATAAATTTTCAGTGGATACTTTCATATGTAAAACACAATTACCGGTCATATTATTTGCGAGTACTGCTTCAGACTAAGTAAGCGACCAAGGACCAGAAGTCTTTTCATTATGTATATCCCTAACCAGTTTTTCGGATTCATCGTTAGCTCATAGGCTCTACATATAGTATATAAGCTACCAACCTAGTACAGTCTGGGTACTGAATAATACTGGGTGAACCTAAGCATGTGTGCCGTTGTAACTGACTGTATTTTCAGGCAAAGATATATCTTGAAGATTGTGGTGGAGCTACAAATTTTCCCCACCATCCCAAAATACCTTGATAAACGAATCGCGTAATTGTTTCAGAGCTTATCATAACCCCTCGAGTAAACCGTCTTTAAGCCAAAGAATAAAAACTGTCACAGACATGAGGGTTTTTATTATTCACATCTCGTAACACTTACCATGGAAAAATAACAGGGAGATACGAATGCTTCAACTTTTCGAACAGGAACCATAACTGCATTAAATGTTGCTCGTACCGAAGCTGAGACCACTCAACTTTGAACGATTCTGACACAAGAAAACGTAGCAGTGCCTGAAGCAGGACTAAGGACGTATCGTTCAACTGCAAAATTATCATTTTTTTAGACACAAAAATCAAAGGATTTACCGATTCATCCTCTCCTAGAGCAGTGGCTGTTAGGACTGCTACCCGTTCACGGGGAGCAACAACGTTTGAAAACTTCGACTCTTGTAACATTTGTCCACGCGCATCTGTCGACAGCTTTTTCCCTTGAAAATAGTTCTGCTTGTGCTGATCACATTTTTCACGTTTTTGGTATTCCGAGATGAGTGGGCCAAATTCAGGCACAAGGTTGTTAAAAATTTTGTGGCAGACAGATGTTGCATTTAATCCAAGTATTTGGTACCAGATTAAAAACAATCTTATCCCCCTTTTACGGATAGTGAGAGCGTTCTTTTCGTACAAAAGGTCTTCAATTACTTCAACTACATGAACTGTTACCAAAGCCAAAAGAAACTTACTAATGCAGTTGTGCTGCCATCTCTGGTGAATATGTTCCGGCAATAGTAGCAGTACTTTCTAAAAATAAAATCATCCGGAAAGAGATACAACCTCAAATACGGTAAGGACTACTTCTAACTCTTTAATGCAAATACTACTTCCTATAAACTTGGAATGTTAACAAACAACAACGTACCCCTTAGTTTAACATCCCACTCTAGACTAAAAAAACAGTCACTGAACACTTGGAATATCAGAGACGAATTTTCAACGAAAAATGGTTGAATTTCATCATTAGGTAGATTATCTGAGAGATACACCGGTTAAATAAAAGAAATTTATAGGCTACCAATCAAAATTTTCAGGTGCTTTATTTTGTGCGTACTTTCTTTGTCACTTAGGAACTTTTTCTTAGACTTAACGGTGCTAATATCACTAGGCCTGTGCCTTCGAAACATAATCCAAGCCAAACATTCATTGCCTTTTGAAAAATGCTTTTTTACTAGACAAGCATATTTAATGTATATAAAGAAAGGCTGATACTAGAAATTTATATATGTTTGAAGTAAGTGATAGAACCATAGGAACTTGAAGTGGTAAATAAATCCCCGAAACAGATGGTTTTTAAAGTCTTTCCATTATTTTTACTGGGCACACTATCTGAAGGTACCGGGTCACCCAACCTCACTAGATTACCCTTGGGTGCTACGCATTCATCTGCGACAATCAGCTAGGTTAGATCACACGCTTCCCAATATACAGATCATCTTCCATACATACCTTTGATTCTCTTTATTCTTGACCCCTGGTCTGAATGGTTGTTACAGTGTTGTCGAATGCTGTAGCATTTTTAGGCCTGTGCCCGACATGATTTGGTACACCAGGTAGGGAATTGTGTATACTGTGTATGTTATAGCGTTATAAAAATGAGTATATTTTTAAGCATTGTGATATTATTGTTGTTTACTCAGATTTTTTGCATTTCTACATGTTTTATTCGTGTTACATCAGGTAGTATACCCAAGCTGTTAAAGATTACGACCCTTGGACCCCTCATCTCTCGACATCTAAGAGTGGTGTTTCAATTTAGAAGCTAACCTCCGCGGGCATCGCGCGATAGATCCACGTACGCTACTCCTCATCTCAATGAGGGTTATGCTGAACGAGTACGTTACACCTGAAGTGTTTACTTGGACTTTTCAGGCAGATTTCTATCCAGTGTATGCCAGCCTCTCTGATTTGTAAAACAACGCCTTAAATTAACTGACCGTAGCTGACGATCGTCTATAAAATCCTAACTTCGATTTACAGTCGGTAAACGAATGATCGAACATTCTGTATAGTTAAACGTACGTTTACCCTAACGAGGAATTACAGAAGACAATCATCTGGATTTTAATGTTACAGATGTGTCACTGTCCATCAGTTGGGGATTATCCTGTCATCAAACATTCCATAGAAATCTTAGTATATAGTCTAAATAATAAGTAGTGATTGGCATATGAGCAGCAACTATGGCGACCCAATACGAAAACTATTGCTGTTAGTTTCCTCGCATTGAAAACTTAGATAGTTATGACCGGTCATTGAGATCCAGAGTCAGTCGGACATGAAGATGAAACACATAGAAGAGTTTTTGAAAATGATCACCATTGAATTCGCAGGTCAAAAAGGAAGCATCTTTCGACTTTCATGTAGATGATTCTCCATCAGTGATCGAAGAAATCAGTATTCTCAGCAGACACAAAGGCGAAATGGCATGACCAGAAATGTAAAGAGGTATCTTACTAGTATCAGTAACAGGAAATATTTTAGTAATGTTGCTGAAGAGAATTAAAGACTGACTAGACACCTAGCCTCGAGGTCAACAGGGTTGATTTCGTAAGTATCGATCGATTTCAGTCTAAATTACAATAATGTGAATCAGCTGAATGAGACCCACCACCATAAATTAAATTTCGGCATTTAAAAAAGTCGAAAAGAGAACATTGTACAACCTGAATCAAAGCAATGTTGGGTTGTCACTTTCAGGTGGAACGTTTACGACAAACGGTAATGCGAATTCATTCATGGTGTTAAGCTCAAAAACACATTCCGGAAGAAGACATTTATCAGACTAGACTACCTACCCTCACACTTTCTCATAACTGGATTAGGAAGCAAGGATAACACTGAACTTATGGGATTCAGCTAAACCATTCAGATGTACATCTAGTATTCCTCAGACCAAAAAGACGCCAATGATTTTGCGTTGTAGTATTACAGAGACCGTTGTTTTACGTCAAAATCATGAATGAATGATCACTTTTAATGGAGCATAGATCGTTGACCATCTTTCTTCAACCTTCATTGTTCTGAGCCTACCTATCCAGTTTTACGCGATCACTCTTCATTCTTATCATGTCTGTCTCCAATACTCGGCGTAGTGTGTTCTTTGACCTTCTTCTGAGACACTGAAGTTTCTGAGTGAGGGCCCGTCCTGCAACAAATTGATTGGGAAATTCGTGGGAATTGCTTAATTGTTGAGTAGCCTCAGTGGGAGTAGTCTGTTCAAGGGTTCTTATAAAGTGCTCCACACACCTGACACTCAGTTCTTTAATGTCGGTGATTGTTTTGCCTTCCTTGTTCTTCACTGGTAGTTCTGCCCTACAATGTTTTCACACGAGTTTCTTCGTTGTATCCCTATCTTACAGCTTTTTCTGCCATTACTACTAGATCTTTCACATATTTCCACCTATCACTTATAACGTAGCACGTTATTTACTTGTTTGCTTCTTCGTATTCAGCTCGCACCTTTGCTTTCTCTGCTCTTGTTCAGCTGTTATTTATTGCTACTTTCTTCTTCTATTTTTCTTGAATCTTATCCAGAATATCAGAGGAGATGGTGCCTCTTGTGGCCCAGAATCACACGTCATATTGCAGAGGTTGCTTCCTTGAAAAATTTCCAGTAGTTCTCCATGGTAGTTTCCTCTACATTGAGTAGATCGTGAAAGGCTTGTAACATATTACTGAGTTCTACCTTCAATTCGTTGATTTTGCTAGTATCCAGGAGAAATTCTGCAGTAAGGAAGACCATGAGTTAGTAATGGTCCAGAATGTAGGGAGTAACAGAACGGCAGGGATTACGAACGCTACCTTCGAAGTGTATTATTAAGATCGGTCGGAACATTGTGATTGAAGGGGCTTTGATCGTATCAAGCATATCAAGGCATAAGCCTACGATGTCGGCAATCAGTAACCGTATTAAGTGGCCGCACTTGAATCATATAACAGTAGAAATTCTAGACTCCAAAGACGTTCTAATGCTTATTGGTTCTGATGTAAAGGAAGCACATAAGGTGCTAGGTCTGCGGCTAAGTGGGAGGAAAACACCATATGCGGTAAAAACATTACTGGGATGGACTACATTCCGACCTACATCATGCCCGGAATATAGAAAAAGGGTTGTTAATCATATCAGTAAAGTACAAACATTGGAAGACCAAATACGTAAGCTGTATGATGTCAAGTTTGCTGATGTCTATTCTAGTAACAATGTCGCGATTGAAATTGTAGAAAGAGACACACATTTCGACGACAGTCATTTTGTAGGTCCGGTACCATGGAAACAGAACCCATCTATGAATGGAAGTAGCAAGCGATAGGTTACAGAGCTTGAAGCGAAGATCGATAAGGGATAACAGGTTACATGTCATATATACTAAAGCTATGGAAGATAATATTGCCAAGAGCTATGCGGAAAAGGTACCTGAATTACATTTGAAGTCAGATTATCGTCCTCAGTGGTATTTACCTCACCATCCCATGTTGAATCCCAAAAAACCAGAAAAGTTGAGAGTAGTCCTGGACTGTGCTGCCAGGTTTTCTGGAATTTCCTTAAACGATATGATCTATCAAGGACCGGACAGCAGTACTGATCTAGTGTGTATATTACTGCGCTTTGGCAAGGAGGCAGTCGCATTATCTGCGGATATTGGAGAAATGTTTATGCAAGTGACGGTACCTGAATCGGATCGAGGAGCCCTAAGATTTATGTGGTGGGAAGGTGGATATACGCCTGAGGAGCCATCCAAATTTCAGACGACCTCTCATCCGTTTGGTGTCACTTCATCGCCGTTTTGTGCGATCTTTGCCATGAATCAAACTGCCCAAAGCTTCTCCAGTGATTATGAAGGTTATGTTGTGGACGCGGTCAAGAACAACTTTTACGTTGATGACTGTCTGATGTCCGTTTCAAATTGTGACCAATCAAGGTAGTTTATCAATCAGATAAGTGAATTATTATGTAGAGGAGGTTTTAAATTAAAGAAGTGGATCACTAATTCGGAAGAAGTAAGGTCCATCCTGCCTGATGTAGGTAAAGAGGAGTCGTTGATTGGAGTATCGGCGAGTTGTGCTGTTACTCATCGAACTCTCGGTGTAGAATGGGGCGTCAAACGGGATGTATATAAGTTCCACTTCGATGCGCTGGATAAGCCAGTGACAAGGAGAGGGATCCTATCGGTTGTTTCGTCTCTGTTCTACCCTTTGGGTATAATCACTCCAGTGTGCCTCACGGCCAAACTACTTCTGCAAAATTTATGTAAATAACAAATAGGATGGGACCAGCCCCTCGACGATCCATACGTGTTAAACAGTGCGTTTTATGCGTCAGTTGGATCACGTTAAGGTATCTCGAGGAATAAAGAACAGAATCGACGAACCTGACGCGAGGATGAAGTTACACTTGTTCAGTGACGCCTCGGAGATTTTTTACGGAGCGGTTATTTATGCTCGGGTGGGTTATACGAAGGCACAACCATACTGTATCTTGTTATACAGCAAGTCTAGAGTGGCGCCTGTCAAACAAGTCACCATACCGATATTAGAGATGGCAGCAGCAGTTTTAAGTGTAACGTTGAGTGAAGTTATACGGAAGAGTCTGCCTAACTTCTTATGCGATGTGAATTTCCATACGGATTCCATGATAGTGCTACATTAGGAATACCGAAATGCGATGCACCGTCTATATAGCTAATCGTCTCGCCGTTGTCCACCAGTATACTAGAGTTGAACAATGGAGTTATGTAAGTTCGTCACAGAATCCGGCTGATTGGACATCGAGAGGTATACAGAAAATGACCGATCTGGAATCCTGGTTTAAATTTCCCACGCTACTGTATGGCAATTTAGATGCAATTACTAAACATCCAGAACCTATTCCTGACCAACTTGAGTTCAGAGAAGCAGCTGCAGTTAACTTTAGCAGTACAAAATGTAACCCATCGCCTATTCTGCTTTACTACTCGGAATGGATGCAATTGGTCAGGGCTATAGCTTGGCTTAAAAGGTTCGTAGACCTTTTGACAGTACTTCTTTCGCCAGGACATTAAGGTTCTGTTAAGATAGGATGCCTCAAAGTCAAGGAGCTTGAAATCGCTAAGCGAAAAATTTTAATGATGGTACAAAAAGATGTGTACGGAGAAATACTTAATGAATTTAACATCAGCCGTAAAGTAGCGAGTAACAAGGGTCTGACGGGTTTAATACCGATAATCCTTGATGGGTTACTCTGCATTGGAGGTTGTCTGACGTACTCTGAACTCCCAAGTGCATTTAAACATCTAGTAATTTTGCCCAGCCGACACTCAATGACAGAACTGACAGTCAGACACTACCATAAAGGAAGAAGGACATACGGGAACATCTCAAGTGTTAGCCACAATTCGCAAACAATATTGGATAATTAAGGGCACCAGCACGATTAAGAGAGTGATAGGAAGGTGTGAGACCTGCCGGAGGTTTACGCTAAGTCCAGGAAATCAGCCGAAGGGGCTGGTATAGCTGCTCAAGGGTAGGAGTAGACTACTTTGGACCCCTTCTGATCAAAAAAGGAAGGTCAATGTAAAAAAATGTGTATGTGTATTTATCTTTCTACAGACACGAGCAGTACATATTGAGATGAGATATAGCTTGAATACTGATTCGTTTATAATGGCTCTTATAGGTTATATCGGAAGAAGAGGGAGGCCAACAGACGTGTATAGTGACAATGGATCGAATTTCGTGGGCGCAGTCTCTGAACCGAGGAGCTTCGCGCAACAGTGGAATCAGCAGTAAATAAGTAAGCAATTATCATCAAGACAAATCCAATGGCACTTCAACCCTCCTCTAGCCAGATACCGAGGTGGAGTTTGGGAACGGATGATTAGATCTATATGAAGACTGTTATTAATGATCACCAGAGAACAGACGTTGGCTGACGAAACCTTAAGCACCTATTTGTTTGAATTTGAGAGAATTCTGGACGACCAACCCTTAACCCCGACTGTCCAACATCTTAACGATCGACTAGCTTTAACGCCAAATAGTGTTCTGTTATTGAGAGAATATGATGGAGTAACCGAAGAAGGGAGAATCAAAGATAGGTTCGACAAACGTTGGAAGCAGGTACATTATTTAGCTGATGTATTTTGGTGGAGGTGGTTAACAGAATATTTGCCGTCCTTACAAACTCATCAAAGATGGTTAAAGGAACATCGTAATTTCGGAAAAGGGGACGTAGTAATTGTGGGCTCGGATATTTCTTCTGGGGGGAAATGGCCTTTAGGAATAGTAGAGGACTGTGAAACTGATAAGGACGGAAAGGTCAGGATGGTAACTGTTCGTACGAACAATGGAGTAGTGAGAAGAGACATACGAAAGGTTTGTCTCCTGGAAGGGTCGAACTAGCTTTGTCATACGATTGCAGGAGTTCGAGTAGGCGTATTGCTGTAAATCCAAAGCGTTCTCCTAGCGTGGATTGAGAGAGTGAACCATAAGCTGAGGCATTAGAAGAGCTTCGCTTTGTATGGAGGGATTTCGCGTGCCGGTGTAGAATCCATTTTAAAAGCTTCATTTTTTGGATATCCCTCCATGTATATATTTGTTTTGATCTTGCTGACTCTTTCCGCTCAATATTCTGGTACTCTGTTTAGTCCTAATTTGGGATTTTAATATTTGTACTTTGTTATAATTCCTATTTTTTGTACTTTTATTGGAGTTTATATGTTTCCTTCCAAACTGTAAATGTGTTGTTTTAATTGATACCTAATATGGCTACAGCCGTATCGGATTTGGTTCCTCTGCGGTAACTTCGAAGTGTATTCCTTAGATCGGTCGTTACATATTATGATTTAATGGGCTTTGATCGTATCAAGCATATCAAGGCATAAGCCTACGATATCGGCAATGAGGAATCTAATTAAGTTGCCGCACTTGAATGACATACCAGTAGAAAGTCGAGACTCCGGACTGTAGAAAATTCACTTCTGTGAACCTTGATTTCGGATACAGTTATAAGTCAGATACGCGCCTTTCTCAGTCCAATTTATTGTTGGTCAAATCCTCGTGCAGCGAAACATGATGTTTTTTCTCACACTTATCAACGCTACAGCGCCTTGTCGTCCTACAAGCGCTAGCTTTATGTCCCTGCCTCAGACACATGAAACACATCCCCTTTCTCCTGGCGTGAGTCCATCTATCTCGAACTGTAGGCGCTAAAAATTGGGGACATTTACAAACAACGTGGTCGCCAGTACAGATGCTACAGCTGGTTCTTACGTTCGACGCATTCGCATGATCCGATTGCAGGTAACAACTCATCTTCACATCTCTTCCCATTTTGGGCGATCTACTACCAACTACTCTTGCACGAGTTAATATAAATTCAGTGAGCTCGGCGAACCTCGGTTCCCTATCCTCTTCAATCCATCTAACTGCTAGGTCTTCCCACTGGTCCTGCATGGAGCGAGGTAGAAGCCTTTCTATTCTTCCCAAAGTTACCAAAGAATTCAACTCAGAAGCGCAATTCAACTGCTCCAGGACCATAGCACTGTTTTGCATGCGGTTGGCTGAATTCGACAGTTGCTCTGCGTCGTTGTAGTCAATATTTCCTGGCTTGAACAACTCTTCCAACGTTTGCCGGGCTATCAGGTGCGATTGACCAAAAAGCCGCTTTAGAATATCTTTGGCCCTT
Organism: Schistosoma turkestanicum; assembly: GCA_944470395.2. NCBI lineage: Eukaryota > Metazoa > Platyhelminthes > Trematoda > Strigeidida > Schistosomatidae > Schistosoma > Schistosoma turkestanicum. The sequence goes on along the minus strand of OX103972.1, from coordinate 14,007,331 downwards.
TTATAGCTTGAGGAGGATTCCATCACGATGCACTCTTCAATGGATTAAATAAAGTAGACGCGGGCTATCGTCATTGACTCTACATTCTACATAAATGATGAAGTGACACATGAATTTGAAATATTCACGACGTCGACCATCAAAATAACTTAACTCAACCTTTGGCAATTCTAACCCTACGACCGGTACCTTAGACATCATATCCTTTTCAGGTACTTCAAAATTCTCGTTCAAACTACTACTTACAGTGCCCTCTCACAATGGCTTACGATAATAAGTACTGAACATAATATCATCTTGATCTGAGAGTGAACCCTTAAAGCGTAAACAATCGGAAGACATTTGCTTTTTAACATAATCTTCATTCAGTTGTTCTTCATAGCTTCCACCCAGATTCGAGCTTGGCTTCTTCTTCTTACGAGAATTCATTATAGCACCTGAATGTCAGCGGAAAAGAAACTCCAATTTATTGATACAATATTGATCAGAAATTAGAATTCACTGGTTCCGTTTCTTGAATTATATTTGACAATAAGATATCCAAAGGCCTCTTCTCCAAATATTGTTTAGAAGAGAGAAGGAAGAAGTTACCGTGGGTAGTATACCCAAAAGTGGCAGCAAAACAAAGGGAGTTCATAAAAACAAAGGTTTCTGTAAAAAGAATCTTTGGTACAATTGGTAATAATAATCAATGTTTCTATCAAACTAATCGCTTTATCTCCATAAAAATGTGAATCCACTGCAGCAGCCCTTTGCTAGAAAGATTCTACACTTTCCACACGTAACGTTTTCTTTCGAAAGACCGATAGGCAAAACGTGAGATCGCAAGACGGAACGGTTGACGAACAGGAAGTGTTCCATGATGCTCGAGTTGCCACCGAAGGTCCTGCATGTTAAACGGTACCAGTAGTAACGTGCCAGGTTTGCTGCTTAAGTCGGCGTACCACACCAGCTTGGCTCGTATCCAGAATCTGAAGATTGCTTTCGTGTAGGTTCAGATCAGAAAACGCTGCAGACTTAGGACGGAACCAGACAGAGTGAATGAAACAGAAACGACCATAACAACCAAGTTTGAGATCGTACGTATGTCAGACGTAGTTGGGAAAAGAAAATCGACTGAGTGCATTGACAAGAGCGTGGTTGATCAGGCCAGCTTTCGCCAAGATTGACTAAAGTCGACGGTACCAACAGGGATAGGGTCGGAAGCGTGGGCTGTGGATAAAAAGGTCAAAGAAAACGAAAAAGGGGTAGCAAGCATGTAGTGAGGGGTATTATCTTAAACACTATACGTCGCTTACCGAGGCTAGTCGCGAGAGCGTGCAGGTAGATATACCTCGCGACCAGAACGTGAGACGGTAGTTTCGTGCGTACTTTGTGAGCCTGAAATCTCATCTTTAGTCAAGGGCAGCGTGGTCTACTGATCTGGACGTCAGATCGGAGTCTCAACAGTAGATGGTGCGGATGACGCATGCTGTTGACTGGGACGTGAGAATGAGGTCTTTGATCTATGTAGTATGGGGTTCGATGAAGACATTGGGGTCCCGCTAGTGAGTCGGATGGGTCTAGCATTGAGTCTTAATTTACTGGGCAGGGAATTGTCTTTGACATGTGCTAGCTTGAGACGACCAATGCTGATCGTGTTACTCAACCCTGAAGATCTTTACGTGACGAGAGATCATGCGAAAAGATCCTTCGTAAGGCTGCTACAAAGGTTTCCGTATCGAATGTACTATTTTGTAAACATATGGACAGGTAAACAACTCTCGAAGAAGAGCGACACGTCGATGTTATATACGAGTTCACATTGGAGGAAGTGTTCGCAAGTACACAGATAGTCATGGGACGTTATCTGATTTTCATAAAATTGCTACTCTGTGGTGTGAAAAACTCCCCGGACAGATACAATGTCGTGCCGAAACATTGAGTATTTGCCGTTGCTGCCCTATAATCGCTGTGTGCTCTCGAATTAATGCCATCTCTTGAGAAACAAATGGAGAGAGAAGTCTCAAGGACTGTGAGGGAGACGAAGTAATACATATAGCAAGTAAACTCTCAAACTCACGCTTAACGAAGACTAACTTGTTCAGTGCTAGTCGGCGAGGTTTTGCCTTGACTGGGGGTCTGTAAGTGACAATATGGCCCAGCACATAATTAATCACCGAAAGAATCTCCTCGGTTCACTTACTTTGGGGAATTCATCAAATATAACACGAAATAAATAATCATTCAGAAATACACCAGTGATTCGTTACACATCTGCTGGAGCGTTTAAACCCTTAGATTTAATATTGGAAGAAGTATCGATTAACTGCAGCCTTCGTGAAGTGAGCAGCAATTCACAGAGCTCTGGGGAATCGATATCGAGTACGGCTATGGGGATATCAACAAGGATGAACGTCCACAAGTGACGTCGTCGATCGTTAGCGAAGTAGGAACGACTAAGCGATTCGCAGCGCGTGGTCAAAGAATCGTCGCTTGTGACTTGTTGCTACCAGTCAATACGACAGACACTTAGGCACTTGTGGCCACCAGGTGCCTAGCGTTAGTGCTAAGATCGTACATGGAAAATAAACGAGCAACTTACACTGACGGGAAGGAGGCAGGTGAAAATGCAATGACCTGTTCCTCGGATTCTATTATAGCTATCCAACATTTCTTACGTTGCTGCAAGTATAATATATATTAAACGACATTAATAATAGTGCTGAAACATGATAAAATGTTGATAGATGAATAATAGACTCGCCGTAATTGACTTCTGTGGAAGAAACGTGAGCTCACCAATTTAAGTTGACTGGAACTCCAATCCATTCATTCTTTATTCTATTTGCGGAAAAAGACAAGAATAAAATCATACTTTTCAAGACCACAAAGCACAGGAATTCCCAAAAATAAGATTTTACTCAGACTAGCCATTCAGGGTAGAAAGATAGAGTATGAATATTACGTTGTAGAATCTTTTTTGAATGTTTTGCTTTTTGGAAAATCCATGTTTATATATTTTTGTTATGACATGACAGACTCTTTCTGTTGACATTTTGGTATTTTATTTGATTCCATTTTGAGATTTTATCATTGTATATTGTTATTATTTCTATATTTTGTACTTATATTGAAGTTTTTATGTTTGCTTCTGAACTGTACACATGTTGTTTAAATTTGATATAATATGGCTACAGCCACATTTTTGGATTTGATATCGTCGCAGTATACTAGTTTCACCTAGTCTGTGGAACCTGGATACTCATCAGAGTAATTTCGAATTGGAAGACGTAACAATCGTTAGGTAACGTTTGTATTTCCATTTCCTTTATATAAATAGACCACTTTCTCCTAGAATTATTGTGTTTTGATATTCGAATAGAGGAAGGTGCGTTCAACATACGTCTATTGGAATCGAATTGAACTGCTACGGTAGAAAATCCATCTACATACGTCTAAATTACAATAATTCAGGAATAAAACAGAGTATGACAATGAGTCATAAGTCAAGCGAAATCTTGAGATTCACAGATTAAGATCGGAACAGAAGTAGTATTAGTATTCAGCAGGTCCCAAATAAGGTGCAATGACGTCTCAAAAATAAGCGTCCATTGTTTGTTATTGTCGCCCGTGTTCCCTCTACACAACGATATATCTTTGTTAGTCTTCCGTCATTACATAGACCACTCTAAACGATTCGCATATTATCACATTATCTCTAACGGATAAATTAAAGTCCTGTACGATGGAGTGAAAACGAAAAACACACTGGCATGGACTTACGGAAAACTACATTTATAAAATGGAAAAAACTTCTTTTTTCTTTTTTTGTTGCACCTATTGAAAGTATTTGGTTAGAACTATTTTTCCCTGTCCGAGCAGTCACAAAAAGTGTATAAGTTTCCTTCGGATGAGCAAGTCCCACTGTGGTGGAACTGAAGCATTTGCATTGCACCTAAACAACTAATACAAAAAACGTTTTCCAGTTAATTTTTCTTTTCATTTCGACTACATTAGATCATCAAAATAAGGTGAAAAGAAAATCTCCTTTTATTTGTGTTGCAACGAGCTTCTATTACTAGCCTCATTTTAGGGACAATCCAAACAACTGAATAGAACTCACCGCCCTGCATCAACTTCATAGACTATGAGAAAGCACTCGATGGTGTGGACAGAAAAACACTGTGGAGGTTTCTTCGACACTATGGCGTGCCTGAGAAAATAGTTAACATCATACGGAATTCTTATGATGGATTCAACTGCAAAATCGTGCATGGAGGACAGCTAACAGACTCTTTCGAGGTGAAGACCGGTGTCAGGCAAGGTTGCTTACTCTCGCCCTTTCTCTTTCTCCTGGTGATCGACTGGATTGTGAAAGCGTTCACATCTGGAAGGAAGCACGGTATTCTGTGGACAGCTAGGATGCAGCTGGACGATCTGGACTTCGCAGATGATCTGGCTCTTCTATCGTACACGCAACAATAAATGCAAGAGAAGACGACTAGTGTAGCAGCAGGTCTCAACATATATATAGGGAAAAGCAAGATTCCGCGATGCAATTCAATATGCTCTACCCGAATCACTCATGATGGAGACGGCTTAGAGGACGTTAACACTTTTACATATCGGGGCAGCATCATAGACATTCAAGGTGAATCTGATGCAGATGTGAGGGCGCGAATCGTCAAAGCAAGGGCTGCATCTCTACAATTAAAAAATATCTGGAACTCCAAACAAATATCAAGCAACACCAAAATCAGGATTTTCAATACAAATGTCAAGACAGTTCTACTGTATGGAGCGGAAACTTGGAGAACTACGACAACCATCATCCAGAAGATACAAGTGTTTATTAACAGAAGAATGAACAAAAATTGGACAGAAATTGAAAAGGAATCCCAGGCAAAGGTTATTAGAAGAAAACTGGTGGGCGGCCTATGCTCCATTGGAGGTAACAGGCGTAAGTAAGTAAGTATGGTGGTACATAGAATGAGGAGTTATTTGAGTAATACATATATTTTGTCAATGGTAATCAGTATAGCACAGCGAAAATGGCATACCAAAAAATCAAGAGTTTCGTGGACTTGTAAAAATGTAACCACCTTGTGACAAATGTTAGTTAATTAATAGTATACTAACACCAATAATATTATATTAAGCAAAAATAGTTATAAACCAGCAAGGAAACGATAGAAAAATAGCGCCAAAACGAATATGGTTTAGCAAATAATAAGACGTTAGACATTGTGTAAGAGATTTTACATGAAAGCGCCTTCTGGGATAACCACCAAAATCAAATTTTACTGTAGGTGCTTAATGCATGAAAAGGAAATATAAATCCTTTGATAATAGAGTAATGAAGAAGATTTCAGGGCAATAGGCTTACCTAACTTACAACAGGAATATAGTATCACGATTTAAGTCTCCAATCTAAAGGTTATGGTTAATAAAGCAACCACATAATAATTCCTGTTCAAAAATTATTACGAATACACAGTATAAATGTGAGTATGTATGCGGTTACAAACTTTGTGTTCTTGTAAATTCTAGTGTACAGAATCCCTCATCATCTCTATCTTTCTCTTACTAAAGTCATCCCACTTCTTGAACAATATCTTCGATCCCTATTATTCTCCATTACCAGTAATTATTCTACTATCTCCGCCACTAGGGGATTTGAACTGACTGTTGCCTCTCTGTACTGATGCGGTATGGCAACCTGAACTTATGTACGAAATTTTACGTTGTAACTGACTGATTGACTGACTGATTACACAGAAAGCGTCATAAAGAAAGAAAAGATGTGGTATTTATTGTTTTCGTCACAAAAATTATATAATCGAATGTCACTTTAAAAACCAACTCAAACAGAATATTTTAGTAAGTCATAGTGCTTGTATAAATTTAACGAAATTACAAAAACAAACACGAATAATGACTAAAGAATATATTCATTTTAATTTTACCTCAATCATCACACGTCCTACCAAATGCGAATATAAGTTTAAAATCGCTACACACACTTGACAATTTGTGAAAGCAATGTGGCTCATATACCAGTTCAGACCGTAAAACACAGAAGTGATGGAACATAAATGTACTATCGTCTGTTAAACTAATTACACAGTCTATAAGAAACTCAGCATTGGACAAAGTGGACGCCAAGCCTTCTTTGAGGCGTAAACAAATACTAGACTGATATCTTTTCCAAAAAGCTCTTCGTCAACATCTTAACTACATACTACTTAGGTAATCGTAAACTCATTTTTATTCAAAGAAAAAAGACAGTAATTCAATTGAATCATCTGTTTTCCTCAATTTTTGAATTTCGTTTAAATATATTTGATTGTCATCAAGTAGGCAGTTTCTTTTTCATGTTTCAGTAGATAATGATTGATATGAGAAATCACAAATATGTTAGTATTGTTTACATTTTCTGTCTACCTTCATATTCAGTTGCTTATCTTTTTACTTAGGGATAATATGATTGATAATTGCAAAATGGTATTAGATGGAATCTTTACTCTTCTGAATTCTGCTCTTCTTCCTACGAAACAGATGTTTTCGTTTGGTTGTTTTTTTCATATTTGATATGTTTCTTAAAACCTGATATATTTAAATATAAATGATGAGTACTTTTGTTATTCAGATTTAAATTTATCTCGAACGTTGCATGCAGCTATATTTGTGAAGCCTGTATTTACTGTAAAAATAACGTATATTAACTAATCACAGACACTAAATACGGATATACTGAGGTAAAGGTTTAGTGACAATTAGGTTGAAATGTAAATCATATCACCAGCTATCACTTACTTACTTACTTACGCCTGTTACCCCTAATGGAGCATAGGCCGCCCACCAGTTTTCTCCAACCAACTCTGTCCTGGGCTTTCCTCTCCAGTTCTGTCCAATTTTTGTTCATTCCTCTCATATCTTTCTCTATCTCTCGGCGTAATGTGTTCCTTGGTCTTCCTCTTTTCCTTTTGCCCTGAGGGTTCCATGTGAGGGCTTGTCTCGTGACGCAGTTAGGTACTTTTCGTAGTGTGTGTCCTATCCACTTCCACCGCTTCTTCTGGATTTCCTCATCCACTGGAATCTGGTTTGTTCTCTCCCACAGTTCGTTGTTGCTGATGGTGTCTGGCCAACGAATCCGAAGTATTTTGCGTAGACAGCTGTTAATAAACACTTGTATCTTCTGGATGATGGCTTTCGTAGTTCTCCATGTTTCTGCTCCATACATTAGAACTGTCTTCACATTTGTATTGAAAATCCTTATTTTGGTGTTGATTGATATCTGTTTGGAGTACCAGCTATCAAGTGGTATAATATTTGTACCGTTGATATTAAATAATTCAACATTTTTAAATATGGGAAAATGTATGTTGAACGGTTTTTCTTATAAAATCAAAGTTAAATTATAAATAAATTAGTATAAATATCTCAGTTTTAATGACTACCAGTAACCACTCATATAGTTTTCTGGATATGCTCGCCGAATGATATGCTTGAATGCTGTTACAAGTTCAGCTCACTCGGTAAACGGAACGAAAGCAATGACTCAATGACATGATAGGCTATTCTAATCCATTTGTCCCAGCCCTTGCTGACTAAACCAAGAAGTATTAATAAGGCGTAGAGAGTGTATTCCACAAGCACCCAGAAAATATGAGGTTGCTAAGCATAAAAATCAAACTTATTTATACAATGAGAGCAACATCTTTGGAAGAGCCACAAAATAGCGTACTAAAATAGTCCATCAACCAATGACAGTCAAGAATTTTCCGGATGGAAAATGTAACCCCAAGGACAACTAGTCAACTTATGCGCGAAAACATAAGAAATCCAAAATTCGGACCTATTCCAGGTGAGTTCTGGAGATCTAACTTCCCCAGCACCTTAATAATAGGTGATATGGGTTCGAACAGAATCTGAAACATTTATTCCTTAAGGCCATCAACTAACCTGGTAATCGTCTTAACTAGAGTCAGTACAGTGTATACACTAGCGGCTGTCCTTCAACTTCATCAACACTAGTAACTAGAACAGTCTATCGTTGGATACTGCTGAAAGTGGAGAACGGTAATGTTTTTTCTACTTATGTTTTCTTTCGACAAACATGTTTGTCTCATAAGTCTTTGTTTCAGTAAAACTGTGGTTAGACAGTAATCAAATAACAATCTCGTAATTTCATGACTTGTCAGTTGGTTGCTTTATAATTTTAGTATTTAATGAAATATTGTAGTTTCTGAATATTTAAAAATCTTTCTGTAGTTTAGCGACACTTAAATTAGTATCAAAGTTGAAGGTAACGTTCACTCGCATGTTATAAATTAATAAATTGTTAGATGAAATTGTCTATAACTGAAACATCAAAATATCTTCCACAATAGAATAAGCAACTACCATTGAGTAATTATAAATTTGTTTAACCACACCACAACGAATCGTTCATTTTATTGTATTAAGGATCCATTTGATTGTTGTACGTTTTTTCTCCATCCAGACATTTAATCATAATTCATTCACGCATTTTATGGACATGGAGTAGTTTAGACGTTCAAGATGATCAGTCCAAGGTTTTTCACCAAAAAGAAGCATTTCCAAATGTTGTGGAGGTTAGATCCCTAGAATTCACTTGATAAAGGTCCTAATTTTGGAATTTATGTTTTCAAGTTTGGGCTGATCGGTTGACCCTGAGATTATATTTCCCACCCGGAAAATCCTTGACTGTCATTGGTTGATGTGTTATTTTAGTTCGCTATTTTTGAGGTTCTCCCAAGGACGTCCCTATCGTGTATAAATTAACTCGATTTGTGTGCTTGTCAACCTCATATTGCCTAGGTGCTTGTAGAATACGCTTTCTACGTCTTGTCAACACTTCCTCTTCTACTTAGTGGGGCCTTAGGATGCTCGGATTAGAGTAGCCTATCGTGTCACTGGATCATTTGTCTTCGCTCCAGTTTAGCGACTAAGGTGAAGTAGTAATAGTTTCAAGCTTATCACTTGACGAGCATAACACCAGAATTTCATAGAATAATTTTGGACCTTTCTATTTAGTGTATTGATGATTTAATAATATTGACACACATAGTACGACCAACTTGATATGGACTGCATTTGTGTTTTTAAAATATCTATCATATTCAACTTAAAACCTTAAACTAATCACTTCTCAAATATTATTTCTATGTAAAATATTCTTCCATGTGTAAAATGACATTTAATGAGTTACCGATTGAAAAATAGGAAACGTAACTAGAGATCGGTACAGAATTTTTCATAAATGAGCAATCTGGATATCTTAGATCGAAATATTCAACAAACCGAATGAGATGTATTGACTACTTCATATCAATTTTGATGGATGTATCTAATTTAAGTTTACAGTGAGACACTTTTATAGTGATGATCGAGTCGAGATTGACAACGATTACCACTACAGCTATTGTGAGCCCGTCACAGGAAAGATAAACAAATCCATGGTAAAGAATACATTTGCTGGCGATTTCGTAGTATCGAAAAAATATCGACATCGAGCCAGGAAAGTGAGGCGAATTTCCAGAGCTGGTAGAACAAAAAATGGCAGCGACAGAAAGAGAAAGTTTGCGCGTAAAGAGTGATATAAACAAAAAGTACAGTAAAACAATCACTAGTACAATTAGTTAAAATTATGAATGTTTCTATTAAACTAATCGCGTTCTCTTCATCGAATTGGATCCAGTACACTCTTACAGTTTTGTGTAGGGATTTTTGTTTGCAAGCTCATAAAAAGATTTTTTCGTTCAGAAATAGTTACGATAAAATACTTTTGCTTTTTAAACAGTTATAAAAAGAGTAATAAAAGATTCATTTTAGTGTATACGGCAAGCCAATTTTATAAACAACCTGATGATCATTTATGCAGTAGAAATACATGATAAACAATTTTGAAACTCAATAATTAAACACTCATTTATGTATTCGATGTGATTAAGTACTTAATAATAGTTAACATTAAAATGCATTTCAAACAAACTGAATAAGAAATTGTTACCTATGTGACGAGTCAATTTAGGAGATTCAAAATGAAATTATTCCGACTCTCATAAATAGTTTGAAAATATCATGTTTACTGTATGCCCTTGAAGAGCTAGATTCGATTTCATATGTATCTATGAGTGCTCAAAGGTTACGACTAAACAAAATGGCCTAATTATATCATTTCTGTGACCTACATAGTTTTTAGTTAGTTGATATTAGTTCATAATGAAAGTGAACTCTTAAATTGCTATTATCTAATAGAATTCTTTGACAAAAATAAGTCAAATATTTAAACTATTATACATAACTACCATGTATGTAAACAATGTTATTGCAAAAAATGAATGGTGGAAAATAAGCGCATTCGCTATAAACTTGTTACTTCCGTAAATCCTTTCAAAATTATAGAATTATCTACTATGATTCATCTTTGAAATCACAGGTTTATAATATCATTGAACCAGTTATTGTACATTTTGAAAATATTTCATTCTGTACATAAGTATTCAATGAAAATGGACCATTTTTTTTTGTTATGGTTCTTATGTAATAGCAAAGTATAAACTGTGATAACAACTAGTTAGTTTTAATATTATTCTAACATATTGAATGAAAGATTTATATCTCAGTGAATAACATAAATAGTTGTGTTAAAATCTAATCTTATTTGTGTACTTTAAATGAATGAATGAGTTTTATTTGATAAAATTAGTCATATCATATAGTGAAATTTTAAGTAGATCTGTGTTATATTGGATTTTATGGCAGCTATCTCGCTCAAAAGCTTGTGTACTGATAAACAATGATATGTTTCCTTCCAATAAGTCGAATAGTCAAGAACCAAAAGTATAATTCTACTTTTTCTCAATAGTGAATGTACAGTATATGTTGTTTGTCAGTTTACTTAAATGTCAATGACAAACGAATTTATGTAAAGTGTGACAGATTTGTATTTATAAACTAGATAATACTTAACCATCGAAATTACTAAAGATAATTTTGTAATAAACAAATGAAAGAAATTACGAAAAATTGTTAGTGAACAAGTTGGATGATATTTGAATGTAGCACAGTTTTATCTTCTACATTTATTCAACTTAATATAAACAATTTACTTGAATTTTATCTTAATTTATTTGAAATCCTTGTCGTATTAGTCATTGTGTTAATTTTTTATATGTATATTTCATTCACAAAATCATTTGATTGTTAATTAGAAAGTACATGATTGTAAACGAAATTAATGTTTAGGTGTTGTGGAGTATGAAAAGTAGAACAATAAAATGTATCATATACATTCTATTAGTGCATGAAATAAAAGAACTTCTGTAGTTCAAAGGGGGTTGATTTTGTATATATATATTGAATGCTTAGAGGTGTGCCGCTTATTCACAAACTCTATACTGTCTATTCCAGATAAAGATCTCAGTACATTACTTAGGATTTAGCTATTTACTATTAGTTTTGACTACTTAGCAGTACGATTTGATTGGTGTTTGGATGGTATTACAACATAGGGTGTACTGTTTTTGTATCATTCTTCTCAATTCATTGATAGAAAAGATCTATAGTGTTAAGTTTATTGATTTTCAAATCCGCTCAGTTTCATAATTTTGAAAAAACTTGAGGTTGGCTTAGATCTCCCTCTTTATTTTGTTTACATCTTTTCAACTCAGATATGCATCAAGCTGATTCGTACGCAATGGATCTTTAGAAAAATACAAAAATGACCAAATAGGGAGAAAGCTGTTTAACTAGGGATAATATATTTTAGTCTAGATATGTTCTTGATTATTTGTTGTCTGAAAAGAAACACATGACATGAATAAATCTTTTATTCAAGGTGTTGTGTTCTATGCGCTGATAGAAAACATGTGAGTCATTATTCTGTCCAAGTAACTTTCTTGCTTAGAGATGAATTCAATGTTCCTTAGTTGGGTTGTATAAAGAAATAAGTTGACATTTGTATTCAGAATGCACTACTTAATTGTATTTCATTCAATTCGAAAATAGCTGTATGAGAGTTTTATCTATCAGGACAAAAGCTGATTAGATCATGCTAAATAACCATCAATGTGAACGAAACTAAGTTTCGATACATGAAAATGAATCAAGAAATTAAAAAAAACCTCAAATAATCTATGAATTCCAGTCATAGCAAATCACATGTGAGTTTGTTTACATTTAATTTGGTTAAGCCCTTTTATAAACTTATTTAACAGACAGTGTCATTTGTGAAGGCACCTGTCTGTGCGATTGTACTTTTACTATTGTTGAGCTTGTATGAACATGTATGTTTGAGCATTGCTTACCACCTTACACATATTCAACGTTAGTAGCTTAAATAATTCGAAAACTTATTCATTTCCCTGTGTATAGAAGTGTATATTTTATTCCTATTCATTCGCTTACTCATTCAATAGCTTGGTACGACGATAAACGTCATCAACGCTTCGTATTTGCCTTCAAAATTGTATCCACCATTGGGCATAACCTATCGATGGTTATTAGGACGAGCAGTATATGAACTTTACGACTATAGCAAATATCAACTGCCAAAGAATTGGTGTCTAAAAACCACAATAACAAGGCAGTCAAAATGATCACTTATTATGACCTTCAAAGATGAAATAATATAATACACAAGGTGTAACTACAGTTTTACAGATGTAAATTTCGGTTTTTGTTTTCGTAAAGTTTAATCTAGAACAGTAAGTATCAGTTAAATCATAGTTAGTTGTTCCATCAATAGTTAGAAAGCTTTAAGCTCTTATTCTCATCATAAGCTTGAAGCTGGATTTTCAATTACTAGCTGAGCCATTTTCAAGCCCTGATGAGAAGTTTCATACTATAGTGAAACAGTTATCCAATGCTGTCTGATTTTTCAATAATTTGTTAGTTTAGATTAGTCTGCAGTGTATATTTTTTATATTTAGTAAGTTAAAATATTTTAGCTTTGTTTGTCATGTATATATATATATATATATATATATATATATATATATATATATATACCTGGATCTATTGAGAATGTTATAAAAGCTATCCAGTATTGTACATTTTTGTTTGGATGTACAATGAACTAATTCTAACTACTGAATATATATACACTGTACGGAAATTGAATAACAAAGAATGTAAAGATTTTCTGACAATGAAATAGTATTTATTACTTATTAGAACCCTTTACATACAACATAGATATGACTATAGATAGGATTGAGTAGATGAAATACAAAATACAATTACAGACGATCGATAAACTACTTTCTGTTACTTTCTGTTGTAGTAATAAATAATTAACATAACATATAAATGAAGTTGAATATCATGATTAAAAATTGTCTGTTTAGATTAAAATGTCTAATTTGATGAAAATATAATTAATTTATTAACAAATTGTCTGTATTTATCGTTTTTATGAATATCATGACCAAAATTCTAAATAATGCCAAAAATATACTCAGTACATAAAAAACAATATAGGGTGTATGAATGGAAATAAAGCTCTAGAATTAAATAATTAGTATATATTAAATAATGAGAAAACGGTAATCAATCTTTTGGCCTTCTAAATATGTCTATTTTCAAGAAGCAAACTAATTTTGTGAGAGTAAAATTGATTGCAAAATCACATCAGCTAGAAAGTTACTGAAAAGTAAGATGTGACATATAACTACTTTGTTTGAAATTTCTCACCAGAGTGTATCTATATTATTCACCTGTGATTGAACTTAGAACATGCAGGTTTTTGTGATGGAGCTTCGTTCTCTGAGTTGGATGTTTTGGTTTTGGAGCTTTCATTGTTCTCCTAAACAACATCATTAGCACAAACTTCAGATAGAAGTAAAGTATTCGAATTACTTAACATATGATCCGTAGATTGGTGGTGATTGAACTTAAACCTTCTGTTTTTTGCACTTTCATTATGATTGTATCCCCCTTTGATCGGTGTCTTGATCCTATGATTTTGTTGAGCTACAAATTTTCTCTACCATCTCAAAATGCAGGTTTTCTAACATTACGATTTCCATTTCATTACACAATGACTCCATTTGAGAATTTCATTTACCCTATGATGATTTACACATACTAAAGTTATAAACAATGGACTTATCAACGGTACAATTTCAGACTGATTTCTTGCATATCGTCTAATATACCGTGGAGTTTACGTATACGGTTACCTAAATATATCGGAAACTACCGTAAATTACCACATAATAACCAAAATTATGTGCTGCCTTCATTGCGTAAACTATGAATGTCTCTGTGATTTGGCTAGCTATCTAGTAATTTTTATATCAAAGCGATTTATTAGTAAAATTACTTCCATGGTTAAAGTTTTAAAAATTGCATCTTTTGATTCGTTAATTTTACAAATTTCTTGTCACTAGTCGGTTATTAGTTTGTATACAACTGTTTTTTGATAGTTCAGTATTATTACTGTTGATTATTCCATGCGAATTTCACAAATACCCATTTCATTTCACTTATTAAGTAATATGTTTAGATTTCATTAATAAGTGTTTGAATCTTCTTATTAGTATTAGATATCGAAATTGAACACTCTTTTGTTATACAAGGATCCTGTTTAGATTACCGATCTGTCACAGATAGTTTTAGTAAAAGAGAAGAGCAGCAGGCAGTAAAATTTTAGATGTACATTTTGTCGTACTTGGGATTGTTCAGCTCTATGTGCCTGTATCCCAGTCATAGCACATCAACAATAGGGAGTAACAAACATTATTCAGTTAAATGAATCCTTTCTGCGCAAGCCGGTGGCTATCTGAACTAAGTGGCTGAATGAACAACACGTTAAGCTTTCAAAGGCAAGTCTACTGAGTACGAGTTCTAGTGTGATTCTCAATACCTAGACACAGGTACCTCCAGATGAAGAGTCCTGGATAGAACTGAATAGCCAATCAGAGTTCAAGTGCTAAGAACTATTTAACTATGATAAAATTTGTATTTCAAAATAACACTTCCAACCTTCATCCTCGAATTACTCATTTGATCGTACATCACTACTTTCATTAAGTAATTCTAAAATCATCACTATCACTGTTTGTTTGATAATAGTTTGCTTTGGAATTGATTTGATTTTAGGATTTCAAATGAAATATTCATTAAGAAAATGTTTTTGAGCTCAATGTGTTTTTGATTATTTCAACTTTGAATTTATTCGAAAGTTTTTCCCCTATAAAAATTTCATTTGCTATAATCGTAAACTTCATAAACTACTCACCATCAACAGGTTACGCCCATTGGTGGATACAGTTTAGAAGACGAATACGAAGCGTTGATGGCGTTTATTGTCGTACCAGAGCGATCACTTACCAAGCTATTGAATGAGTCAGTGAATGAATAGGATTAAAATGTACACTTCTATTCTATAGGAAAATGAATAAGTTATCGAATTATTCAAGCGACTAACGTTGAATGTGTGTAGGTGTTAAGCAGTGCTCAAACAAACATGTTCATACAAGCTCAACAATAATAAAAGTACAATCTCATAGACAAGTGCCTTCACAAATGACACTGTCCATTAAATAAGTTAATAAGTGGGCTTAACCAAATTAAATGTAAACAAACTCAAATGTGATTTGCTGTAACTGAAATCCATAGATTACTTGAGGTTTTTAATTTCTTGATTCGTTTTCATGTATCGAAACTTAGTTTCGTTCACACTGATGGTTATTTAGCATGATCTAATCAGCTTTTGTCTTCATAGAGAAAACTCCAATACAGCTATTTTCGGATTGAATGAAATACAGTTAAGTAGTGCATTTTGAATACGAATGTTAACCTATTTCTTTATACGACCCAACTAAGGAACATTGAATTCATTTCTAAGCAAAAAAGTTACTTGGACAGAATAATGACTCACATGTTTTCTATCAGCGCATAGAACACAACACCTTGAATAAAAGATTTATTCATGTCCTTCAAGTAATAATGCAAATCAAAGAGTTCTGAGTTTTTTTTCAGACAACAAATAATCAAGAACATATCTAGACTAAAATATATATTATCCCTAGTTAAACAGCTTTCTCCCTAATTGGTCAGTTACGTATTTTTCGAAAGATCCATTGCGTACGAATCAGCTTGATGCATATCTGAGTTGAAAAGAGGGAGATCTAAGCGAACCTCAAGTTTTTTCAAAATTATGAAACTGAGCGGATTTGAAAATCAGTAAACTTATCACTATAGATCTTTTCTATCAATGAATCGGCAATAACGATACAAAAATAATACACCCTAAGTTTTAATACCATCCAAACACCAATCAAACCGTACTGCTAAATAGTCAAAATTAATAGTAAATAGCTAAATCCTAAATAGTGTATTGAAATCTTACAGTGGTTTAGTTAAATTATGATTTTACCTTCTATGGTTAGACATGAAAATAAAATATTGATTTTAATATGAAAGCTTAAAATAAGTGAAATTAAAGTTAGTACCAGTGATATTTAAGTATTAACTGTCTAGAGGAATCCTACTAATTTTAAACAATTCACTAATTTCTATGAAAAATAATTAATTTGTCAGTCATTGTGTCAATAAACTTACAGATAGAAATCTTTTTAAACTTATGCAATATATTGCACTTAATGTGATTATTATAATTTCGAACTAAGCCAATTATAAAGAAACGAATTATGAATATGCATAAGCGCAAAAAAATTAAGTCAAAATGAGATACTTTGATTTCTTTTTTGAATGAAGGTCACCAGATATACGCTTCTTTAAAAATGTTGGTATTCATAGATAAATTATTCAGTGGGTAAATTTGACTATGATTTCAAATAAAATATGTTTAAGCTAATCTCTCATTTCATAGTTATTCTGAATTATCTGAGGTTAAACTTTCGACGAAAGGGAACAGTATGGACGAGATTGTTAGCATGCAGAAATACGAGAATGTGGTAATATTAAATGGAATATAAAAGAAATCAATGTTAATGTAACTGATAAGCACATTCTACTGTTGTTTTGAATATGGTTATTCTGAAATGTAACAGATTATAATTAGCTTTGTTTATTATAACAATAAACGCTAATTGAAATGATGTTATAAATTTACCAGTCTAAATTATGATTATAATTTTTGCACTCCACATCTACTGTTTCATTTACAGTCTACAGTGTCTTTGGCATTGAAGGGAGATACACCTTGAACGGCTTAATTAGCCTTGAACCGATATTAGCTTCACTTCACATACTTTTCACTTTTCCGAGCCGTGAGTGTAAAAGAGAAATCCGAAGCTAGGATTTTATTTTACTCATCCAGAACAGCAGTCCAGCAGGTTATGACAACCAAGTTTTTATCAGGAACACTCATCAATTTGATAAGAAATTCACTTTTAAACTTACAACTACGCTCTTAGCTTTTGAGAATAATCTTTACCACTTTAATTTACAAAACAGTAAAAGCATGTACTTTTAGAAATTAATGAGCTCACAGCTTTCATGACGATCAGTTATTAATTTGCGAAAAAATGGAAGTGTGAAAAGCTGTGCATAATTATTTCTTGTCAAACTGCAACACTATATAACAGCTGACATTTATGATTTTATAAAAGGATTAAAACGAAATTGAATCTTGTATTGACCACGGTCATTTCATACCAATGTATTTTAAACCTTCTTGAAATGAATTTTTTTGTCAAATAGGTTCGAAATAGGTTCCGTCTTGGTTTACTAAATCAGTAAAACTTGGGTGATATTGTATATAATTTTTTGGATGGTAGTTATTTGATTTATTTTCAGATTGAAAACTTTCTTGTTTATCATTATTATTGATTTCTTCATTTAGTAGTCACAAAAACGTTGTATATATATAAAGATTAGGATTTGACAGATCACAGAGAGTGGATGCACCAACTCCATTGCACAAGATTTCATTCATTTCATTGCCATTTCATTCAGAGTCTCTAATCATCGATTACTATCATCTCGCGGGCCGCAACCAGGTAGTCGAGAACTACCGACATGACTCAGTCCACTTGTCAGTGACTTCATGGATTTGTACCATGTTTTAGCTTGGCCGCCACTAGCTGTCTTCCAACCTATTCCTACATCGCGAAACATAGCTCGTCGAGGCAGTCGGTGGTTGGGCATACGTAACACATGTCCCAACTACCTCAACTGATGAAGTTTCAATATTTCATCTACTGATCTGCCATCCCTAACTAGTACTCGTTTCCTACCTGTAGCATTGCTTACTCGGTTGTCTCACGATACACGAGCAATACTTTGAAGACATCTGTAATCGAATACTAATTGCCTACAAATGTCCTATACTCTGACTGGCCATGTTTTGAATCCTTTGGTTAGCAAACGGATATCTCGCCTGCGCAATAGGTGACGCAACTTGGTAAAAGCCAATCGAGCTTTCTGTATTCGTGCTGAGATTTCATCACACCCAGGCCATCAGCACTGATCAGACTCCCGAGATAAGTGAGGCGATCCACAGGCTTAACTGCTAGACTCCCTGTCACTAGTTCAGGTGCCGATGTGACCCAATCTTGAAGCAACATTTTGCAAATCAAGTGTGAGAATCGCATCCGGAACATGTTTGCAATGTTGCTTCGGGTAGTCAGAAGACTCTGCTTTTTTTCTGCGTCATCACCAAAGAGAACTATGTCAGCATATCAGCATACTTTAAGTCAGCAAGCGTGTCTCCTATTAGAACGTTCACTCCCGAAGATTCAGACAATGATATTGTTAAGTCTAAAAGCATATCTACGACAAAGTTAAACAAGAATGGATAGAGTGGACATCCCTGACGTACATCACTTGACGTAAAGAATTTCGATGACAGTTTGCCATAAGCTCTGACTCGATCGGTAGTGTTCGAGTAATGAGCGGAATCAAGTATGTGATAAAAAATGCCCATCAAGTAGTATTCGGGACTTTAATTTATTCCATGAATATTTCAAATGATACGATAATTAACTAAAATAATCTTTATTGTTTGTTCACTAGTACGTTTTCTTGATCGTAGCAATGATTTCTAGATTTTTGAAATTTCAACAATTCTTAAAATTTTCATTAAATGGAGTCCATCATATTTGTATCGCTTAATTAAATTTTTGAAGCATGATTGTTTCTATGAGATAATTTTCGTTATTCAAAATAGAGAATATATATATATTTCAAGTTAGAGATTTTTTAACAAGTCGATTTCAAATGAGATGGGGTTGCTAACCCCATAAAATGCTGTTCAACTTTAAAAAGCAATAATTAAATGATTGAAACAACATTAAACCTGAGGCAAATTGAAGTCCAACTTTCAGGATTATTAGATTTGAAGAAAATTACCAGGAAATTATTGGGTAAACCTGATTACTTCAATCAATTTTTTAAAATATAACATGATTTTTCTTTAATTATTGGAACACATATGAAAGACATTAACTTAGTAAGAGTTAAGCCGTAATTAAAACAAGGTCTACTTAGTAATTTCGGACACTGACAACAATGATTGACCACTAATTGGTGACCAGTGATTAAATAATATCAATCAAACTGCATTATGATTACTGATTCAAGTGATTGAGAACAGCATATAACATGTCTTGATGGAAGGTTGCCAGAGCTATTCAGTATGAACCAATCGTATTGTATGATAGGTTCTGGATTCAGCTACCATTTTCACCATGTCTATGATGAACGTAATAATTAGTGAAATAATTTGTTAAAACTAATCAGTCGTACCTTAAGTATTACTTTGAAATATGAGACGTAAAAGGATATTAAATTTAGAGCACAATAAGCGAATTACATATTGATCTAAATACGTTAAGATTTTCTATCATTAAGAAGTAATACAATAATTTATATCTGACTATAAGTCAGTGATAGATCAAAAGATGAGTAAACTAGCTAGTAACTGATTTCATATAAATATATATATATGGGTTACTACTGCCCTATAAGAAAAGGATATTCCCAAAATCAACTGAAATAATACGATTATTTTCATCATTATATTTATATATAAATTTACCCTGTATTGTCAAGAGCAATTTTATATTGGTTTTCAGAAGAACCCAAGAGACTGCACACGTTTTACCATTACTACATGAACAGTTCGGCTTAATCCTCTGGTGCAACCACACAGGTACCTGATACCCTGGTGGACCATTTTCACCATTAATGATAATAATAATAATAATAATAATAATAATGACATTATATTGATCTCTACTAGTTTTCCAGTCTTAGTTTAGTGTTTTTTTTCTATCATTTCACTTAATACGTTACTTCTTCTGATTTGTTTAAATGTCACATATTTCTAAACTGTCGTTGGCAGCAAAATTTATCTAATAATTATGCACAAAAATAATGATTATATAATATATCAGAATGAAACTTATGTTCATTTATTCTATTGTCTAACTGTTGGTTTTTTTTTCGTTTGATTTTATTCTAATGTACACAGGTGAATTAAATTGAAAATTGAAAAAAAACTTGGAAAAGAGATTTGTACTTTTTTTTGGAATAATGCAATGTCATTGAAATATGTATAAACAATTTATTCAAATGGTTTTTTATGGTTATAAATTGTTTATATATATGTCAATATGTATATATATATATATCATTTCTAGGTCTGTTGTGAAGTTGGCGGACTAGAGACAGTGATAAATAATAAAAGTTTATTTTAGAGACATTATTGCTAATTCGAAGCCTGTTAAATACTTATACTTCTATTGTTCCAGTATTATTCTGTTAATCTTAAGATTTCGGTTGACGTATGGTTCGTTGTCCATATTCCGTTTTATTGCAAAATAATGATAACTTAGACGTAAGCTTCATACTCTATTCTTCTTACCTTAACAGCTAATCTGAGTAACATTGTATTTTTCGAAATCCTTGTGTGTTATGGTCTTGCGATGTATGTTTTTGTTCATGTGTCATTTTCCGTCAATCGATTCAGGAATAAATGGAATAGTGTTTCAGTCGATTAGTCTTCTTCTCTCTTTCGTTCAATTATAGGCGAATTCGCGTGCTACTGGTGTAGAAGGTGAACTAGAGTGAGACAAAATTATTTCGTGCGTCTTAGTATCAGACGATTCAAGGAAGCAACACGACCATCATTTTGTCAGAATATTTTGAAAAAAAACTGTATTTCATTGGCTTCTGTTAGATTAGATACTAGCATTTACTGTTAACGATGTTGAATGATTATGTGACCAACTGATGGACATCCTCATCCTTTTGAAAATTACTGCTGTTTATCCCTTTTAATACAGATACATCAATTACTTCATTGAATCAGTTGGAAAAACTGTAATCCACAGAACTACAGAGTATTTTTCAAAATTATTTCACATCCTTTATTGAACATAGGTCATATGGTGATATTTGCTCTGACCTAGATGTAAACATTCTGAGTTTCAGCTTTGTTTCGCTACTTTGGACGATGGTGCAGTGAACACAGGTTTTAGTTTGAATCAGTAGTATTTTTGTTCCTTACAACCAAGTAGTAAGACTGTTATCATATTTTATTTATGGCTTAGAGTTAAGTATATAAACCTGTACATCATAGAATGAAAGTTACGTTCCCAACTTCGAGTAGGATTTTATGCATGTACATGATTGCATGATAATTGATTTTTCTTTAAATATTTCTATTTAAGCGGTGTTTAACATTCTAGTGTTTATAGTATTTTGTCACTGAATTCAATAAATGTAGCTCTCTATCTTTGGTAAACCTGTTTGTAAGCGGTGCTAATCAGTTCAGTTAAGCTTCTTGCTTGGTTCATGGATGTGCACATCCAAGTTATCCTGTACTGGAAAATAACCAGCAGTTGTCAGAATACAGTCTGTACCTAAAACAGGCTACATAAGTCCTCAGTTCACATAAATTATATTAACTTTCTGATATTTTATTGTCAAAACATTCGATAAGTCATATAAGTTTGTTTATTGAAATAATACGCTCGTACAAGTTATCGAATAAATATTTTCAAAACTCTAAAGCATGCGAAATGAATTTTTTTCCAAAACCTGAATACCTATGCAGATAATAATGTTATTAATAAAATTTAGATATTTTCCTATTATTTTTTATGATGTATTTTCATTGGGAGGTGTAATAATTCAGAATTTATTTTAAAAACTGATTTTTATCAAAATAGGAGTAGCTTAATATTATGTATGATGGATACACAGAGTATATATTTAAGTCTATACTTATTTAGATAAGTATAAAGTAAGATAAGTTGATATTAAATGTGCCAGCTGATTTATATTAATAAGCATAGTAAACTATGGCAATCCTAATTACAGACGGTCTGTGGAGAGTATTGGATTTTATTAAGATAATTAACCAATTAAATCAAGGTCATTCCCGAAAACATGCAAATATTGAACTACCATTTCATCCTACTATAAGTTGTTGATGATTACTCCTGAGGAATTCTCTACACGAACGAAACAACTATCCAGTGCTTTCTGATTTCTTTTGATTGTCGAAATCCGGTTAGTCTGTGATACGCATATATGTGATGTCATAGTTTCATACTTCACTTTTGAAATTATATGATTTATCAATCTGAATAATGAGGCTAAGTGTGACCAAATATGTACCTTCCTGGCATGATGGTTGCAGGTCTGGGCATATGGGAATTTGTGATATTTTATCAACCAATTTGACAAGTGCAATAACAAAATTGACGGATTTATTATTATTATTATTATCGTAATTAAAACACATTGATTAATTTTCAATATTTACAACTTCATAATTCGACTTCAAATCACATTCATATTTCCACTAGGTAATTTCTACGCCAGCAAAAGCGTTATTTATTTGAAAACTTCATAGTTTTCTACTATTCATTGTATGTAAACGTCGAGTAGTAGTTATTAGTTGTCTGACAAGCTTTTCAATTATTCTATTGCAATTTCGATTAACATAACACAAAATCTTACAGTAATTTCAATTTATGACTGGAAAATGAATTTTATTTCTTTAAAGTATATTTAGTATTTTTTTTTGAATGACAATAACGTGATTGATGATATATATTACTACTGACAGGAACCAAATTGGTCGAGAAATAATTATTTTGTATTTTATTCACAATTATTAACCAATATTTCAATATATAACAGACTATTTTTAATGTGACTTGATTATTTGAAAAATTGGTTATTATATAACGATACAAACAAAACTCAATGTACAAAAAAACACACTTCTTCAAAAACTAAAAATGTCTGTCTGCATATGGTAGACAGTGAATGAGAAAAATTTTCAAAATTAAATGGAAAGGAGTAAATCAAATTATTCTTATGGATATGCTCTCAACATATTCATAATGCCTAGTAAAATAATAATATTAACAAACAATAATGATGGCATTTAATAGGTATGATTGTCTGGACTCTATTCATTGTCTTACCGCTTATTACACTGCAAGTAGAATTGTACTATGTAAAACCCATTAACGATTGATTCACGTAGTTTGTTTCTTCATGTTTCGCAGTAGTGCAGTAAAAGTAGACGTAACAGATGCAAGCGCAATCCGATACAAAAGACTTATAACAACAGCGGAGAATTGAAAATTATCATTCAGTCTTCTATTCTGCTACTTTTCAAATCAATTTAATATTTAATGACAGTGCATGTGTCAGATATATGTAGACGACGTGTCAATATGGCTTTCATCCATAACTACTAGCTTGTTTGTATTAGGCTTTTCTCAATTTTCCTATCGGATAAACAGAATGATATTACTTACTTAATTACTTGTACCTGTTAACCATGATGGAGCATAGACCGACAATCAGCATTCTCCTGCTAACTCTATCCTTCACTCCTTTTTTCAAACGTTCATAATTGTTTTCACTCCATCCATGTCTATGTCCGATTCGTCTACCTCTTTTTCTTTTGACTTGAGGATCTTGAATTAGGGCTTACCTCGTGATGTAGTTGGATTATTTCCGCAATGTGTATGCTATCCATATCGAGCTCTTTTTCCTAATTTCTTCCTCAACAGGAATCTACTTTTTTCTCTCCCACAGCAGTTTCTTTCTGATGGTATCTGCCCAACAGATTCTCAGTATATTGCTTAGATAACTGTTAACAAACGCCTGAATCTTTAGGATAACGGGT
The DNA here is from genome assembly GCA_944470395.2 of Schistosoma turkestanicum. Lineage (NCBI taxonomy): Eukaryota > Metazoa > Platyhelminthes > Trematoda > Strigeidida > Schistosomatidae > Schistosoma > Schistosoma turkestanicum. The sequence goes on along the minus strand of OX103972.1, from coordinate 13,983,192 downwards.
TTCGTAGTTCCCCAAGTTTTTACCTCAAACAAGAGAATGATTCTGAAATACTTTATGGATATTTACATTTTCCGGAATCGTTTCAAAAAACAATAAACCCAATAGATAAATATTTAGCGTATGGTTGCAGCATTTTCATTAAGGAAATACAAATGAAATAACTAACATTTTAGCAGTAAATCAAACTGGATCACTTAAACAGCGTTAAATATTGATTAATGAAGGAATGTCAAGGTGTATTTTATACTGGTGACATACACGGAAGCATCCTGTACAGTCTTGTTCCATATGGAAGATCAAGTTACCAAAATTGTATGAATTGGTTGTAATGTTGATGATTACCATTGAAAGATTGCTACTGGTAGTCTGAACAATTACAATAGTTCGTTGTCGTAACGATTATCAAAAATTTTAGAAACAGAAACATAACAGAAGTGATTCTGAAAGGATGAGTCTATAGATGGATGAAATCGCATGAAATTTATGAAAGAATATGTAATACAAATCCTTGTAAGTCACACAAGTGGTGTCAGAATGGAAGGTTAAGCTTAAAACTATATCCAGGTCTAGTAAAAATTCTGGTATTACGTAACAATTATTTCCAATTTAATGTGTCTAAAGCTAGTGTTGGTCATTGAAATGATTTATGAATATTATGAATACCTCCTCCGAAAGTAGTGCTCCCATAAATAAGCCTAAACTGTAACATGAAATATAAAAGACTATTGAGAGGTAAATAACAAGCGGATTAGAGAATAGGAATGTTTATTTTCGTTGAATCAGATACTTGTAACTTGTGTTCAGGCAGTTTGTTTCCAAAATACCAAGTAATAGACTAAATCCAACTAAATAATCAGTCATTTGTCAAAAAAAGAATTAAAATCTTGAAACAGGTGAGACTGATTGATAAACATTTACGTTATTCATAAAATTATCCAGAGAACCAGTGTAGACTTGGATATATGCTCGTTGGAAAGCAGAATACATTCTATTCACTGATTTTAAATGTTTTAATCCCTATCTGCAAATCAAGATCAACCGTAGTATGATGCGAAGATCACTGACTGTAAACAATGGTTCCAGTTGTACAATGCAGATTGTTGAAATTCATCACTTAAGACACTTTCCCAAATCTAAATAGTTCAAATCACCTTGTTCCAGTTTTTCATGCAAATATATAACTTTATATAATCGCTGTGATACAATAATATCAAACCTGTTGTTAGTTGTTTACATCATTAAATCTTTTTAAAAATTTAATCCTCAATTGATAACATAATTTAAACAATACTTTAGATTGAAATATTTAATTTGTCTTTTTAAACAAAGATTCGTTTATATATATTTATATTAAATGAGTAATTATATCATGATTAATTTCATTCACTGAAGCAGAATCATTTTTCTAAGGACAATAATTATTGATTCTGTTCCTCAATTGAAATATTTGAATAGTGAGTATTAATTATAAACTAAATAGTCATTTATTATTATTTTACAGAGAGAAAAAAAGGATTAATGAACTTATTATCATGTATGGGTAAATGAGAAATCTATTGTGTGTTTCTCTCATATTCTCTCTTTTAATCGTCGTCATCATCATCATAAGCAGCGGCAGCCATAGTGGTGGTGATAGTAGTAGAAACATGAAAAATCACAATCAAAATGAACATGTATTCAATTCAATACAATTCAACAATTTTGAAAAAAAAACTTTTCAGAAAAAGAAAATAGAATCATGTTAAAGAGAGATTTAGGTACATGAATGTTTGTTTAAATAAAAAGAACTATTTTCAATGGTCAGTTGACTTTGACCTAAATACTTCATTATAAAATAAATAATAATAATTATTATTATTATTTCATGTTTGAAATATGATTTCCAGTTATTGGATTTAAATGAAGTTAAAAAAAGCTGTATTAAAATAAATTGGTCATGTTTTGTTCACTGATGCTTGAACATGATATGTGTACAACTATGGTAAAAAATAATAGATGTTGATTTTGACAATTCTCATATCATTGAATGGTTCAACTAGGAAAGTAATGGATTTGATATGACAACAGCAAAACTAGTAAACTCAAATGATAGGATTGAATATTGTTTGAGAATGTGTAAAAATAGTTATCATGTGAGGTTAATTTGATATAATACTAGATAAAATATTGAAATATCTGCACAAATTATGCGTTATTAAGCTAAATAGGAATTCGAATTTATTCATAATGTGAGATATTATGTGAATGCAGGTAAATTTTAACTTTCGTGATAATGATTGTAAGTTACTTGATACTTACCTATTTACTTACGCCTGTTACCCCAAATGAAGCATAGGCCGCCGACTAGTATTCTCCAAGCTACACTGTTCTGGGATTAACTTTCCAGTTCTTTCCTATCTTCGCTCATTATGCTCACGTCAGTTTCCATTTCTCAACGTAATGTGTTCCTTAGACTTCTTCTCTTTCTCTGACCTTGAGAGTTCTGATTGAGAGCTTTTCTTGTGACGCAGTTGGGTACTTTCCGAAGTGTGTCCTGTCCACTTCCAGCGCTTCTTCCTGATTCCCTCCTCCACTGGAATCTAGTTTGTTTTCTCCCACAAATGTCTGGCAAGCGGAGCTGAAGTATTTTGTGTAGATAAATGCTAATATATACTTGTATCTTCTGGTTGGCAGATTTTGCCTCATACAGTAGAACTGTCCTGACAATTGTATTGAAAATTCCGATTGATTGGTTGATAGTTAGGTTACATTTGCTCATATAATATTTTATGATTCCTGATCTCGAGTTTTAATTATTATATTAAATCAATGCAAAAGCGATGTTTTTCCTACTTTGCTCTGGAGATATCTGTATTTTTTCTGTAGTGGATGAAAATAGCTTGTAGTGGCAATAATGAGACTTAAAGATTCAAACATTTAATCTGCAAAGAAGAAATTAACTAGTGTGCGTTGCGTAGGCACCTTAAATATACATATTTTCTTTGTGAGAACATCATGAGTAGGTGATTTTCTGTATGGATTTAAAATCCCATTGTGCATTTAGTTTTTCAGTTCGAGTCATCTACTGATAAGCAAACATGAACATCACTGATGAGTATCACAGTTTAGTAAAATGAAAATTTTGAATATAATTACACATAAACAACTCTGTTCAGTATATTTGCTGAATATCAGGTTTAATTGAACTGCTGATCTCATAAAACACTTCGAATCAGTTGCACTTATTTTGAAAGAACAGTTTTCAATACCTAGACTCTTCATCAATACTCATTCCTAGCCTTAGTAAGAATTATTCAAAATATATGAACTTTTGATTTGGTTATGTTAGTTCAGTATCCTTGAATGACAATTCACTGGTCCTAAACTTTGACTTCAGCATATTTATGCTATGTTACAAACATCAACTAATTTCGTCAGTGAGTTACTGTCATACTTCCAACGTCACTGTATTCAGAGCTTAATATGAAGTTAGTGCTTTGATCTCGTAAGGTGTTCCCAAGTTGGTACTATAATGCTTTTTCGAATCAACAATGCTAGAGTTGAAATCAGTTTTATAAAATACTTAAAAGGATTAAACAAAAAACTCTGGTAATTGAATTTGTGATATACAGAAACTAGTATGTTTAGTCACTGTGATTAGTACTTTACTGTATATTTACGTAAGACAGTTTAAGCGAATCCAAAGCAGGAAATTAATGTTTGATACTTAATGTGAAGGTAGAAAAATAATTGTTTTATTGTAGTGAAGCTTTATAAACAGACTGTAGCTTAATCTTACAAAGTTACTTGCAAGACTTCATGTGAAATCTATTAGCTTTAATTTAATTCTCTTAATTGTTTAGTGCTCTTAAGTATGCAGATTATTGTTTATAGCTGATAAATGTCACACCAATTACTTCTCAATGATAATCAATCTTTTACTGATGAAGTTACAATGCAATCAGAGAAATAATTTATTTCACACACATAAATCGTTGTTCTATGTACGAACATGAAGATAACTAAACTGAGACTTCGTGTTGTTTGGTACCGATTACCTAAGGATATCTTTAATCACGAGCGAAGCCGATATCCTGTAATAATACATAGTCTTTTAGTCTGTAACTAACAACCAGTGAGATGGGAATTCTGGACCCTGTAAATACATCATTTACGTCTAGATAAAAGGAAACTTATATCAATCGAATATCAATCGAATAATAAAGAAGTTAGATTCTGCACTTTTGTTCCATTGTCTTCAATCATCTGGACTTTGAGCCTTTGGATTGAAATTTAATGATTTATCATAAAAGTTTGATAAAGGCGACAATAATTTAAGGGATAGACATCATCGGTACTATTTCAAATAAATCTTTTGTTTTCTTCAACTCAACCTGTATAATCATAAGGCTAGTATTAAGAAATCACCCATTCATTTCAAATTAAAATGAAATAGACATTTTCAATTTATACTTAATTATCCGATTTAACATGTAAATCTCTTATTGCTCTAAAAATTTGATATCCATTTCACTGTAGAGATCGATAAATGACAATGGACAATTTTATTGTTATCTGATGTACAGCACAGTGTCACCGTTCAATAAATCAATAAAACTGTGCTAATCTTTGAAATATGCCTAGATCAATTGAATTACAGTCCAGTTTTATGAATATTTATTCTTAGTTACATGTTATACTGCTTAAACAGATCATTATTAATGTGAAGTAAAAAGTCTTCTTTAATTTGATGGGAAGAATAAAATTATTATCTCATTATTGCCGAACTGTGAATGTTCAATGTATTTTGTTTGTTCATTTATTGAATGTAAACAAACAGAAAATTAATGCTCATGTTTTATGAAAATAATTCATTTCCTCTACTTGTTAGTTGATATACGATTATAAAGTAAAATTCTCATAAATGAAAGCAAATGAATAAAAAAAAATCTAGATTGTACATTTGCTGTGGCGATTGTGATTTATGATATAAATATGTTGTTTATATGTGTGTGTGTATATGAGTTATTCAAGATTAAAGGCATTGCAATTTTTCTGTTTGCAAAAAAGCAATCGACTTATAAAGTAGGATAATTGAAGAAGACAAAATGATAGATAAGGAATTTTTTCCCATCACAAATTTAATGTATATATGAAATTGTAATATCCTCGATCCCATTACTTATTTTCAATTACAGCTATGGAGATTAGTGTTTTTACACACTTGAAACCATCAATCAATCACTGTTAGAACATCATCAGAAACCTAGAAACACTGGACGGCCGTTTCTTCCTGGTATGGGACTCATCAGCAGTGCGCATCAACGACTCCTCCATCTCGGAGGATTCGAACCCGAGACCTTCGGTATTGTGCGCGAACGCCTAACCATTGGACAACTGGGCTGGCATTCAACGGTGTTAATGTCTAACTCTGAATGATCTGTCGACCATTCTCTTCGGTGGTTACTGCCTACACCCAACAGGGCTGAACTCCATTGGTCACGTCTTCTCACTAGAACTCTGATAATTTCCTCACGAAGCACATTTTACGATATTTTCAATTAGAGTCAGGACAATCAGTGTTTTAACACATTTGAAATCATCACCCATTACTTATGCTTGAAAAAAGAGTCCATAATAATTCCAAGGATGATAATTAAAAACAATGAAAGGTTGATGCACTGAAGATTTATTGACTTCAAAACACAATAAGATTGAAACATGTACATTCATTTTTGTACTGCAATTACTAAAATAACATAGAAATGAAAAAATACACAGCTAATAGATAAGAAGTTTAATATAAACCAATCTCATATACAATAATCACCTTACATTTGCTTAAGCTCTAGTTATCAAGCTCCTAACAAGTGATTTCTATATTTTTCATTATAGAGTTATAGAGATTGTTGTTTATTCTGAACCCATGAATAAATCATTGCCAGACTGTCGTTTGAAAACTGGAAGCACTGAGAGGTCATCTTGTCCTGATATGGGATTCATCAGTAGTGCTCATACGAGATTCCTGCTATTCGCGGGATTCGAACCCAGGACCTTGAGTCTTGCGAGCAAACGCCTTATATCTGGATCACTGATCCGGCGTCCAACGGTGTTAATGTCTAGCTTTAAAAAATTTAAAGTTTTGAGCATTCTTTATATATTGTTACTTTTGCTTTTGAACGCACTTTCATCAGTTGTTTGAATCATATGTCTCTTGCGTTGTTTTTCCAACTAAATATTTTGTAACTACATCACCATCCAATGGATAATTTTCTTCGAGGTTGTAATGTGACTTTTTTCTAACTAGAGTCAACTCATATTACTTGTAATTATTTTGAACATGTCTCCAGCTATTTCATTAGACAGCTACTTGATTACAATTTATTTGATTCTTCAGCGAAGTGAGCGGACTTCCACCGAGAAACTGCTATTCATTACTAACTTTGATCCATTAATAAATACTTTTTGAATAAAATGTTAATCAGTGCAACATGCCACTAAGCTGTCGATAACTTATGGTATTAAAACCAGTCTAAATGTACCCTGAGATATACGAAAAGGTAAAATTCGCAGACAATAATAGTAGGTTTAGTTATTCTATACAACTTTACCTACTTACGTTAATGATTGAATGTTTCTAAGATGTTTAAGAGCATTGAACAGACGATTTATTTGTTTTAATACTCTGACTGAAAAGAGCTTATTTGATTTTTTTTAGTGTACCTCCCGATAAAGTCGTATCGTTGTCAATTTTTAAATTTTCAGATCTTTTCAAAAAGATTTCGATTTATTCCTTACTAGATACAGACATACAGGTAGGCGTTTAACACTTATTATAATAATTTTAGATTTTTTATTTTAAATGAATAAACTGTAATATATAGTCAGGATAAGCTTTGAATTTAGAGATCGTGATATTTTTTTTAGAAATCTCTTTAAAGGAATTGACTGTTTCACTGTATGTTTAGTAAAAATATCATTGGACCGTCGTCAAATCATTTATCAGGCTAAACCTTCACTGATCGTTATAAGTGAATTGGTGAAACATATCTCATCAAGGTAAAGAATAACCAGAGCCGACTGATGAGACGATGGCATAGACAAGTTCATTAGGTGTTCCGTCCATACTCTGTTCTTCCTTCATCTGTTTTGTATAATACGATATATTACTTTGGTAAGTTTGGCTCTGCCATTTATGCATACTATGTTAGAAGAACAGCTTGAAAATCAGGTTGTGAGGAGCCAGATTAGGCTATTGTTGCTTGGATTGACTTCAACATAATAATGTATAAATAAAGCCGAAAAAACTGAATTATTGTTGAAGAACCGATGTTGACCTAAAATCCACAAACAAATGAATAAACTTTAGTCATTTCTCTTAAACTATAAAACAAATAGTTATGACGAAATGGAAGTTTATTTCTGGTGTTGTTACTTTCTTTGAAGATACTAACCCGTACTTATCTGTAAAAAAACTTTATTAAAATTTATGCTTCTCTTTTATTCACATTTTAAATTTTATCAGAATAACCATGTAATAAACCAGTAACAAAAGTGTTAACACATATCATTCTTTAGTCAATACGTGTGCTAAATCTCAAAAGTACCATTGATGAAATGAATTTATTTGCAGTTAGCTTTTCTTGTGTCGTTAAATTTGGATACTCACTTTCTTATCAGTATAAATGCTTATACCTTTTGTGTCTTATGGTTCTACAAGATATGAAGGTGACCCAAAAGCAAATATTTGTACTAACTACATTCGAGAATTAGGTAGTACCTACAGAAAACAAATGAAAATGTTTTTCTTTCGCTTGTTTAAATTTCCCGCTGGTGATTAATCAATACAAAATAATGATATAAACAAAATGTAAAATATAGTATAACTGCCATGTAATTAAAAACGAATACTTTTTTTCATTATCCGATTGTTTCAGTCCTTATATATTTTACTGTGATTTCGGTTGTTTTTTAAAAAAATTTAGTTTTTAATCAATCTCATCAATTAAAAAATGAGTATTTTGAAATGAATCCCAAAAGGCTTAATCATTGGTCTTTCATTATTTTATACTAGTTAAAATAGTAAAATGAATAGCGCATCTATTCTAATCAGATTTTCATCATAAAAGAATTACGCATTAATGGACATAAACACTACACATTTTATAGACTGATTGAATTTTGATTGCATCCTTGTTATTTCTTTAAGATAAATAAGCATCAGCGGAAAAATGGTTAATTTAAATGAAATCATCAAACGATTTGAGATAGATTACTATTGAAACTTTGAAGAACCGGATGATGGTTTGTTCCTAGTATAGATCTCTTCGATTTCACGAGTAGGAGTCATACCACGGACCTTCAGTATTGCACGTGAACTTTTAAACTACAGACCACCAAAAAAACTTCCAAAAGTGTTAATGTTTAACCTCAATCAATATACGACATAGAAATTCAAAGATTTTTATAACCTTATAATGACAGTTATCATGTGCTCATCAGTGACTAGCTTCAACAAAACGTTACCATAGTTTTAACGAGAACCCGCGACAAGTGGAGCTAAATGTATCAGTTGTGACACAGTTGCCCACTGAAAACAGTGTATGATGTATGTGAATTTTCGTGGATTGATTTAAGTCAAACATTAGTACTCTCTGATATCGTCTTAGTTGTCTATAGAATAAACGTTTGCTCACGAGAATAAAGCCCCTTGGTTTGATATCTGCTTGCGAATCCTTTAATGTACACGGCTTAAGAGTTCCACAATCGAACTAATTGGACAGTTAGTTCTCCCAATTTTTCAGTTATGGTCTATTTAAGATCATTTTGTGATTTAGATAAAATTCAGCAATCTCCAAAATGACAAATAATGAATTAATAAATACTGCCCTTGTTGGAATGACAATCATGGTCCTCCAGGAGCTCCTAAGAAATTGAACAGCTTCCAACCAGTCACTGCTTCACAGAATTTCCAGAATGTCGATATGACATGTGATGAGATGATGACGTAACACTAGAATATCTAAAGAAATCGTAAGTGATATTTATTCTTAATACTGTTTTGTCATTTAGAAGGTTGTAACTGATATCCTAAGAATATTCTAGTACTAGTAATCAGAACTTGAAATTTTCGAATAAAGTGATTAATGATACGGTTCTAACTGCAACAGTGGTTGTATATAAAACAGTTAGTGCAGTCATGATCACGTATCTATTAACTTCGATTGATGATTCTTATGTACACTTCTTCATAATGTTTATTCAGGGCAGAAAAATCGTTGTTCATTGGTTGCAATACAAGGGCTTACCTAGTGAGGTCCAACTCTGTCTGTAGTGAGTATCAATAGATCTCTACTTGGATGTAGTTGAAAATGTGAATTGTTGGATTTCAATTTAGTGCTTTCAAGAAAACTTGGTCACTGAGTAATCTATAAAGTGTCCGGTTAGATCAATCGTATACACATGAGGACGGACAAGAACAAAGTCTCTATCTAACATTGTATCATGTTCAGTGGTTCCTTAGTGAAAATTTACCCATTATAGTAGATAATCTCATTTTGCATTGATCTTCACAAACTTTCTAAATCAACATTAACAAAATATAATTCAAGTTTTTAACGTTTACGGGTAAATAAAATACTAAATAATAAATAAATAAATTCAGAATACATTAGATGTGTGTATAAATTAGACGAAATTCAATTCAAACTCCTCATCTTTTGGTTTAATCTTATATTAAAACAATCCGTATATGATTGATATGTAAAAATGATCAATGTAGAGTTTTTATTTCCTTAAAAATAAAAGATAATACATCTAAATCAACGAAGCATTAGTAGTATACTTTTCCTTTACATCAATCAAATCAGTAAGTTTATTATTGAATTCTATAAAATTAGAATGATTTTTTTTCGCTCAATAAAACTGCTAGAAGTTTTTTTTTGCATTTATTGTACTAACGAGATAAGTCTTGAAACAAAATGACATTGATGTATATTTTCAATGCATATTATTGATATCTGAGTAGGCTTAATATTACAAGAAAGAATGTCAGGTAAAAAGTTGATGCATTGACGTTTGGGGCTGTATTATTATTTTTTGGTTATTACATTAATGTTAGAAGGAGGCAAAGAAAATAAAAATGAAACTTCAATAGCCATTAAAAAATACCCAATCTGGCTTAAACTTCTGTGTATATTCATTTATATACAGCATTTCATTGTGATGAAATTCACTATGAAGTAGTAGTTTAGTCAAGGAACATGAAATGATACGAAATATGAGTGCACGGAGGACAGCTGACAGAATCGTTCGAGGTGAAGACCGGTGTCAGGCAAGGTTGCTTACTCTCACCCTCTCCCTTTCTCCTGGTCATCGACTGGATTATGAAAACGTCAGCATCTGGAGGGAAGCACGGTATCCAATGGACAGTTAGAAAGCAGCTGGACGATCTGGACTTCGCAGATGACCTGGCTCACGTAACAACAAATGCAAGAGAAAACGACCAGTGTAGCAGCAGCAGGTCTCAACATACATAAAGGAAAAAGCAAAATTCTCCGATGCAACACAACATGCAACAACCAAATCACTCTTGATGGACATTCCTTGGAGGACGTTAACGCCTTTACATATCTTGGCAGCATCATCGACGAGAAAGGTGGATCCGATGCAGATGTGAGGGCGCGGATTGGCAAAGCAAGGGCTGCATTTCTACAGTTGAAAAATATCTGCAACTCCAAACAACTTTCAATCAAAACCAAAATCAGGATTTTCAATACAAATGTGAAGACAGTTCTACTGTATGGAGCGGAAACTTGGAGAACTACGACAACCATCATCCAGAAGATACAAGTGTTTATTAACAGTTGTCTACGCAAAATACTTCGTATTCGTTGACCAGACACCATCAGCAACAACGTAATGTGGGAGAGAACAAACCAGATTCCAGTGGAGGAGGAAATCAGGAAGAAGCGGTGGAAGTGGATAGGACACACACTACGAAAAGCACCTAGCTGCGTCACAAGACAAGCCCTCACTTGTAACCCTCAGTGTGAAAGGAAAAGGGAAAGGCCAAGGAATACATTAGAGAAAGGTATGAGAAGAATAAACAAGAATTGGACGGAACTGGAAAGGGAATCCCAGGACTGAGTTAGCTGGAGAAAAATGGTCGGCGGCCTATGCTCCATTGGGGGTAAGTAAGTATGAGCAAACAAAATTTGAACAAAGATCCTTTTTTTCGGTAGAACCTAAAATAAGAATTTCTCAATTAATTACAAATAGTTTAGCATGATTTTAATCAAGTGTTATTCATATCTTTCATTTAAAGCTTAGTAATAGAAATAAAAAAAGGTTATTTAGGGTGTACATATGCTCTAACGACGTCTATCGTTTCTTTTTTCATTATAGAGTTACGAAGATGGTTGTTTATTATTGAGATCAATTTGTAGTGAGGTTGCGCAAAACCTTAGATTTATCAGAGTTAGAAATTACCACCGTTGAATGCGGGCCAGCTCAGTGTTCCGGAGTTTAAGCGCTCTAGCGCAAGACCAAAGGTCCTGGGTTTCGATTCATGCAAGTAGCCGGAGTCGTGAGTGCTCACTGCTGATGAGCCCTATACCAGTGCTTGGTCTAACAATGATTCATTGATGATTTAACTAATGACGTCTATCTTACTGTCGGAGTGATTTCGCTGCAGTTCTAAATGTTTTTAAAAGATCCGTATGACACATGGTAAACGGGATGAGACAGTAAGTAATTTAAAAAAAAGCACGTTAATGCTAAGCATCCTGGTATGGTATAAAGTTTTGATATGTTGTTCCTTCTAGCTGTCAAGATGAGTAACTTTTAGTTACACTGAGGTTGCGCTTATACGCTTGCTACTTCTGAGGTTCATGTTTCCCAAACCATTCTGAGGTCGCTATTCTGTAAAAAACACCCGCAACATACTTACTCAGACGCTTACATTATGACTTAGAGGTTGGCATTCAACGAAATACAGTTTGACAGTGAAAATTTTTAATTATCAATGTTTTCTTACAAACTATACTCTTTTAACTGAAATTTCGATTTTAACGTACATATATCCAGCTTCTTACTTCAACTTCTCTTCTATCCACTTGACACTCTCCAGAAGTCTTCCTTCTTCATTGCTGTACTCCTTCATTTGTGGGTTATATGATAAATTATATTATAAATTTTAACAGAACAGTGAGAAGACGTAATTGATCTGAAAAATCTAATGTATTTGCACTATACATTTCGAACAATCTGGTCACACATATTTATTTGTCAAGGCATTTTATATGAAGATTAATAAAAGGTTATGACATAACCTTGAATTTACCCTAGTAATCTTTAAGCCTAGGGTAATGTAACCATTTTCCTACCCTTTCTTATTCTTTTCATATTACATTAATTTTTTCTGTCCTTTATTTACAATTATCACCTTATGTCTATTTGAACTTTTATTTAATTTTAAAGATTCCCATTGTGAAAATTAGAACAACACATATAAGCGAACAATATTGTTTTCGATTAGATCGTCATCAGGCTTTACTCTAATATACATGAATATTTATATGAAAATGTTAAACCAATCAAGGCAATTTGAGTGATAATCACAATGAAATGAAAAAGGCAAAAGTACAAGTGGATAGTAGGAAGATAGGTGAACCGATAGTAGTAGGACAATTTATAAAATATGATAACTAAAGTAGGTCAAGGGTGGATGAATAGAAATCAAATAATCATCAAAAACATCAAAAACATTACGGAATAAGCAGATGTGTAAAAATAATAAAAATAATAAAATTAAATTAAAATAAATAAAATATATATATAATGTCAATCGTTAGTTACGTCATATCCGGCCACGGAAGAGATAGGGGTGTCACGAATTTTTTCTGAACACATAAATTAGGGTTGAATGTGCGTATTCCTATGGCTTCTGCAATGTGTAGGAGACGGGATCGAACTCCGTTGGGAAATGATGGAGGTATACGATAGATCACCCGAAAAGATCTAGATTTATCTACAATGTGACCACTATCTACCAGGTGTGCTAAGATAGAACTGCGTATTGTTTTTTGACTGACCCTTCGTAAACCATGCTGGTAGATGTTCACTCATTCGTTGTGTAAGTTGCCTGGAAGTACGCCCGATATAGCTATCTCCACAGGAGCAGCTGAATTTGTAAATGCACATAGAGGAGGCCAGCTCAGGTAATGTTTTTGATGTTTTTGATGATTATTTGATTTCTATTCATCCACCCTTGACCTACTTTAGTTATCATATTTTATAAATTGTCCTACTACTATCGGTTCACCTATCTTCCTACTATCCACTTGTACTTTTGCCTTTTTCATTTCATTGTGATTATCACTCAAATTGCCTTGATTGGTTTAACATTTTCATATAAATATTCATGTATATTAGAGTAAAGCCTGATGACGATCTAATCGAAAACAATATTGTTCGCTTATATGTGTTCTTTTATTTAATTGACCTTTTATTAATCTTCATATAAAATGCCTTGATAAGTAAATATGTGTGACTAGATTGTTTAAAATGTATGGCGCAAATACATTATATTTTTCAGATCAGTTACGTCTTCTCACTGTTCTATCAAAATTTTTAATAACAATACAGATATTGTCAGTTCGTAAAAAGATGAACTCTCCAAATGTGCATTGTGTTCACCATGCATTTCTTACAAAGTAAAATAACAAACAATAGGAATTATTAAAGATCAAGCAAAATATTTAAGTATAAATTCATGAAGCTTGCAGATAAATAAATAATCAAACCTTAGTAAATTTAAACCTAAATTCTAAAGTAAAAAACCTTTGTCTGTTTGTTTAAAGTGAAATCGCACAAAATACTCTTATGATTGTATTTTTATGTGCTTAAGACGATTAATGTAAACAATATGTGATTTCAAAATACGCTGGTCTTAATTGTATTGAAAAACTGTACTTGACACAGTTCAAATTAATCTGAAACACACATATTCCCTAGTTGAACTTTTCAAAGTTTCCGTTCATCAAAAAGCAAACACTTGGAGCATAAATATTCAATTGAAAACAATTTCATGTTTATATATATTCATTGTTTTATACACTAGATCGTCTGAAAATGTTTCACTTTCAATATTTCCGAAGAAAAACATTCACTACCTTTCTCATAAATCTAAAACTGATTTTAGTGCCTAAAATAAAAAAAAATCTTTTAAACACAGAGTCACAACGTACACCCGATTTGTTCAAATGTAAATGGTTTATTTATTAAATACTCACAGTTTTCTAAATCAGCATACAATCAACTCATTTTCCTAATTACAAAGTCAAAGAAATTCAACTAGGCGAATCAACAACTAACTTGGAAAGATAATGGTAATATCTACTGTGACGGTTTTTTTATACGTAATATTCTCGGGAATTGACGAAACTGTCTATACAGTGAATATAATTTGAGAATCTCAAGGCTTTTCTAGAAAAAAAATATTTTAAATAATACTTAAGCAAAAGATTTAAATAGTGGTGATTGTCAATAAATCTGTAAATAATTACAATTTTCCAAGCTTATGATTTTACAACAAGGTCATTCAGTTCAATGTCATGTACCCCAATGAATCAGACCAGCACATTATCAATGCAACAAGATAAAAATGTCTGTATTGGTTTCCAAATGTCACTATTATTCGTACATTTTAAAATGACAGATTCGCCAGAATTATGAGTTTCAACATTCTGTTTATTAACAATGTCTGGTTAATAAGACTGTACACTTTTTGATGTGTCCTATTTTAGTAAATGATAATATTTAGCTCATCCAAGATCTATTATCTATTACGATGGGAATCCATGTGAGGTAGACCTGTGAAGTGATGATTGTCTGTAGTAGAGATTTATTTACTGTGAGCGTATGTTGCAGCATACCAATTTTTCGTAGCTCTGTTAATGTTAATAATAAGTACGATTTACTCGTCATAATGTCATAGGAAAAACAATAAAAATTTAGGAATTAAGTTTAGTAAAAATATTCTTTGTAAAATTCTCCAGTTGAAAAGAAATCAATTTTTCTAGAGTCATTTAGAATTTTGAAATGAAAGCTAAATATATATTGGAATATTTGATCAATAACAAAAATTGTGTGTACGAAACAACAATATTCATTAGAAAATATAAAATATCTAGCCATGTGATTTCATAAATAAAATGTTTCAATGAACAGTTTTTCTTTATAACTGTAATAAACAATTTGAAAAGTGAAATGGGCGCATATTTCATTTAAAAGATGTATTACTCTCACTTCTGCTTGACTCAATGAACTTAATTTACGAGTTTATTTACCAGAAAGACTTTAGAGTTTATGTTGAACGTTTTCCTGATTAAGTGTAGTTTTCTATACTGTATTGCTTATGAATGAGATTTGTCATAAAATGCAATTTGGTTAACATTTATACTGATGATTATAAAGCCAACTTGTATAACTCAAAGGGCATTTACATTGATTCGAAATTCTCCATCAATATAAATCCTTCATATACGATAACCGTAGATATTTTGAACGATTTGAATCACAAATGAATACAGTTTGTTTGATAAAATCAACAACGATTCACATTTATATAACATGATACAGGTGATTAATTCACGATTTAGGTCGTTCATCTGCCATCATGTTTCATTTCAGACTATAGAGAATAAAGTTGTAGTGCATAGTCTAACGTATAAAAAAACTTAAATCAGATGACTGAATTTACTCACTGCATTTACACTAATGTTACTATCGAAAATCGCAGAAACAGATATCATTTTGAAATGAAATAATATTGACCTGATTTGATAGTGAAATTTTGTGTCAAACACTAAAAAACAAGTAATATCTGTGGAAATACTCGTCTTTTATAAAAATATGACTGTATACTAACCAATATCAATTTTCTGTGTGGTGATTTAGTTCTATCAATCAACTTACAATGTAATAACTTGTCGAAGTTAACGTCAATTTTTGAGATGTCACGTGATTGCAGACAGTTTCATTTATTGCATTATTAATTATTTAATTCAAGTACTAACGTCATTATTTCAATGAAAGTTTTTTGAGGAAACTGATATTTTAAACAGAACGCTAATTCGTTTGTTTAAAAACGTCTGTACACAAGATATTATTTTCAAAGTAATTAATTACAATGGAGTTTTGTGTGTTTCTACTAGAAGAAAGAATATGTACTTCATTGAATTGTTAGTTGTCTTAGTCAGTAAATTAGCTTATTTTCATTACTTATATATGGAATGCAGTGAAACTAGAAACATTCGTACTTTTGTTATAACTTGAATTCAACGTTAATATTACCAAATTTTGGCGAGATTAGCTCCACAGAACTCACTTGGAAAGGGTCCTAATTTTGTAATTTAATTCTGAAATTTTGAATTTTCTTGTTTTCGCGCCAGAGACGCTTAGCTGACCTTCAGCTTACATTTCCCACTCAGAAAATCCTTGGCTCTCATTGGTTGATGGATTATTTTAGTACGCTATTTTGTAAGTTTTCCCAACTGCGTATCTGTCATCTGTTGTGCGCTTAGCAACCTCGTATTTTCTGGGTGCCTGTAGAATACATTATATGAGCCTTATCAAGACCTCTTGATCTAGTTAAAGGGGCTTGGGACAATCAGATAAGAACAGCCTATCGTGTCATTGCATCGTTGGTCTTTTTTTCCGTTTATCAAGTAAGGTGAACTCGTACTAGTTTAAAGCAAATCAATATCAGAAAATAATTTGTTAATAATTTGTATTATTGTCATCGAGACCAACAAAAAGAAATTATTTTTTTTAGAAAATTTAAGTTATGTTTTTCTTAATGTCGAGAAATTATTTTCCACCATAATTCGATTAAAATATCGGATTTTGTTTATCTGTAAAGTTGATTCAACCGTAAAGTTAGTTATAAGATGGATATTTTTATTTAAAAATATGTAAACTTCCAAAAGATTGGTTTTGCATTTTTCCCATTTCTACTAACAGCAATTTAAAACAAAATAAAGGCAGATGGAGATGAAATGAAAGCCTTTTATGGATTTTTTTTTTGATACTTTATCAGAGTTATTCCCGTTATTATTGACAAAAATGATCCAATGCATAGATTAGAATATTTTGATAATAATAACTTGATAACAATGAACATTTTTCGTTTTTGAATAGAATGTGTTATTGAAAATAAATGTGATTGGATGCTTTTTTTTCTACACTACTATCAGAACCGTTTGATTTTATTTCCCCCTATTCATTGAATTAAATAAAATGTGTAAATTATTGTTGTATAATATATATATATATATATATATATATATATATATATATATATATATATATATATATATATATATATAAAGCTACACTACTGAATTCCCAAATCGATTATGTTTACGGGAAAAATATATTTTTGAACTTGAAACGTTGTATCCTTCAATTAGGACGCGAATGAGTTAGAATCTGTCATATTACTTAGGCTAATGGACATTTGGCTAAAAATACGTGGAAAACTCACTACAGCAAAGTTAGTAACTATCGATTCTCATTAGTTTTGTTAAATTGAACTACGATAGAGCATTTGTGGAAACGTGATGGAGTGATACTCACAATCTGTTCAGTTGAGATAAACAAGTCATTTTGAAATTAATGTTTCCTTAAAGTAAGCGAAGCCCATATGAGTTTCGGCAATATTCATCATCATCCACACCTTTAATAAGATGAAAGATTTTATCAACATTTCAGTCCATCTCCGGAAACCTTTATAATATAAGCCAAGTATGCGGTCGGTAAGCAAAAAGATTGATTGGTCAAAATTTAAGTTCTGCTTCATAATTATTCACTTTCATTAATTCGTTCCTTGTAGAAAGAAAAAAAATATTAGAATTGAACACTTTCAACTTAGTTATTTGGTTGTTCAGATTTTTACACTGAAATTCATGTGTAATGCTAACCCCCTAGTAAAATCATGTAACCGAATGAATAAACGTTTTTTATTGTTATCGTGTAAACAATATGGTATTAGTTATTTTACTTCTCTCAGTTACTTCATTGCAATGTTTAAGAAAAAAGAAAACAGATGAGATTAAGTTTATGAATATTTATTAAAAATTGCATTCTGATTAGCTGTAATATATTTGTAATAGTAATTACATATTTTAATTTAATATACACGATGCGAATATTTCCAGCAAATAAATCAGTGCTTGTCTTTCAAGACATAGATATCGTAATGAGATACTGAAAGCATTTACACTTAAAGTTTTGCTGATACCCAGTGATTTAAATCGAACGTTCAAGTATTTTAGAAATGGAAGGAATCTCAAAACTAGCCCATTTGTAAACTACTAGAACGTAATAAACGAATTCATTATTATCAGACATACCTACATATAAAATCATTTATTCAAAATAATAAAACATAATTGTATACACGATTACATGAAATGTTGTTTGTTGAGCATTCAGGAAATCATCATCCTCATATTGATTTTAAGTGAGTGAATAAAATCAATCACTTAATAATTAAGGATTTTGATTGTACAAAATACATTATTCAACAAATACAACCATACTACATGTTGATAGATAATTCATGAAATCTGAAGTTATTTGTTAGACAATGAAATAAATGCTGAATTTCGAAGATAGTGATGTTTATTGTTTGATGTTATTAATAGTCAAGAGAGTTATTAACTTTAAAAACTGCACAAGAACATTGATTTAGATTTTCCCAGCTATATTTGCTTTGCTTGACATTCAAATAAAATTTGAAACTCGTTATTTATTGTCAAGTATCAAATTCATATCTTAAAGCTGTGATCAATAATATTGAACTAGATATGACGATATCTGTTATCAATTTATTACAATGATTGTTCATATCTTTTGAATTTGTTTTCAATAACATTGAATTTGATGCATTGATATCAGTGTGTTTACTACGTTTAGCATTTTTAATATCTATTTGTTTATTATGTAATTGTTCGTTGGTTTCATTCAATCTTATTTTATTAGAATTGATTTCTGTGTGTATATGACGATAATCATTCATGATTAAGTCAGTTTGATTGATTTTGTTTGTGATTTTTGGTATGAAATGTTCCGAAATGTTAATTGTTTGTTCACATCCATGAGGTAGAGTTTCTCTGAAATAATTTTGAATTAATTCGATCACATCACTGGAACAATGATTTTCAAGTATTTTCTTGATACAATTAACCTTTGTGATAGTTCCTCTAAAAAGAATGGTTAAAAAGAAGTATTATTTCACAATAAAATAATACACGATTGGAGAAAATTTAAGATATCTAAAAGTCTGTGCACAAATGACGAGGATAAGAAGAACGTTTCGCTGAGGTTTGGTAAGAACACTTCATTCAATCTTGTTTAGAAAAGATTGTTTGTGAAAAAACAAAGGAATCAAGGATGTTTATTCAGTGTGTCTGACACTCGTTAGTTGGATATGCCCGTATTCCATCTGACCTAAGTACCCTAATAGATGTTAGTACTTCAGTGAGTGTGAGAAGAGAAAATACTGGATTCAATTATCTAAGAAACAATTATATCCCATAGACGAGCCCTAAATCAGACGAAATTTTCATACTTCATTCCTTTGTTAACAGAAATTGAGCTTTTTGCATAAGACTGTAATGATATGACTAAGATAAGGTACGGCGTCTAGGATGATATAAGTTAAGCAAGACTAGTTAAGTCTGCTTAAGAATGTCAACAACGAAACGATTCTAACCATTCCTTTCGTATCTTGTACTAATTATGTCATTTGGAAAGAAAATGAAATCTCACAAGTATAGCGACTTTGAGCTAGCATTAACTCACCATTGTGGAAAGTTTCTCAACTTACCTACAATATGTTGAACGTAAAACTGATTTCATATAATTAGCATATTCATCTGCATTACGTGAGTTCACAGGATTACTATTAGCCAATTGCAAATATGTTTCAGACAAAAGATTTGAATAGATTTTGGAACAGTTTTCAACTTGAGACTCATATACAGTAAGACATTTATCACGATGATACCTAAAAACTGTATAGAAGAATTAAAACGAGTCAATTATCACACAGGTAAATTGAACGACTAGAAGTCAATGTAATAAATTGTTGTCTGTTTTGAGATCGTATTTGGTAGCAAGGATATGACGTTCACTTAAGTGGTGACTTCTTTAGAGTATAAACATAACTAAAAATTTGAGACCATGAGCATAGAGTTAGGTGTTATTCTATTAAGGACTGCTTTATGTTATCTGGGTATGGCTACTCTACTGGAAGAAGACAGCTTGCAACCAAAACAGTGTATAACTTATCAAAAACATCCATTTGCAAAACAATCGTATTCTTGGATTACTCTTCTTCTCTTCTATTCTTCAAAACACTCTGATCGCAGCACGCGTCCACATCTAATACTCTTCGCTTTTTTCGTAAATTCAAGACAGTACTCTGTTGCATTTCCTCATCAGACTACTTATAAGCTTAGTTGTAATGCTCACTCTGCAGTAAACATTCGATTTAACTTCAGTAGTTTGCTGATTTTATGATACACACTGTAAAACAATTCCGAACAACTAATAAAGTAAAAATTAATAAAGTAACTCCACCTGCAGCCCTTCTGTAGTCACTGCTGGTCCCAAGCTCGGGTTTTGCAGGAAGGTTGGGAATAGGGTTGACCACACACGTTCTTAAAAATCAAGCTGTTGAAAAAACGCTAACCAGAATAAAAAAAATAAATTACTAAAGTCAGAGATATAGTTTCTTTTGTTTGATGATGCTTCAAAATGAGATCTACCTCATTCTGCATAGTCCACTCTATTGAGTGAAATTAAAATTATTTGATCGAAATTCGATTTAACTTATTCACAGACTGACTTGAGATAACAGAATTGGTTTTTACAGATAAATGAAAGCAACCCTCTTGCTTCTGACTTTCTAGCAACTTTGAATTAAAATGTAATTTTAAAATCTCATTGACGCGTAAGGTGAGAATACTCAACATTCATCATTGTTGTTGTGCATGAGTATGAATGCTTCATTTGTCTGACCTCATACCATATTCATTAAAATTTATCCATAAAAAATTTAAAAATAAATGAATTAACTGTCAGCTGAAGCTCATTTAACTCACGTACTACGTAGATTATACTGTTGACATAAATAGTTTGCTGCTTTCTCGTAGGGTGTTGTATCAAAAATAAACTGCCACATTGTATTTCGAAAATGAGAAGTCGACTCAGGTGAACAACGATTTAGAATCGTTAACTGAGCACATGAATAAACTTTGATATGCCACCTTGTTCTGAAAAAAAAATAAAAAAGGATGTTCAAATTAGTAAGCAGGCTTTTTTTGATTAACGTTAATAACCAACTTGCTAACTCCAGCTGGAGCCTTCCTAGGTCGCACTCGGTTCGAAGCCTGGCTAGAGATTTTGGCATGGGTATGGAAACCTTATTGTATAGAAAGAGGTGTTATTACAAAACATTTAAACAGAAAAAGACCAACTGAACTCTGTCCTCAGAGTTAAAAGTTCTTTATTAAAAAGTTAAATGACACATCATGGTGACGGAAGTCGAGAGGTCGGTACCCCTTTAGAAAAATACAGAAACAGTTAACATAAGCACACGGAATGTAAACACAATGTGTGAGACCGGAATGATCATTAAAGTATCAAACACGAGCGAACAAAAAACGATACTTCCCTGTTATGGTCCAGATGAAAACAAACCTAACGAAGCACTAGTAATCTAGGGAAACAACCCTAAAAAATTTCAATATACTCTTACATTAAGATACCGACAAAGTTTAACTCTCATCATTAAGTCTCAGGCCTTACATGACCTTTGAGTCGCATTAGAGCTGATCTAACAATGACAACAGAAAAGGATGCACGAGAAGGGACAAAAGATTCAACAAAGTAATCCGAAAAATTCGGCAAACTGGAGTAATCCGTTAAGACTAAGAAAGATGAACAAATCACTGAAACTCAAGAACAGATTTACGGGTGAGCAGGACCATTCGTGTACCTACCAAATCACGGCACTATGGACCACTGTAGAACGATTTGTTGAATATAACTATGAATCAACTTTCTCAACTAAGGAAAATCATTTCACAGCAAGGAAGGAAGAAAATTATGGAAACATTTTCAACAATATGGTGTACCTGAGAGACTCCAAAGATCATACGGAATTGTTATGATGAATTAAACTGAGGATTTGTGGATGGAAGACAGCTGACGGACTCGTTCGAGGTGAAGACCGGGCAAGGTTTCTCACTCTCACCCTTTCCCTCTCTCCTGGTGATAGACTAGATTATGAAGACGTCAATATCTGGAGGAAAGCATGGGATACAATGGACAACTGGGATGCAGCTGGATGATCTAGATTTCGCAGATTATTCGGTACTTCATCGCTCACGAAATAACAAATGCAAGAGAAGCCGACCGGTGTAGAAGCAGCCTCAGTAGCAGGCCTCAACATACATAAAGGGAAAACCAGGATTCTCCAATACAGCACAACGTGCACCAAACAAATCACATTTCATGGAGAAGCATCGGAGGATGTAGGAACCTTTACATATCTGGGCAGCATCACTGACGAGCAGAGTGTATATGATGCACATGTGATGGCGCGGATTAGCAAAGTAAGGGCAGCATTTCTACAACTGAGAAACATCTGGAACTCGAAACAACTTTTAACTAACACCAAATTCACGATTTTTGTTGCAAGCATCAAGACAGTTTTACTGGACGGAGCTAAAACTTAGAGAACTACGAGAGCCATCATCCAAAAGATACAGGTATTTATTAACAGTTGCCTACACAAGATCTATTGCTCAGACACTACCAGCAACAACCTAATGCGGCACAGAGAAAACCAGATTCCAGTGGAAGAATAAATCAAGAAGAGGCGCTTTAGGTGGATAAACCTTACATTGCGGAAATCACCCAATTGAGTCACGAACCAAACCTTAATTTGGAATCCTCAAGGGAAGAAGAAGAGAGGTAGGCCAAGAAATAAACTGATTTAAAACTTGGAAACAGACAAGAAAGGAGGAATAGCGATTGGGTAGAACTGGGAAGGATAGAGCTGGTTGAAGAATGCTGGTCCGTAGCATATGCTCATCGATGGGTGATAAGAGTAAGTAGGTGCCAACTTGTTATTTTTTGAAAGCTCCTCAGTACAAATATTCCAAAAGTACAGGTAAAAATTACAAAGATTTTTAATTAAATGAAGTGTTTATGAATGTTTGTGACAGTATTACTGTCAGTCGAACCATCTATATATTTTGTGTCTTACAACAAAACATATTAAAAGTAACTTTTATACTTACAAAGAAGTATTAGTAAAGTATAAAATTTTAGCTAAGCCATTTGTGTTCACATCAGTTTTTTGTTTAGTATTCAACCATAATAAAAAACACTACTTACTTCATTTTAATGTAATTTAAGTACTAATAACTTAATTAGATAGTTAAACATAACAACATCACCAATTACTATTATTATTTTTAAAAATGAAAATCATTCAAAATTGCATGCAAATTATTTACCGACACATTTGTTCCACATCATCGACTGAGCCGAAACCAAAGCCAAATCCTTCATATTTTTCCGGAATACGTTGAACACCAGCTAATTTTGCACAGTTATTTAAATCGTCTATATGTAGTACACAATCGTTACATTTCACATAGTTGCATATAAACAATATATAGAACAGTAAACAACAGATAGAGAATTGCCAACAAAAATATGTCAACTTATGTACAATATCAAAAATGTACATTTATTTTGATGGCTCTGTAAAATTGTATTTCCAATCAGTTTTTGTTATTTGATATGATGGTTGTAATTCTTTTGTTTCTGATAAAATGTATACACTTTATATCCAACATTTCTTGAATATTTTTTATTAGAATTTTGAGCGTTTTATTATTCTAAAATCAAATTTAAAAATAGATAATTACATTAGTTATATACAAAAAAATCCGTTATAGAATTATTCACTATCTGTGATTTACAAAAATGATCTAGACCATTTGAGTTGTGACTTGTGCTTTGAAGAAACGCAGAAAGAATTCACTTTATAGTATAGTAATTTTGAGTAAAAACTATTATGACTGTCTATGCTAAATTACCGTAAATACATTCTGTATGATTGTTAATCATTTATCTTGCTGTATGTAGTTGCGTTTATTGATATATATCAAGCTAACAATAACGTTAGAATTTCATTTTGAATAACTTAACCTACTTCCTATTAATAAGCGGCCATGCTAGTTTTCATCATATAGCCACTCTATATTACTTACTTACACCTGCTTACGCCTGTTACCCCCAATGGTGCAAAGGCCGCCCACCAGTTTTCTCCAACCAACTCTGTCCTGGTCTTCCCTCTCCAGTTCTGTCCAATGTTTGTTCATTCCTCTCATTTCTTTCTCTATTTCTCGGCGTAATGTGTTCCTTGGCCTTTCTCTTTTCCTTTTGCCTTAAGGGTTCCATGTGAGGGCTTGTCTCGTGACGCAGTTAGGTGCTTTTCGTAGTGTGTTTCCTATCCACTTCCACCGCTTCTTCCTGATTTCCTCCTCAACTAAGTCACCCTGTATAGATTCGTAAATTATCAGAGAGATAATATATCCAGTAGCATTCAAACATGACTGGTGTGAAATCATCGATCGCAATAAATGGTGATTGTACTATCTTAAAGTAACATTCTCAGCAGGAGACCTGAAACTTTTATTATGCAGTTCTGATTAAGCTATGAGAATGTGGTGCTCAGAATTCTCCTTTAAAGAGGTAGAAACTATTCAATACTTCAGGGTTTTTGATCAGCTTCCTAGTAGTTGATACCGGTTCTTAATGAAAATTCCCTTTATTTTAAACAGGTTGCAAAAGCTTCTTATAGTGAGATATTTATGTAAGACGATTGAACAACAATAACCTATATATATATATAAATATATTCATACCTTTTGGCTTTATTTAGCTTTGATAGTGCGATCATTTTATAAAATCTACCTTACATCATGTGAATAAATAAATGTTTAAGGAACATTTGATTTCTAAATCTTTATTCTGATTTCCTAAAAAATTATTTGACGGTACTTGTCATTAAACACGGAAATCTTTAGTCAATCGTTTTACTTTATTTATTACAACCTAACCCTGTTTTTCAGACCAGTCATTTTGGTAATTATGACATTTTCATCTGATACTCTACAATCTTACATGCCTACTGTTAGTTTCTATCCCACTCAAAAAATGTAAATCTTCTTCCTAGAACACTGGCATTTATTCAAGAAGAAATTTATCAAAATGTAATCATGAATAATTTAACCCAGTTGATTTTTTTATTACTTAAAGTGACTTTTATCAATAAATTCGATATTTGTTCAATAAACTAGAAAAAAAACCACCGAGCACATGAATAATTTTATACATCATGACATTATATTATTATTTAGATTCTATAACTAACTTCTGAACATAGAATAGTGAGGCTTGCAGATAGATTACTTATCTTTTTTAATATTTAGCCATGTTAGAATAAGAGTTTTTTCATCCTAAAATATTCTATTTCATATTCTATATAGTATAAATTACTTTAAATATGTTTGGTAATCCTAGGCTGCCTGCTTGAATATTTGAGTTACCTGTTTCTGAAAATCGAAATATTTCAATAAGTTACCTCTATCTGTTTGTTTCAACACGTCGATTATGTCTATTAATGGTATAATCTATTCAGTTGCGTACATAAACTTTTCACAAGGTATACAAAAATTACAATCAGAGACATCGCTATGGCTAGTAATCTGGTGAGAAGGAATGAACGTCAGTATGATGTTGATTTCTGAACTGTCTATTTCCAACTGCTATTTACTAACTGGCATTGTATCGACACAAAATATCTCATTATGTAATTTTTTAAAATGTATGCAACAAATGTTTGAAGAAAATATCAACGAAACAGCTATTTTTAACAACTACAATGTTTACTAACGTATGGAAAAAATTAAGTGTAGGATATTGATAAATACCTAACTTACTTCAACTATCTGTATGAGTTCCAAAGCCAAATTATCAATTTCAAAGTTTTTTTTCAGTCACAATTAGTGCAGTAAGTATCTGATAAGTGTAATGCTTTTCACAGATCTAGGCTTCAAGTATGTGGAAGCCTTACCAGAAGTGTATTTAATTGTAGACATTATTTTCATTTCTTTACGTAACGATTAAAATAAATCACCTAATCTCAATATTCAATTAAAACTTATTCTAATAAGAAAGTACTATATAACAGTTCTATCTGTTTCAATCTCATACTTTTACAAAATTGCAGTCGTTAGGTTTTTATATTTTTCTGTACTTTATAAATCTGCAAGCACTGTAAATCACTTAATTAGTAATATCAGTTTATACCTAATATACATGAATTCAACATAGTTCTATTATTCATTTATTAATTTAGATTGTCAATCATATAAAACTTCAAGTTTCTCGTTGTTAACTATCATTTTAAAACATCTTCATGAATAATTTTTACATAATATAGAGGTTTTTTATATTTCACCCCGTAGAAAATTATTTTTAATTTTTTAAATCATAAATCGATCATTATCAGACTGCCATTAGAAACTTGGAATCATTAGACGGTCGCTTCGTCCTGGTATGGGACTCATCAGCAGTACATATCAAAAACTCTTACTATTCTCAGCATTCAAAGCCGTGACCTTCAATCTTGCGCGCAAACGTTTAAATTATATATCGAACGTACCTAAGCTAAGATCATTTTGTGTTCAGTGACTGATAATTTCCACAGAAATATATTGTATGTGGAAAATTATAAAGAAATATAGACTCCTAATTATCAAATATCCAAGTTTTGTATATCTTCAATATATTTTGTGTCGATTCTTGTTGTAGAGCTATTGATATTTCTATTACCATACATAATAATAAATATGTACGTTCACAATTCACATTTATTTCGAATATTAGTCACAAAAAAAATTACTGACATGAAAAACTAAGCATATCATTCTTTTGTAAGTTAGTTCAATGTTAAATGGATACCAGATAATAGTTCTGGCAGAAAGATGTACACATTTTAAAATTCTTTCTCTTTTGGACAATCATCAAGCTACTGTGTAGTGAATAGTTCAATAAGCAATTAGGAATTACCTATTGATGTTAGTATATATAGTAAATTAGTGAATTAGTAGACCCAGCGTAAACAAACAGAAAGTATTAAAAACACCAAGAAATATGTAATACTAGAATAAAACACACAAACGATAACTTACTCATTTTTAATGACCAATGTTTTTTAGACTTAATTAAATTATATTTTACAGTTTAGGAAAAAATGTTTAATGTCAGTGTGAACTATATATATATTCATTACTTCGGTAAATATATAACAGTGTGTTTAAAACTGAATTATTTTAATTAGAAAAAATGGCAAATTATATTAATTGATAATTCCTGATTTAGAACAATATCATTTTAAAGTATTAAATCGCATGTTGAAACTACTAAAATACTATTGGATTTTTTTTGACAGTCTATAATTCTGTAGTTGGATATTTCATTCAGAAAAAAATGTGACTCTGCAGAGTAATTTGTTCATTTTAATTAACAGTGAATAGTTAAATTTACTTGTATCATGTACCAAAATATCTACTGCATACAAATGTCTACACAATAACGTGAATCAATAAATAAACTTATTTATACTCGCCATGTTTGTATATTATCAATCAAGCAAAATAAAAAGTATTTGCATAATGTAGACACACAATTAAGTTATAATGTTTTTAATTTTCAATGAAAAGCACACATATGTAGTATCAAAAGAACCGAGTGGATAATCAAATTTGTTCCAAATATGAGACATTGTTTAATTGAAATGAGTTAGTTAACAGAAATAAAAATCAAATTGCAAAATGACGTGTGGCGAGATTGAATAGTAAAAGTGAACTAATAATGATATCATTCTGAGTACATGTTTATTTAAATAAATAATGGAAAGTGAAAGGTTATTGATGAAATTAAACTTCGTTAGCGAAATATTATTTATTAATAAAATAACCTTTTTCGCTGATTGTACGCGAATAACATTTAAAAATATTTCAAGAAATACAGAAAGTATTCTACATCTGATTTCCATTGGTTTTAACTTGAAAAATTTTTAGTCATAATCTAAATTTATTAAAGATTCCTATTGTGAAAATTAAAACAACATATATAAGCGAACAATATTGTTTTCAATCAAATCGCCATCAGGCTTTACACTTTTTCGGCTGATCTATCGTATACCTCCATCATTTTTTTTTGGTTTAAATTTTATTTCATGATTATTAGCATCATTTTCACATCCTGTGTTTGTTGGAAATTCTCTGCCTCTTTCCGTTTTTTATTCTTCACTATCTAATTATGCACACACTTCTTATTACGTAATGGTTTGATGTTTTGTAATGATTATTTTAATTTTGACCTGCTATTGATGAAACTTTTATTATCGTAATTTATAATTTTCTTACTACTATCAGTACTCACCTGTCTTCCTACTATCAACTTGTACTTTTGCCTATTGTGTGCAGTGACGTAATCTATTTCATTTGATCGTGATTATCGACTCATGAATTGCCTTGATCGGTTTAAAATTTTCATATAAATATTCATGTATATTAGAGTAAAGCCTGGTGACGATTCTAATCGAAAACAATATTGTTTCCTTATATGTGTTGTGATAATCTAAGTATTTGACAAGCATGAAATTCAGTTTTTATTATTTACCGGTAATTTGGGAAAATTTGTATTGCTATACATGTGGAAAATATTGTATCCTAATATAACATTATATACATATATAAACTGCCAATACAGTATTCAACTAACATGTAACACAACTTACTTATTCGAAGTAGGAAAATTGTCATTTGGACAGCAACACTGAACATCTTTCATTGATCGGTGCTTATTCATTTTGAGAATTATGAGAAAATTCACTTTAGCTAATGATTTCGTCCATTGTGAGTGTGATGTAAATAAATTCAATGATCTTTCGTTACGTAATATGCAATGTAGAAAATTAAATAATTATAAGTAAATAAATATATATTTATAAATCATTTCTGTCTTATTTATTTAATTTTTATGTCGAAACGTGGGCGAAAACAAAATCAAAACATGGAAAAAAAGAAATGGAGAGCGAGAGAAAAAGAAGAAACTTTGAATGGATAAGCCTGTTTTTTTGTTTTAATTTTAATTCCTATTGACTATTGAACATACACACATTTGATGTTATTAACAAATAAAACTGAACGGATAATGGCGTTGTTGTTGTCGTCTATGGTTAATTTATTTTCATGGAAATCATTTTGCGATTGGTTATTTGATAATTGTATTTGTTTAAGTGATATATATATATATATAGTTGTTTAATTTATTCAATCGAAATCCTTTTTCATGAAATTAAAACTTAATAATTCAGTAATTGAAGAATACAGACTTTCCCATAGAAAATGTATAATCTAATACACTAGACAATTTATACGACAAAGTAATCCAGTTTTTAAAAAGAAAGTGCTGAATAAATAAAATATGAATAAATACTATTAGTTGTTGGAATAGGTTTTTGGTTGTATGATAGATAATCTGTTAACTGTTATCTGATCAGATGATAAGGTGTCTAGAATTAAGAAACACTGATTAGCTGTTTTGTACAACTTTGAAAGAACTTAACAATGAGAATTCACAATCCAATCTAGATATAAACCAGTAACGATATTATGTAATCAGCGCTGAAATGATGTTTTAACAGAAGTTAACAAGGAAATAGAAAATATATTTGTATTCAACAGATGAATTTGATCACAGTCAACATGGTGGATTTAAACCTCATGTAAAGGGTAAATCAAATAACCTAATTTAACCAAAGAAATGATATAATGGATCAGTTCGACTGAATTCAGTTGATTAATTATCATTAACGTATCGCATAATAATGTAGTAGATCGTTCAGTATAAACAAATACCTACAAGTTTTAATAATCTAACTGGCGATATGCTTGAAATCTGATTATCATGCAGTTAAAATTGCGTGATTCCTTATACATAAAGTCAGCTTGCTTGATAAGTTACTCGAATAGTTGTCTTCGTTTGTTTGCCACTTTTCTTGATGTATTCGTTAACTAAGACGAACGCTTTCCTGAAGCCTCACATAAACCATTTTCAATGACTGTATTGACTTATTATCTAAACTATAATAATTTTTTATGTTGTATTCTGTTCAATAAAATGCAATGCTATATTATTTTAAAGAACTGATCATGTAGCATATGATTAAAGCTCGTGGAATAAATTCATAGTTTTGCTCATTATTTCTTACTTACTTACTTACTTACTTGCTTACTTACGCCTGTTATCCCCAATGGAACATATGCCACTGACCCGTATTCTTCAACCTAGTCTGTCCTAGGCTTCCCTTTCCAGTTCTGTCCAATTTCTGTTCATTCTTCTCACATCTTTTTCTATTTTTCGGCGTATTGTGTTCTTTAGCCTTCTTCTTTTCCTTTGACCTTGAGCATTCCAAGTGAGAGCTTGTCTTGTGACGCAGTTGGCTGATTCCCGCAGTGTGTGCCCAACTGCTTATTATAATCAACAAATATCTTACTGATATTCATTCATTCATGAAAAAGCATGAAATTGAGTCGTCATTAACAGAAACATCTTCGCAGCAAACGTTTTTCTTTTCAATCTTTAAACACGGATATTTTTTCTTAAATCAGGTGATCACTACGTGACATTATTCATGGAGGAAATATATATATATCATCATATTTGACATCATATTTGACATAGACAGTTAATAATAATAATAATATCAACAAATTAATACATGTTATAGTTTATTAACTGAGAATTAGTATCAACAGCATTATCACAAATACAAATTTACTCAAAATTAGTAAATGCTGACTTCCGTTTCGTTGTGTGTACAAAATGAAAGCCGAAAGTTTGTATGTCTAAATCGAATCGATGAACTAGAAAAGTAGAATTTGAGATGAAAATTGTCGACGTAGTTTTTCAGATGATCAATTCATCTATATAGATCATTATACAAAATGTATAGGGTCCTATTTGCAGCCGACTTTGTCCATATTTGTCCACAAATACCAAAACTAACATCAGTTTAAATGAGTAATAATTTTATTATTTTGCATTATCTATAACATAAATTGCTACTGACAGTTTAAATCCTTTGAAAAGAAATATAACTGATTTATATACTGAAAAATGTGGCTGTTATGTAAAGTGTACTATAAATGTTTATAATTATATCTTATATTAAATATATAACTTTTATCCTATATAATTCATAAATAGCTAGGTATGTAGGTTGTCTTTATTTTCATGCTAATTTTGTAAGGATTGTGTGAACTAATAGCCACCTTTAATGTACATAATAGCATTTATAGCTTTCATATAAACGTGGAATCAACCACTGACTTGCTATTTAATAAGTTCTGTATTTTAATAATGGCGTTCCTGAACAACAGCTACCACTGTCTATAATGCGATGCATTATACACGTACATAGTGCGGAACGTTCACTAATGTACTGTAAATTTATGTTGAATTTAGAAAATCAAATCTGACAGCAAACAGTGAAGGAAACCGCTGAAATGTAACATGACTAGGTAATAATATCCGATGAAATTTTCATCACGGAACTGTTAAGTTTTCGACAGTTATGTGATTAGTTCAACGCATAAAAAGTAGGTTATAATTGAATGAAATGTGAGGCAAATAAAAATTCATCTGCTTTTTTTGTCCAACTCTGTTAACAATTTACACTGAAGTAACTGATGAAGTTATTCTTTCGTAAATTGCGTTATCTGGACAATGTTTCTTGAACATTTTCATAACGGATCCTACATGCATCTTTTTTTACATTAAAATCATGAATCAATCATTATTAGACCGATATCCGGTATCCAACAGTGATAATGTCTAACTTTGATTAATCTAAGTACTTTTACGCAACCTCGCCCATTGTGTTGGGTACTTACTGCATACACCTGACTGGTCACGGATTCTCAATAGAACTCCGAGAATATCCTCGTGAAGATAGTCACGAATGAGTGGTGCAGATTGTCTTTTACATTGAAACCGTAAATCAGTCACCGTTAGATCATCATCAGAAACCTTGAAGCACTAGATTAACAATGACTGATTCACGATTTCACTGTAAAACCACAAACCTTATAACTTTATAGTGAAAAATACATCTTTTCAACTATCAAATATACCGTTCAAACGCTTTATTACAGTATAATGAAAATTTTGTCTCTCTAGAAAAAAGGTTGATTGCCTTTGAGTAAGATGTTTTCAATGTTTATAAATCACTGCCTAAACAATTAAAGCCTTATTAATAATTGCCTTTTGAGTAGTTTATTCATTATTAGATGACTTTATGAAAAAAATTATGATAAGGTAACTAGAAACTTATTGTTTGACAAATCACAAGAGTCTTCGGTAGTTACTGTCTACACCCGAACAGGTTGAACTTCACTGGTCACGTCTTTCCACTAGAATTCGGAGAAGATTCCTCACGAAACTAGTCACTAGTGAGCACAAGTAATTTGCATTACGGGGATGTGAAGATTGTTAAGATACACATTTTTGAAACACCATTAGATACCGGCTCAGTGGTCCGATGGTTAGGCGTTCGCGCACAAAACCGAAGGTCCTGGGTTCGAATCCTGCGGGGTGCAGGAGTCGTGGATGCGCACTGCTGAGGAGTCCCACACCAGGACGAAACGGCGGTCCAGTGCTTCCAGGTTTCTAATGGTGGTCTAACATTGATCGATTCATGGTCTCAAAAATGTATAACTTAACAATCTTCCTATCCCCGTAATGCAAATCACAAGAGGTTTTTTAGACACACTAATAGCTACCGTTTTAAATGATAATTCATACTTTGCAAGTAAATTTTTTTCGGATTGATTATCAAGTGTTAAGCGAATTAGTCACAATTAAAAAAAAATTTAGTTTACCGTTCATTCGATCAAATTATCCATTATATCTTCTTAGGTTTCCTGAAGTAATATGCTTTGTTTTTGAGAACAGTCAGTTCCATCAATTTAATTCTTTAATAAAGTCAAATATTTTAATATGTTGATGATCGTTTTCTTAAAAGTCTGTACATTTTGTTTCTGTTCGGATTGTGCAAAATTGTGATTTGGAAAAATTTCGAAGTAATTAATTTTCCTATGGGCTTACAATAGAGTGTTATATATTTAGCTGTCTGAATTATTAAAACTAACCAAAGTGATGCAGTTATAGTTAGATGTAATAAACTGCATTCATAAGGAGTGACACTGGTCACTTCTGTGCAAAAAGACAACTATCACTTATCTGTGTATAATAATTGCGTAAACATCACTTGAAATCGAGAGGTTGCAACAGGAATAAATAGTTCTCTGTGAATTCAACTATTCTAAAGGTATTAAATGAAAGACATTGTTGAATGGTTACCATAATAGTTAACGCCATTCCTTTCATTTGTTCTGAAGAAGAGCTTTGGATATAATAGATCCACCGGAGATTATTTCAGTTTACATAATAAGCATATAATTATCATCGAGACTGAACATAATTTTTTTACAATAAAGTACAAGTTTTATTGAATTCATCGACCAAGTGCGTAACCATGACGCTCGAATTCGCCATTAGTTACTCATTTTTCTAACTAAATTTTTCAGACATTCGACGCCTGACATGCTTACTGTACTCCACTGGATATGATATGTCAAACTAAATATACTGTGTGGCTGTAAATTTTTGACTCAAGTTTACACAAATTTTAAAGTGAAAAGTTTGTTTTTAATCAAATAATGCATAATAACCGTAGCCGTCAGTTAAAACTGACAATGCAAAACTTTGCTAACTAATTTTATAATCAATTTTTGAGAATTGAATTAATTTTTATCGGGAAAAAAAATTTCTATTCAACCGCCATACTTGGGCAATTTTTTTTTCATGCATGATGTAATTAAATTTGACTATTATTAGAATTCACTCGTCTTTATTCATTGATAAGTGATGACGTAAATTATCATAAATTAAAACCAATATATTATTATACTAAATATTCTGTCATTTATAATAAACTTTTATTTGTTTTTTTATTGTCAGTTAGAGTATAATTTCACTACGGAAGCATTAATTTCGGATAAATCAACTATTTTGATTTTTCACTGTTGTACTACAACACAGTAAATGTAAAATGATGAATGTTGAAATCAATTTCATTTCAAAATATAGTCAAGTATACTTTAAATTAACAAACCCTTCATTTTTATTCAATAAAGAGATATTAATTATCGTTCAATGGTCACGTTTAAAATAAGTTTGTATTGTGATATTAGGACAGTTTATTAGTAAACGAAAGATTAATCAATTCCATTGAGTCAGAAAACATCCTACGGTAATTATATCAATAATTGGAAGAATGAACTTGTTACAACTGAAAACAACACAAACCTGGTTCACATACTTGTGGCAGCCTTCTTCTACAAGGGAAATTCTAATCAATTCTTATAACTGAAAGCTGTGTGTTATACTACTTAAAAACCGTAACTGAACAATTTTATTGAGCATCATACCCATGAAATCCATTAATAAAGTATTTTTATCCCAGAAAAAGATCTAAACTAATGGGTGATTCCCACTCGCTTAATTTAATATACAGAACTGCGACACATTTCAAGTTGTTTTTTTTTCGAGGGTACATTATTAAATAATTCACTCATTAGAAAACAAGTTACTTGAAAGAATTGTGTTACAGGGAAAGCACTCCGAAATAATCGTTCTGAATTTCAAGATGATTCCTTTGTTTATTTGAACACCCATACACATTACTCTATCAAATAAGTATCATTGGAAACTATCTCTATGTATAGTATATTGCATTTAATACGTTTCTTGTTTTAATTGTTACAAATAACCATAGACTTACTAAAATAGAACACTTTAAAGCTGCTTAGCTGTTTCACGTTGTCTGATCATCATGTTAACACCCTGTTTATGAATGATTGTTTGGCCCCTTGGCTATGTATTCTGACTGATATAATTAGCGAAAACTTAGAGAACTACCAAAGCCATCATTCAGAAGATACAAATAGTCATTAACGGTTGGCCAGACACCATTAGCAGCAACCTACTGTGAGAGATAACAAACCAGATTTAGGCGGAGAGGTAAATCAAAAAGAAGCAGTGGTAAAGGGGGTAGAACAATACTTCGAACATCACTCATCTGCGTCATAAGACAACCTCTCACTTGGAATCCTCACAGTCAAAGGAAAAGAAGAAGGCTAAGGAACACAATACTCCGAGAAATAGAAAAAGATATGAGAAGAAGGAACGAAAACTAGATAAAACTGGAAATGGAAGCCCAGGACAAAGTTAGTTGGACCTATGCTCCGTTGGGGGTAACAGGCATGAGTACCTAAGTGATATTTACTTGTTTAAGTTAGTGTATAAGATGGTAGGTAATCTTTAAATGTTTCATTAATTATTTTCATATTCACACACGTAAATACAAATAAAAAAATATACATTCATTTAAACATTTATGATGATTGGATTTCATATTTTGTTTTTCTGAAGATAAATTCAATGTCTTATCGCAATTAAAACATAGTCATTGTTTAGTGTATTATATGAATAATAAAGATAAAAAAATAGTTTGTTTTCATTATTATCCTTCTATACCAATAAACTCTGTCTATGATTGTAAGAAAATGGAACTTATCATCAGTTAAATGACAGTCTTCTCATTCATTCACTAACCGGTTAGGCGAAGCAATTCAGTTATTCCAGCTTTAAGCGCTAATTAATGTTCCTTTCTAAAAAAAGATGTGTATTCATTTAAAGATTGTTTTTTTTAGAATAATTTGTCTTTAATAAAAAAAAATTAACAACGAATTTCTGTTTCAAATACTTGTAAAATTATTTTCACCTGGGATTAATTTACACTAGATTACAGTTTACCTTAAAGGTAAATAATTGTTTTGCTTTTTTTTGAACATAATTAGTCGATTTGAATAAATAGTTCGTAATTCATACTTTAATCTTGTTACTGATTAGGTTGATTAGGTGATACAAGACTATTTTTTTACAATTAAACTTTTACTCAGTTCATTAACTAACTAATATGTCGTATACGGAATGCTTTTTTTCAAAACAA
The DNA here is from genome assembly GCA_944470395.2 of Schistosoma turkestanicum. Lineage (NCBI taxonomy): Eukaryota > Metazoa > Platyhelminthes > Trematoda > Strigeidida > Schistosomatidae > Schistosoma > Schistosoma turkestanicum. The sequence continues at coordinate 13,946,912 of OX103972.1, read as the reverse complement.
AAATAGGTTATAATTACATTTAGACAGAACTATGTCGCATAAGAAATTTAGGTGCAATAAAAGTAAAAAAGTATTCTCATTTCTAAACATCATGATGATAAGGAAAATCTAGTCAATCACAGTGTTATCTAATTCCTTATGAGACACAGAGACAATTTTTATTCCACCTTCAAGAATAATCGTCAGTATGATGATGGAATGTTGGACAAGATTAGAAGAAACCAAAAATAATTACTTCTATACTATAATGAAATTAGGTTCCAGTTCAAGTTCATATTATCTAACCCACACAATCATAAACTTTTCCAAAAATATATTCAGATAATTGAAGATCTCTTACATTTGTGAAGAAAGTTTCAATCAACCAGTGTTCTATTGATTTCATGTAACTGGAAACCAAACTACAATTTCGTACTACTGAAAGTACACAAATCAATCATTTAAAATCATTTAATTTTGTTAACCAAATGTTTTGTAACAATAATATATGGCATTAGGATTTCCTGACCAAATTAGACAGGAACATTCCATACAAACCTGTTAGTTATTACATTTATTCATGGTATGCCCATTTGACTAACTGTAAATTATTATTTTTTACTTAGAAATAACAACAATCTGTTAATAACATGTTCAGACGAAGGAGCAGATGTGACCGTAAGATCTTTGTCAAGAAAATTGAAAACCTTTTAGCAGATGTCATCCAATTCACCGGACAAGGTAATAAGAAAAACAACTGAATGAAGTCCTTAAGAGAACGAAAAATGATCATGTAATTAGCAAAGAAATCAAGACAACTGGATCAATAATACCACGACTATATGATCTGCCTAAAATACACAAACCTGGCCGACCTCTCAGTCCGATTCTCGATGTGCCTGGAACCCAAAAGTAAACGTACTTGTATACATTCTCTACATGATACTTTTGAATTGGTTAACCAAATAAAAGAAGCTAATGTAAACGGCAAAATTATTCTCTCACTTGATGTCGAATATCACACTCACAGATATTATCAGTATTATCTGTAAACACATAAATTATGATGAGATTAATATTGGACCACCAGAATCTTATTTAGACCAATCGTTATAGCGAAGCACTCATTCGCAGTTTACGTTCACTGACATAGCTTATGGACGAAAAGATGATATAGCAATAGAACAACCACTTCGTCGACTTCTAGCAGGTTGTTTCATGGTTAGTCTGGAAAACAATCAGCCTAATACATCCTATTGACAACTTCCACTTGTTATAAATGGCACTTTGACGATTTCTTTATGATAAACGACAATAAATATGGGTTGAATAATCTTCTAAAGAAAATCAATAACTGCCATAGTGCAATAAATTTCACTTTAGAAGTTGAAAATGAACAAAATATTCAGTTTCTCGATGTCAAAGTGACAAGAAAACACGATGGAACTCTAAGCAGATCTATTTATAGGCAACCCATATGGAATGACCAGCTATCAAGCTTTCACGTCGACAAAGAAACCTAATTATATCCCTTGATAGAAGAATACGAAAAATTTAGTCCTGAAGTCATAGATAATAAACTGAAACTTGTAAAAGAAATACTCACAGAAAACGGGTATCTGCCGAGGCCTGTTGATAAGAGTACATAACTTAAGCCTCCTAAGATATTGATATCTGCCGTAAAAAGGAAACTATCCATACTAACAACGATTTCTAAGCTAATTTAGCTAAACAGAGGAATTTCAAACTCTCTCAACAAAATGTTCTTTACAGCAACCCTGCGGTTAATCATCTGGAGCAAATAATAACCTAAAAGATGAACTATCGCACTTGACCAATTCCGTGTGTATTTACCAATGTAGCTGCTCATGTGAAGCTAGGTATATAGTTTGTTAGATGCATAGTTTATCCAAAATAATTCACGAACATTATTCGGTTTGGTGGGAAAGAGGCGAAAACTCATCAGTCAGTAACTCAATAATCGAACACCACATGAACAGTGGTCATTCGGGCAAAACGGATCCTGCGTTCTATGTCATCAATAAGGAAATCAGAAAGCTAACTTTGGAAGTTGGCTGCCAAAATGTTAGCATTGCTGAAGCACTTAGATTACATCTGAATAAACCATAATTATATGCACAAGCACTTCTCCTACCACTGTCTAAATCTCTCGTGCGAATAAAATTAAAATCATTTTTTCCTCCCTCACAGCCTTCTCACTGCGTTTCATCTTCTTCCCTATAGACCTTTTACCCAAACTGAATGATTTCTATATCTATGACTCGTTTCATTACAGTCATTCTGAATTTAAACATTATATCTAATCACGCTGAGTCATTCCGTTAGACTTTCTCCACTAATCTTTATGATGAATATTAATGTCCTCAATAATAACTATATTATTCTTGATTCTCTTTATCAAAATAACATTTTATACATTTTTCTAATTTATCTTACTGTTATCAGGTTTAAGAAAATCTTTGATATCACCATTATTGCAATTATCGTCATGTGAAAAAGTATATACAGGCGTTTGTACAGCTTTGAAAATGAATTCTCCGGAAAGAGAACTCTTTGCTGAACCAATCTTTTTTGTTTAATGTCTCAATGAGTATATTCCGTTTAATTATTATTTCCTTGTTAGATAATTTTGTAGAAATCATTTCTCCAACTTGGATTCAATTTTTCAACAGTGATTATTTTGAAAATCCCTGATTATTTGATGAAAGTTTCATTTCAATGTTTATTTTATTGTATGATAATATTAGCATGTATTATTATCAGAAATAACTGCGTAACTGAAATACTGTGTACTAATTAAAAATTCCTCACTTGATTATTTTTTAATAAAATTTAGATGAATGTGAATATATTCAACTTATTTAAAACACAACGAATTGAACATTGATTTACTCCAGAACAAAGATACTGAAAATAGGTCGACTAATAATAATAGAAATAGTTTCTCTACTGGTGTAGTAATTAATACGAAAACATTTATTCGTGTAAATTAAACGTATATATATATATATATGTAAAATGAAAAACATGTTTTTAATAGTTAATTTATTCATACAATTAAAATAAACATGTTCGCATTGTTTATTAGCGAATATATATTTTTAGTCATTCCGATAAATACCAGTGACAAAAAGACACTGTGTTTTAGTTAATTATATTTATATCACCAAACAAAATGTATTATCTGCACGGGAAATTAAGTTCCAGAATTTCTTGCTGTTACAGTATGTACATTAAATGTAGATAAATATTTTTGTTACATAATGTTCAAGTGAAAAACCTTTGTATATATTCGGTAGTTTTAATTATCATCACCATAATATACCAGTGCAAAGGGATTATATTAGTTAAAATCAAATCACATTGATTTTGTGGTCCTCAAAGTTTCCACTCCATACAGCAGAACTGTCTTGTCATTTGTACTGTGAATTCTGACTATGGTGTTTGCTGACAGTTGTTTTGAGTTCCAGATGTGGTTCCTTCGTAGAAATTCAGCCCTTGCTTTGCTAATCCGCGCCTTCGCATGTGCATTGGATTCACTGTGATCATCAATGATGCTGCCCAGATATGTGAAGGATTTTACGTGCTGAGGTTGCCGCTACACTGGTTGTCATCCCTTGCATTTGTTGTTGCATGTGCGATGGAAGAGCCAGAACATTAGCAAAGTCTAGATCATACAGCTGCATCCTGGTTGTCCACTGTATCCCATGCTTCCCCAAAATGTTGATGTCTTCATAATCTAGCCTATCACCAGGAGAAAAAGATAAAGAGTGAGAATAAGCAAGCTTGCCTGACACTGGTCTGCACCTCGAACGATTCTGTTAGCTCACCTCCGTGCACGATTTTCAGTTTAATCCAACATAAGAATTCCGTATGATGTTAACTATTTTCTCAGACACACCGTAGCGTCGAAGAAGCCTCCATAGTGTTGCCCTGTCCACGCTATCTAATGCTTTCTCGTAGTCGATGAAGTTGATGTGTAGTAGTCAATTCCATTCAGTCAATCGTTTTACAATGATCCATAATGTTGCATTTCGGTCACTACACGATCGATTCATATGGAATCTAGCCTGTTGATCTCGAAGTTGAGCGTCTACGAAGTCCTTTATTCTGGTTAACAATAGCTTGTCGAACATTTTGCCTAGCATTGAGAAAAGAGTGATACCTTTTTAGTTCTCACACTCTTTTCTATGGTATTTTGATCAGGTAACCTTCTTTCCAGTCTGTTGGTACATGTTCTTGCTTCAAAATCTTGCTGAAGAGAACGGGGAGTATTTTTGCAGTTACCGCCATGTCTGCGTACATAATATAATATAATCCAGTAATATTACTGTGACAGCGAGAGGATATATATTTAATCTATAACACTGTAACACTGATTAAATAAAGTGTTTTTTTCTTTCATTACATGCAATGAAAGTTTACACTAGTTCATGATATCACTGTTTTTATTCTGGACGATATATGGCTGTTTGAAAGAATAAATACATCCAGCTTTGTATATTATTGCTTTTGCGTTCGTATATCAGAAAATTTATTCAAAGTTAAATTCATGGATATGTCGATGACTGCTCAATATTAAGAGTATTACTAAGAATATCGTTTTTTGAAGTACAATTTAGTTTGAATGTTAATATGATAGTATGTACTAAGCGTAACTGTAAACATTAAATAATGAAAAGTAATCGTCAAAATATATTCAATTTTTTAACAAAAAGTATTCATACAAAAGTTAATAGCTTTCCATTCATGAAACAATTCATCCGAATTGTTTATTCGATATCCTATCAGAAATGTACTTGACGTTTTGTTTAGAATAATCATTCAACAAACATTAGCTAAATAGAATCAGATTGTCTTTTGAACAATATCAAATTTATTCCATACATTTAATAGACTAGACAAATAGTGAAAATATTAGACAATAACATTCAAATCATTTATTAGGGGAATAGAAGACATATGACAATATATTGTAATAAAAAATGTCATATCCTTTCATTAAATAATCCGCTCGTAAATGCATACATAATGAATAATAATTCAGCAATCATAACCAGCAAAATCTGATTTACTTGGTGCATACATAGCTTATTGTAGATCTTTAAATATAAGACGATATTTGCGATTACTACCTCAGTATTATCAGTTCAATGATTATTTGCAAACAGCTTTAATTCAATTAAAATCCAGTCAGCTTTCTATATTTTTTGCTTAATAAATGATCAGACATTTCATAATCGTACACAATAATCCGTATTGATAGGTTTTATTGAATATACTTATTTTTCTTATATTTCAAAGAAAATAATTGATACACAAAAGCTAAACGCTTGTGAAAGCTATGTCCACTTCTCAAAAATCCTTTGAAATTCTATTTAACAAGTACACCGAAATTAGGTTTCAGCTCTAACGTGACATTTTTTCTTGTTCAATAAAAATTAATACTCAGCCAAACAAGTATCGGTTAAATGTATATATATATCTCCGTATGTTTATATGCGAAGTGTATACAACTAGTGATTTATATTACAATCAAACATTTCTCATTTGAAATAATAACACTTCAGTAGCAATATGGTTTATTTAAATTAAAGAAATACCGCAGATTATTTTTAATCAAAAAATCAATTAAAAACTAGGATTCGCTAAACAGCTGTTTATTTCTAGAACAAGTAATCTAAAGTATGCAAGTCAGAGTTTATAAATAAAATGAAACTCCGAGACGTTCAGTAGAACCTTCGGGGCTACTTCTGGTCCCAAGCCCAGATAAAGGAGGAGGGTTGTGCATGGGGTTGGCGGCCCCATCCCATCACAAACTAACTTGCCAAAAAACGCTCACCAGAAAAATATATATATATATCGGATCCAAACTGAGGTTTGGACTGAGGAATAACTGTGTAGGTAAATTAAATACGCGCCTTGCCAGGTTTAAAACCGAAACAAGTGATTTGGGTAAATAACGGTTCTAATATTCATCATAAATATAAATATAAATATACATCATTAGCTATACAAATATTACCGCTCAGTTATTCCACCAATAATTGTTCTGTTAATCAAATCAACAGCAACAGATAACTGATATTCTATTCCTCCTGGATAGATCAGATTCGTTCGACAGATAATATTTGGTCACTTTATAACACAGAATGTTTCCTTTTCTGGAAGAGTGCTTCAATTCTCAATCGAAATGCACAGTCCCAGTCAATGTAACCAACACAATCAAAAGAGGAACGAATCATTATGGCTATCGCCATAACTAAGTATCAGATTAAACAACATAATGCAGTTTACAAAGAAACATAGAAACTCAGTGATGTCAAAAGAAATAGAAACTATAATAAAATACAAATATTATCATCACAGACGGAATCGAACAGACTAACAAAATGTACAACTGAAGGAATCAACAAGGACAAATTACAAATGTATACATGGAAGGATTTTCACAAACAAAGCCTTCAGAAATAGATCTTACACCGGCCCAAAAAATCCCTCCATACAACACAAAGCCACTTATATATATATATATAATAAAAAAATACATTCATTAGTTTTAAATGCCTGATTCCGTAGTTATTCAAAAGTATCTGACAAGTGTACTTTTAATGAACTTTGAAAAACATGAACACCAGTCATTTTGAGATTATGTAAATGCTTTTTTTCGTCTCATTCAGTAAATCATCTACATCTATGCTTGTATCGATGAATAAAATATTTCGTGAATATAAATTGACGTTTCATCCTCAGAAAAGGCACTTAATTCACAAATTAAAATAAAAATGATGATAATTATTCTTTATATTCATATAGGTTCACTTTGTTTACAAATCAAATCAAGATCATGAGGTGACCGAGTAATGGAGTTATCACAATAATAATAATAATAATAATAATAATAATAATAATAATAATAATAATAGTGATAATAATCGAAGATTTTTGGGGAGAATATAGTGTCTTCAATGACCAAATCATCGAGTAAAATACGAATAAGGTTGTTTAAACGAAAATTATTACTGTCCATTAGTTCGATATTTTGAATTGTCTAGCTGAACTTATATCCGAAAATAGTTGATCTTGACTAAAAAATACATGAAATTATAATAGTTACCTCTTCATTGGTCTTTTTTTCTTATATTATCGACATTTTGTAATTTCGTGTTACTTCAAGCTACTTGTAGAAAGTGAGTAGTCACGAATAATGTTTGCTTTAATGACCAAAAAAAAAGAATTAACTATAATGACACATAAAAAAGACAGATTACATATGTAAACGTATCAAGTCTAGTGCATTCTGTCCTTTTGATTTGCTGCCTTCGTTCACTAAGGTAACAAGTCAACTCGTCATATGTTCAGCTTCCCAGAATCAACCGAAAAAATTCACTCTCACGTAGTCATAATATAACAAAGCTACTTAAATTGATAATTTGTTTTTGCATTCAAGATGACGTGAAGCCTATTTTACTATTCTTGCTTATCCGCATATTTCAATTCATTTTGTTTATCAAAATGATTGACAGTATAAAAAGTTAGTTACTTTTATAGACACATTACTTCAAGCTGTGTAACTAAAATATATTTTGATAAGGCTAAATATTTGCGGTAATTTTAACTTAATATAGCCGATACAATGTTTATAAAGCAAAATTTCTCAGTTAATTTATTCGGGGATTTGATTTTCTCTGTCGACCGAGGTTGACTAATGCGCAGCCATGTCTTCCTTTCTTTTGTTAAACCTACTTTAGATGATTTCAAACAGATGTGTTCACATAGATTTTTCGACATACAAAAAGTTGTCATCCATATCTGTTAGATGTACTATTGTTAACTCAGTCGAAAGTGCTTCAAAGACTAATAATTATGCTCTTTATTTATCAGCAAATTTAAATTACCGAATTCACTAATTACTAGAAGTAATTTGATTCAAACACTATTTATGTTATAAACCAACATTTTTTCTATGGTTCCCTTTTCAAACAGTTTAAACATTTTCCATAATAATTTCCAAATTTCTATCTTTTATACACATGGGAAAATTATATCTAGTTTATAAAACTTTCATTAATCAACGAAGTTCATCTTTTTCAAACTATGGTAGATTTGATTCAAATCGAATTATGCAAGTATTTTGTACTAAAGAAGCATCAACTTTATGAAATTTTTATTGGTAACATGCTTTATCATTTCAAACATTACATTTTCTCATAAATATGTCATAAACGCCAGTTCAATTGTACATGCTGTACATGTTTTGCAAAAGCTAAGTATCATTATGCTAGCTTTGGAAAGTACTTTCCAACATTTTCATTGTCACTGATTTATAATAACTGACACACTATCCAGTGCAATGATGATTCTCTTCAAATAGTCTTAAAAAACTCAATAAATTTGTTAACAGATATTCACAACTTACTTTTAGAATGACTAGCTAACTAACTATTGATGTTGTTCTCAGTTAAATTTGTTTAGTTCTGTTTTAAAGAACCGACTGTTTTCAGAACCACTTATTTACCAGCAATAAAAATTTGTCAATAGTGCATATTATCAATCAAACTTCACAGCTTTACTGAGCCAAAACGACTGTGCAACTTATGAATCCTATTTTTCAATTCTTCTAAAGTATTATGATTTAATTTTACTCAACAAAACTTTGCATGGAAAGCATTGTATAAATTACTTTGAAAGAACAATTATTTTACTACACGAATACACAAACAATCAACTCTTAAATAACACAATATGCTATTAGTAATCAAAGTAAATCAAGAGTTGGAATTTAATCCAAGTCATATGAAAATTCGTGTTTGCCACTTCATCAAAAACGTTTGTATGAACAATATATTTACTTATAACCTTGGATATGACGTTACATTCAATCTAACCAAGTCAGACTAAAGTACTAAATGCTTCGAATACTTAAAAACCGAAATTGAATAAGGGCTTCGATTCTCAAGAAAAATGGACTAGTGGATAATAAGAACATTTTATCATAGAATAAACGTTATCTGGTTTTATTCTACAAAGGATTTTATTGTATCGGGACTACTTCCTAAATAATTTGATCAGTTACCTTTGACATATGTGCAATTCAAAAAAAGACCTCAATATAACATAAGGTTCTTGCTAATTATGGATGGAACAGATCCACATACAATATCAAGACGTATTCATTCACAAACTCATTATCACAGCTTATACTTCAATATTCAATCAAGTTTGTTTTTTAAACATATACAAGATGATTACAAACGAGTTTTTTCACAATTAGTGTCTAACCAGCTATCGGAATTGTGTCATATAAATAAGTACATTATTTTGATTTGATTGGTAATTTGATTTACTTGTTATAAGTACATCAATTATCAATTACATAAACTACTAAAAACTGAGGAACCCAGTCTCTAAAGTTCATTCAAAATCGTAATCAGTTTGAAAAATTATGAATAAGCTTAAAACCACCGCTTTATTTTGTGTCGCACTATCACCCATAAATTTTTAATAAATTCTAACGATAATAGAGACTTTGAGCAAGATACCAGTCAATCAGAAAAGTGTTTACTCAGAGAGCAATCAAAAATGAAAGCGGGATAGTTACGATAGATTAATAGTTTCAAGATGTTTAATAGACCATTACACATCATACCATTAATTATAGTTCAAACTATTAGTCCTAGCGATAAGATCTCTTTTTTTCAATTAGAGTTATGATGATCAGTGATTTACATGTTGAATTCTTGAATCAATCATTGTTAGACAACCATTAGAAACCTGAAGGTACTAGACGGCCGTTTCATACTGGCATGAGAATCATCAGCAGTTCGCATCCACGATTCCTGCACCTCGCAGGATTCGAACTGAGGACCTTCGGTCTTGCGCGCGAATGCCTAACCTCTAGATCACGGGTTTGGCATCCAACTGTGTTATTGTCTAACTTTGATCAGTCTAGGGATTTTGAGCAAACTCACCCATTTGTCTTCGGTAGTTACTGCCCGCACCTGACACGGTTGAAATCCGCTGGTCACATATCACTAGGACTCCAAGAATTTCCTCACGAAGCTAGTCACTTCCAGTCACCCATAACATTTCTGTATCAATAAAATATTTTGTATCAATAAAAACATCCTTCACAACAAACTGAATCACGTCGCTCACTTACAAATACAAGCTGCTTCAGGAATATATGTTTCTTGTAACATACATTCAGTAGTTATACATGTCTGCTTATAACCTATCATTCATGGTAATATTCCGCATGCCAAAATTTTATCTTTAAAAAAAAACATTTTGTCTACCATTTATAAACTGGAATAATTTTCTCTCTTAGATATAAGAATGAAATAAAATCTTATTTTTTCTAATTGTTTAATCATTATTTAATGAGGGCAGATATGTAAAATAATTTTTAAAGCTACATAATTATTTGATAATTTGATTTAAATACTGTAAGCTTAATTGAAATAATTGTTATATACCTCTCATTATATTTTATACCATATTTCGACAAACTTTCTAATTTTTGTATAAGAAAATTTAAAAAATACCATTATTTAGAGAAAAAAAGTTTACCAACTTCAAAAACATGATTTCATAAAATCTTAATTATATATATAAAGCCAAATAGAGTTTGTAATAATAAGATGTAGTTACACAATTCGCAGTTCAATGATAATTGCTTTCTTTTCCTGCTGAACAGATAAAAGTGATAGCTGTTATTTATTTCTAACATCTCTTACATTTTGTTCTTAATTGTTAATAAATATTTCGTGATAATTGAATAACTACTTTCGACAGAGTGGATGTGAAACATGGCCAACTATTTGTGATTCTAATGCATAATGAATAGTTTCGATCCAACTTAAATTAAACTTTTATTGAATGACAAAAATATATCTGACTAAAGATGAAAAAAATCATGGTGAATAAATTCTTAATCGACAAGAAGTAATAGCAGAGTCCATCAACTTATTTAACTGCATCCATACCATGTGCAACAACATCTATTAAACATTAAATTAGACAAAAACTTTAGTTTGAGAAGAGTTCTCTTCGCGGTAAATTTATTTGTAAAATTGCACAATCACAAATGAATACTTACCATTCAAAATGCTCATCGATAATGTTAAATAATAAAAAGAGATTTATTAAACTTATTAACCGAAAGATAGAATAAACGAAATATAAGGATTATATTCGTATCACTAACCTAAAGATGCAGTTCTTGTAAGCTTGAATATTGTACAGAAAAATGGATTGAAGCTAATCATTGAGCAAAAACGTTTGAACAACACATATAAGCGAACAATATTGTTTTCGATTAGATCGTCATCAGGCTTTACTCTAATATACATGAATATTTATATGAAAATGTTAAACCAATCAAGGCAATTTGAGTGATAATCACAATGAAATGAAAAAGATTACGTAACTACATCTAATAGGCAAAAGTTCAAGTGGATAATAGGAAAACAGGTGTACTGATAGTAGTAAGAAAATTTGTAAAATATGATAACTAAAGTAGGTCAAGGGTGGGTGAATAGAATTCAAATAATCATCAAAAACGTCAAAAACATTACGTAATAAGCAAATGTGTAAAAATAAAATAAAATAATAAATCAAAAATAATAAAAATAAAAATATGTCAATCATTAGTTACGTAATATCCGGCCACGGAAGAGATAGGGGTGTCACGAATTTCTTCTGAACACATAAATTAGGGTTGAATGTACGTATTCCTATGGCTTCTGCAATGTGTAGGAGACGGGATCGAACTCCGTTGGGAAATGATGGAGGTATACGATAGATCACCCGAAAAGATCTAGATTTATCTACAATGTGACCACTATCTACCAGGTGTGCTAAGATAGAACTGCGTATTGTTTTTGACTGACCCTTCGTAAACCATGCTGGGAGATGTTCACTCATTCGTTGGTTAAGTTGCCTGGAAGTACGCCCGATATAGCTATCTCCACAGGAGCAGCTGAATTTGTAAATGCATATAGAGGAGGCCAGCTCAGGTAACTTATCTTTCGTTTGAGTTGACATCGCAGGTCGACTGGAGAAAGTCAATGCAAGTTTTGCAGCGTTGAATGTTCTGTTAATTACTCTTCTTAATCTGTCCTGCAGAGTATCGCAGGCCACATCTCCGTTGAATTGTAGCTTCATAAACAAAGGCTTCTTTTGGGCAGTCGAAACAACCGACTTCTTTTTTACGGCAGACATAAACTTCTTTAAGAATGCGCTTGGATAACCAATCTCGGTTAGTGAGCCGTTGATGAATTCCAGCTCCTGACTTACAGTATCCATTGAACATATCATATTTGCTCTGTAAGTGAGACATCTAACCAAATTTCTTTTGTAGCGGATAGGTGTAAAACTACAAAAGTGAGTGTATTGGCAAGCACTAGGATTTTTCCTATACACGCTTCTACTTAGTGAACCATCCTTTCGCCTACTTAGTGTGATGTCAAGGAAAGACAGTTTTTCATCATATTCTTCTTCCCCAGTGAACGTGATTGCCGGGTGTACATTGTTGAATTGTTCTAAAAGTTTATCTTTCCTGGTGTCCTGATCTACAATGATGAATGTGTCATCGACATAACGGCAATATAGATCAAGTTTTTGAATAACTTCGTTCAGTGGTCCATTTTCTAGCTTTGCTAGAAAGAGATCAGCTAGAATCGGGCCTAGAGGTGAGCCCATGGCTATACCGTCTATCTGCCTATAATAATTATTGTTGAATACAAAATGGACATTCATCGTGCATCTTAGGAGTAATTCCTTAAGGCAATCTTCGGGCAATCCAATGTTGATTTGTTTTTCTTTAATTTGCTCGCATATGAAATCAATAGTCTCGAGGAGTGGTACGTTAGTGAACAACGAAACCACATCCAGTGAGATCATAATTTTCTTGCTAACATTCATACTTTCCACTTTGGAAGTGAACTCAAAAACATCTTTTACACTTCTTTTCACAACTGATTTATGTAAAGGCTCTAAAATTCGTACTAACCACTTCGCAATTTTGTGGTAAGGAGAATTGTACATATCAAGGACCGGGCGCAGAGGAAGACCCGATTTGTGGATTTTAGGCAAGCCATATAGTCGTGGTGTATATGATCCAGTCGGTTTAATCGAGTCGTGAATTTCAGACAAAATTACTCCCTTTTTCTTTAGTTCTTTAAGCGAATTAGTCAGTTGTTTTTCCACTTTTTTATTGATGTCGTTATTACTGGTGACTTTCTGAAATTTGCTAGGATCATCTAGCATTCCTTCCATTTTAGCAATATAATCAGATTTATTCATCAGAACTATACCTCCCCCCTTGTCTGGTTTGCTCATGATCAAAGTATCATCTTTTTTGAGTTTAGTTAGAGCCTCACGGTGCAGTTTAGTAAAAAGGCGATTAGTAGAACGCTTACTGTTTTTATATTGTTGGCAGCTATCGACTAAAGTTGTCTTAAATCTAGCGACATCCTCCACTGAGGTGGGGAACAGGTCGGTTGTTTGTGAAAACGAATTTTCAAACTGCACATCGGTGTCTAGGTGATTGATTTTCTGACCATTATCACAAAATTTTGGCCCCAGGGACAAAGCCTCTAACTGTATTACATCAAGTTCAATGTCTGAAAAATTGTGTACGTACCGAGTCGGATCCAGTGGAAATTCCTTTTCCGGTTTTTGTTTTTCCAGAGTTTTCACTAGCTTATTCATTGTCTTCTCAGATCTGTTTTTTGAAACTTTTCCGACATAATCCATAAATAGTGAATGAATTTCCGATGGCAGGTTATCAACGAAATGTTGTCTGAGAATACCTACCATTTGATTGAGTTACCTGTGTCCTCAAAATGTTCAGTTTAGAGCTTCTTAACAATTTTTAAGATATCTGTACTAACGCAATTATGCACTCTTACATAAGCATTCTGAAGATTATGTTTTGTTAGCCTAAAATACAGATAATTTCATCATCTTTAATCTTTTGACATTGAGGTGAAAATTACATTCCATGAAAACAGCGATCAATAAGTTTTCATATTATTAGTATCAAAACACTGAAATCAAACTTATCCATTTGAAAGCCATCTGAATTTCAATTTCGATACGACTTAACAAGTATTATGAAACTTTTTTCTTTCCTTTAACAGTGATATTAAAATATTACTTATATTTTGCCATTAACCTCGTATCCTAAATTATTTATAGTTTGCCATCAATTTCATAAATTATCATAGTAAATTTATAAATTGACGTTCTTCTTGGTAGTGAATTATTTTATTCAGTACTAAATATTCACTCACATTATGAAACATATTTGTTTGATTATGTTATTTAGAAAGAATACTAGGAGTTTATTGATTTAAATTAAATTTTAATTTACTAATTATTGTCTAGTGTATTAATAAATTCATTAAACAGACCACTTAGTGACAACAGTTATTTTCACTCGCAAAAGTATGGACGATAAAACGTGACCTATTAATAAATAAACCCGCCTGGAGCCCCCCTGGGGCTACTGCCGGCCCCAGCCCGGATAAAGAAGGAGTCTTGGACATGAAGTTGGTGACTACATCCCGTAGAAAATTAACTTGCTAAAAAAACACTAACCATAAAAATTAATTCAAACCATTTACAGCAAGTTTCTAATAATTAGGATTGTACTGATACAGATGGAATCCAGGAAATACTAAATAAAAATTCGTGATCATAGCTCAACCTCTTGATTCATGTGATTATCAACTAAGATGATTTTTTTAGTGTGAATGGTCATGAAAAATGAAGTTACGTGAATTCTTAAGTTTTGTTCGATAGTCGTTTCTGAACTCATGTTTGTCAATTACGCGTTACAAACGAGACACGAGAAAGTCACCGAGATAAAACCAATCTTGTTATAGATTATATCGAAAAAAATACTAACAGCTCAGTTTCTCACTGACTGAGCTAGTTCTGAAACTCTAGTTAGTTATGATAAAATCAGTCAAACTGGGCGTAACAAAAAAATTACAGCTCTAATCAATACTGTACGTTGAGTATAAAAGTTTATTCTCAGGATAAATTTATCATCAGATAACTGATGATTCGTCCTAACTAACGTGTCTAGTTACTATGCCATCAACATCAAATTAAGTTTTTTCCTTTGGTAATTTATTATGATTGAATATGTCTCCAATTATATTGGATTCAAGTTTCTCCACATGTAGACATTTGTTTGTATTTTATTCAGAAAATAATAAAACTTATTTCCACTGGGACGTGATTTTTCACAACTACCATTAACATGAAAATGGTTTTAACATAAGCTTAGGGTTAAGTATAATCAACGGAAAGTGATTCAGAAGAGCATACACATTTATGTACAGTTTATCGTTCAAGAAAAGTTTTCTAGTTTAATGATCCGCATTCAACATAGTGTGTAAATGTGACTGTTATATCAATCATATTTCTTACTCATTGAGTTTGTTATCAACTGTTTACTGAATCAACTTGGATCCGAGTGTTTGAGGAAAAGTTTCAACTGCTTAATTTCGAGACTTTTGATCATAGTTCAAATGTTGCTGGTTTCCTTTTATTTAGGTTTGAGATACTTCTTAATCAAATTATAATCATTCAACAACTCTAATTGAGAACACGCTGAATACTGAGAACAATTTCCAAGGAGAATGCTTGCAAATTCAGTAGTGTTGATTGTTTTCTTTTAAACCTCAAACTCAAACTATCATCTCAGTCTTGTCTTCATTTATCTCGTCATATTCTATTTTAAAATACAATGGTACATCAAGATTATTATGACTGCTACGATTTCTATGGAAATAGAGATATCCAAAAGTATTAGTGTGAAATCATAACCAATAGGATTCAAAGATATTCATAATTCTTTCAACAGAGGACATGTTTACTTAGATAAAAAAGGAAGAAACGAAAGTGTTGCAGAAATATAAATATTAATAAATTCGATTAACTTTATGGTATAATGAAGTAAATTATCAGTGATTTTGCAATGTTGAAATTAAACGTTCAGAAATGGTAATTTTTTTAATATGAAAATTAATTTTGTATAAGTTAGAAATTAGCACATATTATTCAAGAGAAACGTTTTGATCTGAATTTTTTTTCAAGTTTGTTACGCTCGTTTCTAGGTATGCTTAAACTATTACGAGTTCACCTTAGCCGAATAACGAGAACAAAACAATGAACCAGCGTCCAGGTAGGCTACTGTGGTCCCTTGACCAAACTGAATAGGCAAGAAGTCTTGATATAGTGTAAAAATTGTATTCTACAAACACCCAGCCAGCACACAATCAATCCAAGCACTCAAATTGCGTTTATTTATACTCCATAGAGATGTCACAAAAATAGCACACTAAAATGACACAGTAACCAATCACAGACAAGGATTTTCCTGGTGGAAAATGTGATCTCAAGGTCAACTGATCGGTGCATGAAATAAATCCGAAATGAAAATATCTATCAAGCGAGTCCTAAGGATCTAACATCCCCAACAGGAAACCTTATACTAAACATTATGTAATCTAATTTAGCAAAACTTTTGCTTAATGTATTAACAACGTTGATTAGAGTAGGAAACAGAAATATATTTACTTTCTAACACTCTAATGCATTGATCACAAAATCAATTTATAAATTGTATATGTACTTAAGTTTTTTTTCATGTTTATTGATCCATTCTCATTTACAACAAATTACATTAATTCTTTTTACAATTTCATTCGTGAATTATGTAAATAATTTTCAATGTTTATTATTCATGAAACTCGATGTATTTGATAGTGTTTGGCGGACAGACGCCAGAATGAAAATCGATTAACAAATGAAAGCTATCTACTTAGTCATTAACAATTTAAGCTACATTGAAGTTTAATGAACATACCTAATTATTTTTGTTAGTATGTTTATAAAAGAAGCGCTTCTTTTTTTCTGTAATTCACAATCATTCTTGAACTATGTGAAATAAAATTTACTTCAGATAAAATCTGTCCAAAAAATTTAATTCGAATTTTTCAATATAAACATGTTGATTAACAAGTTGGTGCATATTTCACTTTCATGCTATTCTGTGCGCCTACAAATTTGCTTTTACTAAAGTAATCAAAAGATTTACATTGCACTCAGAAAATATTGAATAATGAACATGTAGAATTTTCATTAGATACGATCTTGTTGTTTATTCATAATAAACATATAGTGAATGTCTTACTGAAAACAGAAAAGTACAATATTAAATAATAAGGAACATTGGAATAGTTAAATGGTAAAATTATAAAACTACCAATTTGAATCACCTCAATGTGAAATATATAGATAAGCTGGGAAAGTTTAAAATGCAATAAGATAAAAATCGACTTTAAAAGGTAGAAATGAATCTCGCTTAAAAAATCTCGAAAATTGTTCCCCCAGTGTACAACTTATTGTTGTTTATGATTGTTGTCTTCGTTACGTATAACTGCTAGACCAAACCACTAGAAGTTCGGTTCTTAATCAGTAGTAATGTTTTATTTCTTTTTCGGTTGTATGCAACTAAGATTATTCTATAATGGTGCTAGCAATGACCTTGGATGCACTATTTGTACAACAATAGAATTTCTTAGACCACCTTTTCATCATTGGTTGTTCCCAAATGATGACCCACACTATTGTAATTTATACGACTAATAAGCTTCTAAAACGGTTTCTGAACAACATTATCTTATACAATTTAAAATCGTGTGTCTGTTCTTTCAATATTGTATTCCTTTCTGTATCAACTTGATCATGCCTGTAAATCGGTATACATTCTATATTTATTATCAGAATATTATGTAGTGATTTATTTGATTGTGTTGAACGGTCGTGTTTTCAAGCTCTTAATTTTTTATTTTGAATGGAGAAAAAACTATCTATTCATGAATTTTCTTGTACGTTTCATGATATCACAAAAGTATAAAATTGTGTAACAAAAACATTGCTGTTCTTATACATGTTTATGAGGTTGAGTAAAATCGAAATGCAGTTAACTTAATGACACAAAGTTGATTTATCAGTCTTTAAGAAAAACTGTTTATGTAAGCTTATTACTGAATTATGTCATAATTAAATGTCGCCATTTGATTGTGAAACCAGTTAGAATTTGTAATCATCTAGTTTGAATATATGTTCGATCATTTGTGTAAGTTGTCATTCAATGTCCAATAAATATATTTAGAACAACCTTGCAAAAACTCATTTCATCTACTTCTAAATGGTACGAACGAATACCAAAGAGCTTCTCTTACAAAAAACCCACACAATACTATATCTTTGAAGCCTCATCAACAATTATAAACCTAAGTCTGTCCATTCAAAAACTCTTTGGTACGGTAAATTATCTAAAAGGAATAAAATTGAGAGATGTGATCAATAAATCTGTGACTATGATCAGGAAAAATAATTAATGCATTCCACTTTAATCGGTTACTCACTAGATGTATACAATTTGAATGAGTGAGTAAATTATACGTACTATTCATTTTTATAAAACGCCAGTAACAGCTGTAAAGTCACGGGAATGTTAAAAAAATTTTAAATAGATAATTCTATTCTTAGTAAGAACTCTTTTTTTCGGTGTCCAAATAAAAAACTCAATTCGATCATGAACAGATTAGGAAATGAATACTTGCTTTTTTTAAAGTCAACTATTGATGAGGAACATGTGAATTCTATGAAGATGGCTTGTCGAAATCCGAATATGTATTACATCGATCAGAATATAATGATTTACTGGAATACATTAATTCAAACAACTATGAATTGTGTTCACATAAATCTTCATTTTATTTACCAATCAAAATCATGCATGATGATGTTTTGTAGTGGTAAATGATTTAAACATATCATCATTTTTAAAAGGTTTGCTAAGTTTTATTTTCAGCTGTTCACAAAAGTACATACTTATAAAGCTAATTCGTTGGTAAGCGAAAAAATGATGGCGAACTAAACCTTAAACTGACTAGAATACGTTTAATCTTATTTACTGCTAACACTATTGGTACAATATTCAAAACTTTTCTATTCACATATGATGTAATTCTGGTGACATAAAGAATTCAATCTTGTTCCATCTCATTTATAAATAAGTAATCAAAACAAATGAAATGTGTAGTTTTTTTTTCATGTTTTATTTTTGTACCTGGTAAAAACATGAAGAAACAGTACCAAAAAAAATGATTGACATAATTAAACATGATTTCATGGAAATAATCAAAATATTATTATTATTATTATTTTTATGCTTGCAAGTAGACTTGATGCACACACGTGAACATGTAAAATTCAGAGACAGCATTATCAACAATATAATAAGCGTCATGTAAAAAGCATTTTTTTTATAACATTACTCGAAAAAACAAAATGATTCAAAATAGTCACCAATTGTTTCGACACTTGAATGACAATTCATCTGTATTAAGTAACCTAAAGTATAATAATAAATACTCGTCGTACAAAAAGCGTAATTATTATTTTTTTTTTCAAATAAACTTGATTTCTGAAATTCTTTTCTACATAAAAACAGTCTTTTTGAAGTGTTCTGTTTATTAAAGTGTTGGGATTGCACTAAGTCCACGACTAAATCAAATGTTATCAAGATTTTCAGTGAAGTATGATATTTTAAAACATGAAGTCCGTGATCTAGAGTTTTCTTAACTTTACGTGGATATCGTTGTGCACATCAGATCAATATAATTTATTATTATAACATCAAAATTCATTATGATTGGCTGATTCAATGTTTGATCTACTTATTTTCAGATAATGCAGTAAATCCACTTATTTTGAATTGCTTTTAACTGAATAGTTACGAATCCTATATATGCTCATGTAGTATTATGAAAAGCAATCACGAAACTAAATGCCGAAAATGTTCACATTTCGATTTTTTCTCCACCTTTTCTATCCTTTGAATAAAACAAGATGAACCTTGACTAGCAACACTCCTCAACTATCTAAAGAACAAACACATATCCTTCAGACCATTCAGCTAACTCTAACGGTAAAGTGACTGAAGGTTCATCCTCCAGCCTGTAGTTCCTGGTTTCGATTCACGGTTACGGGATTACGCATACGTATTGACGACGTGTTGCGAGCAAGAATGGAAAGTCTGTCCAGTACATATTAGTTTTCTTTGTCGGTCGAACAAAGATCAGTTAGTATTACAAACTATGAAGTCGTTTGTGCAACATTTTGAGCTATAATTTCATGGAAAACTGCTGAAACACAGTAATAACTTCAGTTTTCCTCACTGTTCAAATATATTATCGTTCCCTCCGTACATAAGACTGAGATTCCATTATTCATCAATCTTGATCACTTCAATTTATGTAAACCATTGTATAATTCTAAAAATAATTCTATAGTAAAATAATGTTTTGTTGAGATGCTTGAAAAAAAACTGTAGGCTATCTAATTAACCATTCTTTAAATCACTTAGGAAGATATAAAAATCTTCTTGTAAACTTCAAAAGTCCGCCTAATGAAATATTGATAGATTCAATTAAATTATACAACTAACTAATTAGTAAAATTAAACGTTCTACCCAGAATACTTTACAGAAAAAGGTTTAGTTTGGTTTGGTTTTAGATCTCTTCAGATAACTCCGCCTTAAATAATTTATAAAAATTTAATTTTTATGCTGATTCTAAAATTTAAATATATATAAGTCTGACATCGTAAATTATGTAGAGCAACACATTATTACTCACTGGGATTCAAATGCTAATTCTGAAATATGATTTTAATCATTAGATTGTTTTTGGAGAGAGGTTTATTTTTAAGTCATATCTCAAAGATGTAGAAATTTCCAATATAAGTAACCTTTACGAAACCTTTATTGAAAATAGTTGACAAGTAACTTGACTGAGAGGAGAGGACTACCTTGTTTCTTTTTTTATATTTTTACTCCCTAAGATTTTATATCCTTCATAATATTGTCCATAAGAAACGATTAACTTGTTGAACTCTTTTGAAAACTGTTTAACTGGAAATCGAAAGCTCTATAGCACTTATTTCATTAGTTTCAGATCACTTTGTGTAAAGAGAATATAGGTCACACTTTTATACAGTACAGCATCGAAGTATGCATGTTGTAAAAATTTGAAATATCCTAAAATAGAGTTGATAGACTTGATACTTGGACCAAATAATTATTGTTTGAGTATAACAATGAAAGCTGAGTGAATATAGTCACTAAAAAGTCATTAGTCCTCAATCCAAAACATACAAAATAAAACAGTTTGGTTAAACGTATCGATATATATATATATATATATATATATATATATATATATATATATATATATATATATATATATACTAACATATTGAGAACGAAGATCACAGGTAAGTAGATACGCCTCTTAAATTAACGTTTATTTCCGTACCTGTAGTGGAGCTAGGAGAAATAATTTAACTGAACTCGTCCCAGTTAATTCAAATGAAATCGATTTAGATGTTAACACACCAGATTTGTGCAGTCCATGCTCATCGAGTTTTTCGGTTGGCTGTAAATAGGATTTCATCTCTGAATGCTAAGAAAGAAAAGTCACTCCTCGGTAAAGTTAAGTAACCTGATTTTCATTCGAAATATATTTGTCTAAACAACTATTAATCGTTTCATTTACGATATTTCAAATGTACTATGACTAGTTAAATAAAATCATTATCACTAAACATTTGGTGGATTTCCAATTTTTGTAATATCATCCTATTTCTGATAATATCGTTGAGCTAAAAAGGTACTGTTGGTATGACTGACATCGAAAAGGTACACAATAGCGAAGAGTTTATGAATATCAAAAAGCCTATTTAAACCATTAATAATGTGCGTTGTAGATCACATTTTGTATAGTTATGAATGACGAGAACACACTGTTTACTCGGACTGTCTGAAATTAGAAACTTTTCATATCCTAAAATACTTAAAGTTTAACACTTCTGTTCATACTGTCTAATTCTCTTGGTGTTATTGCTTACTCAGAGGTATAAAATTTTGTGTCTTACATTGTTGCATACACAAAACATCTACATTCGCCCAAAAAATACAACAGTTTATACATAGCTCCAGTTATCTTGAATATTTCTATACAAAATCTGAAACCCTATTTCCAACCTTACATTATGGTTTAGGAAGCTAGATGTTTATGCAGTTTCTACAATATATTCGAAAATTGAAAAAACGAACAATTAGAATCATTCAGTACCATATAAACGTTGCATTTCGTTTTGAATAAATCTTATGTGAACCAATCCTCATCACGATTGATCGATACCAATTACTTTCTAGCTCATTTAATAACATAACGAAATGATTATTTTAACATTTTCTGTAAACTTTGATATTCATATGTATCATTCTTCTGACATGTATTCTGGTTAACTATGACAACAAAAACAGTTAAAATGTGCTGTTCCAGTTAACTTTTTTCAACATGGAATGAATACTGAAAATATGTAATTTCTGGTCAAAGCAGAAACGACATATAACACATTTTTCAGATCGAAATGTAGTTTTAAAAAAGTGAGAGAATTACCCACATACTTCACAGGTCAAAGGAAAATCAGAATCCTGGAATCGAAATTCGCTAAAATTCATCACAAAAATCAAAAATCCATGTCATCAGTTGAAACTGACCAATAATTCCATGTTAGATTTAATTTAAGCAGCAAGTGACAAGAATTTCGTTGCTAATGCAAACGTAACCTACCACATAATATTAAAATAAGCCGTTGTTTGAATAACGACCTAGATTACATTCACGAAAATATAAATATATCTAAATTTTGAAATTAAGTACCATTTCACTTATACAATAAATTTATAATCGATATTATATTTATTCAAAGCAGAGTGTATTTCTGTTGAGTAGGAGCTTCAAATACAACGAAAAGTTGCAATAATTTTCAGAGCAATAAACCTCTTCACAAAAAACTTTACGAATAGATCAAACTAATTTTTCTACCTGCTAATTTCGTCAATAGGTACGCTTGAAGCTATTACGAGTTCACCTTAGTCGATGAACGCGAACTAGACAATTACCATCGTCCAGGTAGGATACCTTGATCCCAAACTGCAAAAGAAAAGTCTTGATAACCGTAGAAAGTATATTCTACAACACCCAGCCAGAACAATGCAATCAAGCACACAACTCTCGTTTATTTATACATCATAGAAACGCTCAGTCACAAAACTAGCGCATTAAAATACACAGCAGCCAATCTCAAGGTCAACTGATCAGCCCATGCTCGCAAACATGAAATCCAAGGTAAGGCATTTATCAAGCGAGTTCTGAGGATCTAACATCCCCAACTTTAAAATATCAGCAAACTAAATGAGCATTTGTTACTTAAAATTAAGTACAACAAAACCTGTTTATACGATTCTAGTAAAAATCAGTTTTCAACCGTCTGATGATGATGATGAAAAGCAATTCCTAAAATTTGTCTTTTGAACATTAGGAATCCAAACAGCAGCATTTATAACACTTTTTACATTGTATTGTGGTGCGCGCTACTCATAAGTAGTATACGACGCGAGTGTAAACGTAATGTCTGGCAGCAGAAGATGGGGGAGGATCAAGAAAGGAAGAGTGAGAACACAATGGAATTTGTATGAAACGCATGAATAGTGAAATGTCAGACAATGGATTGATGATGGATTGAAGATTTGCAAATTAACGGTTACGATATGGTTTTCCTATTTTACTGAGTAACTCTATAATTTTCGTTAAATACAATTCGGTTGCCCTCATCTGTGTTCTCCTTTACCACAGTATCAGTTTTATATTATACTTATACTTATTAATAACGAACTAACGAGTGTGTTCATACATGTATATCTGTTTATATGGAAATGTGAGTGCTTCAAATGTTGCCATCAAATGTTTTGGCCTTGGTATGTTCCTTTGACACACAACTGACAGAAATCCAGTAGTTCATTTGCCATCTTTTTAGTTTGCATATTTAGTAAAACTTTACGTATATCACTCGTAGTTGCAATCAGTAGTTCCTTGATTGGATTAATCATGTTTGTGTACACCATACACCGTTATCAGAATAGTAACATAATGATATAGTTTATCAAGATAAACTGCAATGGTATTCTTTGAAATATATGAACAAATTTTAAATATTTGCAATCAAAAATAATTTTCACCAGTATTAATGTTAATAGACATTTTTCACTCTAAATATTCACATCATATGTTTCAACCTCATTTTATCAGCAAATCATAAACGAATAGTCAATACTGAAGATCCCTATTGTGAAAATTAGAACAGCACATATAAGCGAACAATAGTGTCTTCGATTAGATTGTAAATGTCTTGCATGGAACTGTGTAAACGCTTTTCTGTCAACATGAAGCAGTCATATCTAGAAACCTTAATTTGAAAAAAGATTTCAAAGACGCGGTCAGTTTTCTTCACTATATTGAAGTTTATTTCTCTACCAATATTTTCCCTTTCTTGTTTCCTTATAACAATAAATTAATGACAAAAATTTTAATGATTAAAACATAATTATTAATCATTTCTATCCTGAGATTACAATCAGAAAAAAAAATTATTCAAAAGTTATTATTACTGCAGGCTGTAATCAACGTAATCACCCTTTTTTGGGGGGAATATTTATAATTACTATTATGTTTTGTTTTTATGAACTGGGCTGGTTAGAAAATCAAGTATTTTAAAGCTCTTTTTTTAAAAAAAAGTGTTCATTTTTTAGTAAAAATAACCTGTTATTTTGAAACTAGTATGCTGCTGTTTTAAAAAAAAAACAATTAATCAGTTTTAATGATTGCTTTCTGTGTTTTTATATATATATAGGAATAAAGAAGGATTAATCTTCTCAAATATGTGACTGGTTTTCTTTACAAGATTAAACAATACACAATCAACAATATCTGCAGAATACCATTAGAATTCTTGTGTTTTCTGACAACTTTCTCTAAACTTGGATACAAATTAGTTATTGACAAAATGCTGAAACATTTTTATCACTTAATAATGAACACACATTAAACCAAAATAATCATGGTGGTAGAATTACAAGAACTCATTGTGTTTTGTGGTTTCTCTGTGGCTGCCCACAATCACATCTGTCTCATAGTTAAAGATTGAGGACCGAAATAATAAGAAGTAATCCACAATGATGGCGGAAAGGATTACGATAACAGAGATTATCAGTTGTTACTATACATACATACACTTATTATGATTAAGCAGTTATGAATTCATTTAAAGATAGAATTCATAAGGCATAATGGTGAGATGAGGCAGTAGTCAATTGAAACCCAGAGGCAGGTAGGATGGATCTTGAGATAGTTATTCAAGTTTTGAAGAGATTATTTTAGTTTTAGATAACTTGAAAATATATAGGGAAAATTTAGAACAATTCGATGTTTAGTGTACAGAATTGAAAATTAAGAAGATGCGTTACGTAATAATTATGCTAGATTTAGAGAGCTTAAATTCCATCTGAGTATTGAGTGATTGAAAGAGTGGATATATGGTATGATGGTTTCCGTGTACATGAAACAAGGATTAAATGAGCAAAGATTGCGTAATAAAATAAACACTAATAAATTTATCATAAAGATTACAAAATATTCGATTATAGTCCCATAGAGAGCTTTGAGTTTCATTTAAAATGATGAACTGGTCAATGTTAAACCATCGTTAGAAATTTAAAGCACTGGATGATGACTCTATCCTAGTATTAGACTGATAGGTAGTGCGAGGACGGGACTCTGGACGTTTGGTCTCGCACGCAAGCACCACTTAGCTAGCAACCGATGGTGTCACTATCTAA
The DNA here is from genome assembly GCA_944470395.2 of Schistosoma turkestanicum. Classification (NCBI taxonomy): domain Eukaryota; kingdom Metazoa; phylum Platyhelminthes; class Trematoda; order Strigeidida; family Schistosomatidae; genus Schistosoma; species Schistosoma turkestanicum. Next base: position 13,921,074 of record OX103972.1, on the reverse strand, counting down.
CTTTTGTCAGTTCACGATATTATCTGACTTCATCCACTGTTTAACAGTGACCGGTTAATGACTTCAGTGTGACTAAACAATCTTCAAAACCCAAAATGACGAATATCATATGTCCGCTAATGAAGGGATTTCCGAAGTTCGGGTGAGAAGCCATGACCAGTGAAGTTCAGACATGTCGAATATGTGGCAGCTGCTCACTGAAGCAAATGAATGAAATCACACAATATCGTAGATTGACTAATGGAGTGCTAATTTGTTGGCTTAGAAGTTAGTTGCTCACACGCGAAACTGAAGGTCCTGAGTCAGATCCCCGCTTGTGATGTCGTTAAAGCGCACTGCTGATGAGTCCTATACTAGGACGAAATAGGCATACAGTGTCTCCATGTTTCCTATGTTGATCTATTATTGATTGGTTCATGATTTCAATAACAAAAAAATTGCATGCGTTATAAGTCAAAGCTGTGAGTTTACCAATATACCGAGGACGAAACGCCCATCCAGTGCTTCCAAGTTTTCAAAGGTAGTCTAACGTAGATTGGTCCATCACTTCGATGAAATTCAACAATAACCCTCAATAACCCATTACAGACAATATAAAATAATGTAAAATAGACGACTTCTTAATACAACTTTGTATTGAGCCTAATATTTCATTACATATCAAATATTTGTAATATTTTAGAAGGTTTATGATTGATGTAAAATTCATTCCAGTAAAATAACAAAAACTAATTCCAATTAACAGTATAATTTCCAATAATTTGTATGCATTTACCGAAACATTCATTTCAAATGATCTATTGGTAACTATTTAATTGTTCTACAGACTACTATCGAAAAAATTCAAGTAGTAAAATTAAGTCTCGTAAATTATCTCTTATTTACAATTGCCATAACATGAGGATCATCACTACTTTTACGTTAAGTCTTTTTCGTTGGTAGTTATTGCAGAAAATACCGGCTTTTAATCGTATCCATTCAAATTATATACCCCGTAATTCTTGAAACTAATATTCTGTCTTGTTGAAATACTTCAATCTCACCATAAATTTCTTCAGTATGATTTGGTTTTGTGTAAAATAACACTTTGTAGGTCTTTTATTGATTTAAATTTTGGTGGAACAATATCTGCTTTAGCAGCATTTACATACTAGTAAATAATAATTCATATCAAATCTTATTGATTCGTCAGAAATGTCATGATAGAAGCTTTATCGATTAGACTTCTCTAGTCACACTGTTTTTTACTTTCCCAAATCTTAATCAGTGTCATATACTTTTAATGCAGAATTCTTGTCCAATCGTTTATTTTTATTCTTTCAGCGTGATGTTATCGGACGGGTGAATTCTGTTTTAGAAACTTAAATTAACAATGAATTAAGTGGTTCAAAAATAAAACATTATTATAAATTGATATAAGTTAAGGAATCATTAAGAATTAAGAAGTAATGAATAATTTCTTTGTCTTTGTTCAAAACTCATTTATGGGGAACCATTAGTAAGATACTCTCGTGAACGCTTGAAACAAATAATTATCATTATTATGATTCCCTCTTCATTAGAACCCAGTTATTTTTTATGAGACACCAATTCACTCGAGACGTTCTTCCAAATCAGAACGTGATTGGACAGGAAATAGATTATATTTCAAAAACTAGGTTAGATGAAAGTCATAGAAGTCCAAAACATTAGCATATTTATAGTTTTACATGATATTCTAGAATGTTCCCTCAGTATCGGTTAGCGCTGACTGGATACAAAAGAGCCAACCAGCTTGCAACAACTCAGTCATGCTTTGTCCCGCTATCAATCCTAGAAACTCAACATTTGGAATGTAATTAAATTTCTAGATAATTAAATGTCTACATAGAAAATTTATATTTATTTTTTTATTTTTTCTGTGAATATTTCAATTCAGATTCCATCTCAGACGCTTAATTTGATCATTTTCTTTGTTGACCGAAACATAATTCTTAATAAGCTGAAGATGTCATAAGGAAGCTAACATTACCTTCTTACCTACCTCTTTTACACCTAATCGAGCATCGGCCACTCACTGGCATTCTCCAACCTACTCTACTCTGAGCATTCCTTTCCAGTTCTGTCCAGTCGCTGTTCATTCCTTTCATGACCGCTTCCAATTCCCGGCACAATATGTGGTCTTTGGTCTTCCTCTTTTCTGTCGGCCTTGAGGATTCGCGACTCAGTTAAGTGATTTCTGCAATGCGCGTCCTAGCCATCTCGATCATCCCACAGTAAGTTGTTGTCGAATTCTGAGTATCTTGCATTGATGTTAAGCATTACATGCATCATTGTTAACTTTAGATGAAATATTAACGTTACAATATTATGAAGGTCATCGCACTATTAACAGAAGGCTCGTTTCCGAAAATCATTGATTTCTGAATATGATCAAAACACTGTTATCATGAGTAATTTCCATTTAGCTTTCCACTGTTTGATTTATTCTTAACATACTTCGCAGAAATGATTCAGCAAGTTAAATTTTAACCCAATTTATCATGAACTCCTTTGTGAAATCATCAGGTTCATTGCCAAATAAACCAACCTTCCATATAATAAAGGAAATCTTTGTGAATTAGTTTACAAAGTAGGTTTAATTATAACTACAGTTTCAAAAAAAAAATGCAGATATATGCAAGTATTTAACTAATTTTCTGACAAGTTTAACTTATCAAACATTCATTTGTCTACTTCGAATAAATTTTCGGGAAATTACTACTGAAAACAATTATTTTGTAAGTTTTCTTTAAAAATATCTTATTTCAATTTTTTTATCATCTGTTGTTTAAATATATATATATATATATATATATATATAGTGTAGACTAAATACAATATATATTTATATATTTGAATTAAAAAATATGTACATCATTAGATGTGTAAGACAAATTTGCACATGAAAGTTTTTGATCGCCGAACTAAATTAAAATTTGATATCTTACACTTTTTTTCCTAGCTATTTTATTATATTTCTTCTTACTCTTGACAAACTCAAATATAGAATTGTATATTTCTGTTTTTGTTAGAAACAGTACAGATGTACACACTCCGTAGGAAATGTAGATGAACAATAGTGATGATAGTGTTTTCACTGGCTATAGTTCTTATATATATATATATATAGAACTGCATAAATGTAATTTGATTCTTTAAATTATTACTACAGTTTTCAAATATGAAATTCCATTATGTCACTTTGCATTATTACGATTTGTTGATATTGGTATTAAATAAAAGAGAAATTCATAGTTTGGTACTTGTTTCCATTATTTATATGTACATTTATTTATCAGTATTGATGGAATTTAATTAGACTGTCACTGAAGGCAAAACAGAATCGCTTAGTTATTTCGTTTTCTTAATACTTATTACCCCTGATCTCACAAGGAGTCAAATCCAAGAAATTTCTGTTTTAATGCGAATGTTACTTCGAAACCATTCAAGTGGTATAAGATGGTCTATATTTGGAATGTTCTATTGTCAGTGGCAACATCTGTCTCGTTAATGATATATTCAAGGTCTATACGTTAGTAATTTGCAACAAAACTCAAGAAATTTACTAATAGGCATATGATTGTGAAAATGTTGATTTCATTCAATAACTAACTCTATCCAGAATATCATTATGATCTAGATGATTTAGAATTAATAATCAGCAGGTGCAAACTATTTACTCTAAATATAGAACAACGTTATGATCGCGCTGTGGTTAAAGACCATACAGCGGTAGCAAACAGCTGTTCTAGGCTTCCATTAATCTTAACAAGAAGAAGGTTTGATCAAAAACCAAAGTACAAAACAGTAATCCAAAAGATTTATCAATAAAAAGTATTTAAAACCCGAATTGCAGTAAATATTCTGATTACCTGGAAAGGTTATTTGAGAACTAAAGTAAAATTCATCATGAATTCGTTACGAAATAACAAAACAAACATAATCTCTTCAGGTTTAAATCATGCGGAATGAGTTAAATACTGTATGTTTGAATAAAATTCAACCAAATTATTTTTGTGAAAGATTAATCGTGAGAATTAATAATACAAGACTTATTGCAAATATTTTGGATTATAAAAGTGAACTTATATATTTTTGAAAATATTTTTTTGCCAATTTTGCTGTAACCATAGTAAGTATGATTAACTGCTCATCTGCAGCAGAGTAGAGGAATCTAACAAAATGCTCTAGAATAATCTTATTTTAAGATTTTGATGGATGAGTAGGAAAAAGGTGAATAATATGACTTTGAAAATTGATTGATCAGTTCAACATTTGAATGATATGCCTAAAATCTTTATATAATTTTATTTTATATTTTACTGGTATCTAAACTACATTACCATTTAACTCATTAAACTAGTGGGATGCAAATGAAAAAATAGAAATTTCTGTAATGTTTGTAAAGCAGAAAGTCTTGAACTTGAGACGAGTAAATACTGATCGCTAAGGTAATGAATAAAATGTTAACCACTTGAATGAGAAACAGTGATGTAATGTGATCAAGCGATCACCATTTATAGGACTGAGCCACTCAAATGAATTTATGGAAAAAGACTGAACAATTGGTTAACAGATGAGGTTTTCCCTGTCGAATAACTAAAATTTATTCACAAACTAAATCAACAATGAAAGTAGTGTTGCACCAACGGGTTTCGGGAAAGTAACGAATATCGTACGTTCTTAATAGTGGTGCAGTGACTTATTTCTTGAAAATATTCTCTTCTAATCTAATTTACTTCTTAATTACATTAAAATTACTTAGACAGTCACTGACAATCATGAGTCACTTATATCTATTTCATCCCAGTGTGCTTGTATAACTTTTATCAGTCCGTGACTTGAACTTTAAAATAGTAAATAATTGTTTTTTGAAGACTACAATATTATTATTAAGCCATCTCAATTATTCAAATATCCTAGAATGTGTTGGTATGTACCCTTAATTTTGTTGAACAGTTTCCAAACCTAATTTCGTGAGTAGTAATGTATTTTAGTGAATGCAGCATTTATCATGCATTCATAGGACGATGTGCTGATGATGTTGTTCAGACGAACAATGAAAGCTCCACAACCAAAACAGCCAGCTCAGAGAACGAAACACCATCATAATCATCCACCTGAGGTACAAATTTTCTCTACCATCTCAAAACAGGTATGTACACTTCAAATTACATGAACAATAAATCCATCTAAACTTTTACGATGAGGTCAGTTTTTTAAAAGAAACTAGTCAATTCAAAATTCATTTTAATTTTAAAATTGAAACATTCAAGTTTCACTTAAATAAACATGTAAGAAATAAAGAAAGCATGAATAACACAGTTTCTACACCAATGTCACAATCTCAAATAAGAATTTGATGTAATGAATAGACTGATGTGAATTATAAACTATAGTAATATGATAGACAAGAATAAACACTCATAAAATTTTCAGACTAAAACTGAATGGGCATGCATAACTTCAATAGTATGGTCTGTTTTCTAGCGGTTAATCATTCTACAGTTCAGGTATCAGGAACGTGACAAGCATATTCATAAGATAATTACAGTCAGTGTACCTCACATTCGTTATTTACGAAGGATAACAAATCAAAACAATTATAAAGCTTCCCAGTTTCAATGACAAAAAGTGAACGAAAGTTTTTTTTTAAATTCGACAATTTTAACAAATTTATTACTATTCATTTATAAGTTGACAAACAGTACCATATTTTCTAATGCTCACTAGTAATCAAATTCTTCAAATCAAATTCATCTTCTGTCTATTTGATGAAGCTACTGAATACAAGATGCATTATAACAAGTGTTGCTTTATTTGAAAGAGTAGTAAATAAATTCATCAGTTAATTTCAGTCATTCAATATAAACTTCAACAGTCGATAATAAAAACCTTTCAATAAATAACAAATTTGTAATAATTCTAAGTAACATACTACTCAGGGATACGTTTTACAATCTTGGTTTTCTGAGTGTTTATCTCTCACTGTTAGCTCAAATTCTTTTATGTTTTTTCCGTCTTCTAAAAATACTATAATTAAATATGTAATTAATTGCAGAATTTTTAATTAGTCAAACTTGATTGTAATCAGTGTAATTTATGATCAAAATCATTATGTATGCTTAATTGGAAAATTACTTAATCTTATACGTATATATATATATATATATATATATATATATATATATATATATATATATATATCATATATATATTATATATCATTATACTCATTTATAAAAAGCACCAATTCGTGATTATCTCACAGAATAAACCTTTCATATTTGATTTAATTTATTTCAACAGTTGAATATGGATAAAATTAAAATAACAGAAAAGATAAATCATCACAATTCTCTATATTCATTAAAAATGATATGCTTAAGTTTTTAAGGATCACCTTACTCGATAACTAAACGAAGATCAATGATTCAGAGACACGATAGGCTATTCTAATCTGGTCGTCGCAGGCCCCACTAACTAGGGGAAGTAGTCTTGGTAAGACGTAGACAAATGTATTCCACAGGTACTCAGAAAGTACCAGATCAACAAGTAAACAACTCATGCTTATTGATACAATGATAAAACGCTCTTGGTGAGAGCCACAAAATAGCGTACTAAAATAATCCATCAACCAATGACAGTCAAGGATTCCCGAGTGAGAAATGCAAGCTAAAGGTCAAAATGAGCGAAAACATCAAATTCAAAATTCCACAATAAAATTACAAAACTAAGGGCATTTTCCAAGTGACTTCTGGGGATCTAACGTCCCTAAAAAAACGACAAGTAAAACTTAAAGGATAATTGATACTCACTGACTGCCTTAACACCACAGTAACTCAGTGAATACGATGGAAACATTCAATGTGATGAGTTTCAGATTCAATTTATAGTAGAGTTAGAGATTGTTATTTGTCAATTTTCACATGAAATAGAAAGTGATTTCTAGACTTAATGATTTTTCGTGGGTAGCAAAATTAATTTATACTATCTATGGTTCCGTTGAATTTTATGCCTAAAATAACTAGACCTAGTTTCGTTCATCATGAGTTTTTTTGTGATTTTAATAAAAACGTGTTGACTCCAACGTTGATTGCTGCTCTCTCTAAAACTTCAATATACTTTGAAAGTCAATCGATTCATAAAATAATTTTTTAATTCACCTTACAGTAAGATTGATTTCATCACTTATCGATCACACATTATTTAGTAAAATTTGACTTAAAATGAAATAAATTTATTTGATTAAACGTCAACATTATGAGAAATAAGAAAACCTCATTATTTTGATTGATATGAGAAATATGGTCCTATTTATTCATATAATTTAATTTACCCAGCGTCATAGAAACGCTACTGTTTGTTTTTGGCCTAGGTTAAACTGCAAGACATTAATTATACATCTTATTAGGTTAGGTAAAGCTGCTTGCTCTTCCACATTCTCTTCCTCCTGGTGATCGAATGGTTTAGGAAGACGTCAGTGTCTGGAGGGAAGCGCGGTATATATTGGAAAGCCAAGATGCAGCTGGACAATCCGGACTTCGCAGATGATCTAGCTCTTTTATTGCATACGCTACAACAAACGCGAGAGAAGACGAGAAGTGTAACATCAGCCTCAGCAGCAACATAAAGTGATGAGCAAGATTCTCCGATACAAAACACCATGCACCAGCCAAATCACTCTTGACTGAGGTGCCTTGAATGACGTCAAAACCTTTACATATCTGTGAAACTTCACAGATGAGCAAGGTGGATCTGAAGCAGATGTGAAGGCGCTGATCGGAACTTTGAAAATTGAAGAACATCTGGAACTCAAAACAACTATCAACAAACATCGAAGTCACAATTTCCAATAAAGACGTCAAGAGGGTTCTGTTGTATGAAGAGAATTTTAGAAAACTACGTAAGTCATCATCCACAAGAAACAGTTGTTTATAAACAGTTGCCTACTCAAGATATTCCGTATCTGTTGCCCAGACACCATTAACAACAACCTACTATTGGAAAAAACAAACTGGATTCCAGCTGTGGAATAAGTTAGGAAACAGATCTGGAGTGGATAGGATACACATTGCGGAAATCATCCAAGCCCTAATTCAGAACCTCCAAAACAAGAGGAAAAGAGGTAGATCAAGGAACATACTGAGCAGAGAATCGAAGGCAGACATGAAAAGAATCAATAGTAACTGGAAAGAATGGGAAAGGTAGGCTGAAGAATGCGTGTCGGCGACCTATGCTCCACTAGGGGCCACAATTGTAATTAAGTAAGTGAGTAAGTAAGTAATTTTAGAGTCACTTTAGTCGGTAATGGATCATTTGTAAGTACAAAATGCACACAAAAATATAACTCTTAATTGCGAAATAGTCCTACAGTTCACATTAAACATAATATCAGATTCTATGAAAACAAAAAGCACAATATAATATGCATTCGTCTTTTGTGACACATCAATACTATATGAATAATTAATATAATTCATTTTGTTAGCCGACTATAAAAATCAAGAGTAGACTAAAACTCAAATATTATAACAGAATTAATGCATCATCACTATCTTAACAAGTGGAAAATGTATTCTTCACTTTATTGAAGCATGAAACGCATTCAGATCAAAAATTGTGAAAGACTGCTCGACTTTATAAGATGAAATGTTGAGTTGTGATGAACTCTGATCAGAAAGAGTATGAAAATAGAGTTAAGTCGATGGTCTATATAATATAAGTGCAGAAGAAGGTGATTGCTTACTGTATCTGACTAATCTGTTGTTTTTATTATACACAGACGGTTTTATTGATGATCTTTTTCAAAAAAATTGGCATGCCTTCGTGATTGTACAACTTCGAAAATAAATTTTCAGAAAAGACAACTGCCCAATTTTCCTATTTTAGATGACTCTGGAACGAAACATTCGAATTATGAGTGATATTATAGTTATGTGGAAAAATAGTTCCTCCTTCATCCTACTATCACTCGTCAATCGAGGTTAGCACCATTTACTAGCATACTTATTTAAGCCAGTCATTCATTGTTATTATATCATTCAGCCAGAAAATTTCGAAGCATTTTACATAGTTTTGAACATAAAATTCGAGTTTAAATGTTGAGACAATAACAATCACAAATTTACATATACGACTTCATTCTCGATTGGAAAGAGTAAAATCAATAACCATAGATGCATTATCAAACTCATAAGACTTTTAATGATCATATAATAAAGAATTACTTATAGGTAGCACATAACGATTACAGTCTACAAGAGTGATTATCAAATAGAGAACAAGTTTTTATGACTCAGCAATTTCAATTTACAATTATCACCCTATGTCTATCGGAACTTTTATTTAATTGACCTTTTATTCATCTTCATATAAAATGCCTTGACAAGTAAATCTGTGTGACCAGATTGTTCGAAATGTATAGCGCAAATACATCACATTTTTCAGATCAGTTACGTCTTCTCACTATTCTATCAAAATTTATGAAAGGGACTAATTGTTTTAAACTATCTAATGTGACTAGTGAAACTGAACATTTTATCTATACATTTTAATGGATTGATTCTAACAAGTCAAGGCTATAATAATAAAATTATCTGATCTGAGACTTATTTTGAAAATTTTCATCCTCTGTTTGTAAGATAAATCAGTTTGACGCTGAATTGTCTGACGATAGAAACATCACCAATGACGCCTATGACTTGAAAGAGAAATTATCACTTGTCAAATTTAAAACACACATTGTATACAGTTATCACTAACTTAAAATTTGAACGGAAAAATGCATGACTGAATCCCATGATCAATATAACAATAATGTAAATGTTCCAGTCGGATTATTCACACTAAAAATGTTGAATGATGAAAGTTTTTCAAGCTCAAGAAATTATAATTTCCTGACGAACACAAAACGCATTCGAGAGAATCAATTATTAAGAAAAGATATTGCTTTCAGATAAATTTTAGTGGATTAAAATAGAATATAATTTGATTACAGTATAATAGATGTATTAGGGAATTACGTAAGAATATTAATAAAATATTTCCCTATCATCATATTTAAGTATAATAACTTTTCTTAGAGCTCATGTAAATAAAATCACTCAGTATAAGTGAGCCACTTAATGTTTATTAACATATTGTTCAAACAAAGCTAAATGCATTCTAATATGATGAAACCCAAGTGCAAGTATGTGAATGAAACTTATGTAAATCATGGAAACACATTACAACAACTTAATTCCATGATGATTCTGAACAGATTCCTAACATTGGATCACTCGTTCATTGTCATTTTCAATAGAATAACTCAAATAATTATGAAAAGTATATTACATTGAGAAAAATCAAGATGTTAACTGTCGATATTTTGTAAGTAGGATTAATGCTAGTGCAATAGAGATTACAGACGATTTACCCAATATTTGTCTAAAACTACTTTTATTGTAGACAGAAGCGTAGTTTGCTGGAATATCCAGCCTACGGGCAAGCCAAAATCAATGATTCTCAAGTTTTTTTGAACATCAGTGCATAGTAAAGATCATCGAAGTGTGTGTAGCGATGGTCAGTGAAAAGCTTAATAACAACTGTGCTTAGCATCTCTACAATATGTTGAATTGAATAAATTTTAGTAATTTTATTTTATATACGTACTAGGTCTAATAATTAGCGATAAAATATCATTCAAATTGAATTGAATCTAGTGAAAATTATATATACAATGAAAAATGAAAATACCCGACTTATACTACTTAATATTTATGGGTAACATAAATTTTTACTAAAAATTTGCAATGATAGTCATCATAAAATGTGCTGTCATAATGAAATGATGTTGGAATTAAAGCGGTGACTCAAATTATGAGACCATTTACACTATATTCATAGGGTAATGTTTATTTTATAGCACAGTGTGACTAATTTATAGATTAAAACGTGATTACTGGGATTAGATGATAATAAGAAGTAATATAATTAAAAAACAACTGCAATAATAATAATTATTATTTTCATTTTGATGATATCCTTAGGAGTAGAAATTTTTATCGCTGAGTAAACGAGTAAGTAAATTGCCAAGAAAAATTAAAACAAGTTGAAATAGTGAAAAAGAAACAGCAGAATTAAAATCATGATATGTTTGAACATGTCAGTGCCATGTTACTTTAGGTCAAAGTGAATCTGTTTCATACTTTAACGTGTTATTTGTGTGCGTGAAGAGGGTAAGAAAAATACGTAATTTATTATATGAAGTAGGGGAACTAAAAAGCAGGAATAAATTTCATAAATGTGTGTACATGTACGTAGACTGTTTAGTTATAAAGAATTCTAATAGAAATTTAAATCTAAAAATTGACAGAAAACTAACACATTCAACTCGAAGACAATATACCGTTTATATCCAGCCAAAATTGTCTACAACCTAAGTTGCGTCAATTGTGATGCTTTCTATATTGAAGTGTCTTATCGAGAAACCTACACTTAGGCAACACCCTAATAATCCCTTAGAACCGAGAAATCTACAGAATAAATCAACAATATTAGTAAACGCAATTTATTTACGCTGTAAAAGTTACTTGCATTCAGTCTCGAAACGTCAGAAATACGAATTTCTCTTCACTGGTATACGACTCAAAATCTTAATTGTTTTATTGTTGTTAACTTTCCTCCGAATGCTCAATTTCCTTGAAATTACTAAGTTCAACCTTGGCGCTGATACATAATTCGTAAAATAATTTGTAATGTAGATAAGCGATGTTTGGGGTTTACGGTAAGATAATTTAAAATAACACAATATCTCTCTTTTTTACAGGAACGTCATCTTTTGTGTGGCCAGTAACAGATACATATATGATAATTAAAGAAGTTGGAAGCGTAGAACATCCTATAATTGATGTATATGTGTTTCATCTGAATGCCTAGATAGGGTTGACCAATTAATCCGACAAGACCTCTAGTGTCATTCTATTTACTCATGTACAGCTGGTTCAAACGTACTTTGCAATATTACATTTGAGAAAACATTCGTTACAGTTGTTATACCTAGCTTCACAGCAGTGAATAAAATAAGCCAAAGTAACCTTAAGACTTGAATTCCATATAACTACGAGAGAGACAGAGATTAGTTCAACTGTTACAGGGTTCTCTAGGTTCACTATTATCCCAAAAAATTGGGAAAGGTATTTTTGTATGGGTGTCACTCTAGTCGCTTAATACAATTAGACCAATTAACCGAATCGAACAATAAAATGGAAGATGAATTAAATTATCATTATAAGATATTTGGGATGTCCAAGTTTTAGTTATTTATTTTGGTTATGTCTACACGTGTTCCATGAAAAATGCTAAGTTGACAGCATTTCTCACTTTACGAGATCAGTTATCTTCGGTATCATTTCAATTATTCAATCAATTAGTGATCATACATGTGAAATGGGACGAGTTGAGGTTGACTATGATCACCACTGCAGACCAAATACGTTCCCGTCACCAAATTTAGCTTCGTGAGTCAAAGAAAGAGAAGAAAATTTAACCAAATTGATCCGATAAAAAGGCAACAACACAAACAAAATGTTTGTGAATAAACAAAGAAAACAGTCAAACAATTATAGTGGACTAAAGCTATACTACACCAATAACCGCGTTGAATCCCGTCAGAGGCAGAAACCAAAAGACCAGCTGCGATTGGAGTTGAAGTGTATTCGTTGTAGATCTCGTGGTGTCGAAATAATCCAAAGATCCGCCCAAGATATGCAAGCGAGTATACCAAGCGTAAATCGGTAAGCCCAAGGCCAGTGTAGGAAAGAAGACTTCTGCTTTGGTTCAATTAAACGAAAAAGTACTGTAAAGTAGTCACTGGTACAATTAGTTGTAAAAATGAATGCTTATACTGAACCACTCGTGTTCTCTTCATAAAAGCAGTGTTACGACATATGCTTCCGCTAGAAAGGGTTTACACTTTCGTATGACCGATCAGCAAAACGTGCGACTGTAGGACAGGAGGGTTGACGATCCTCGAGTTGTCACAGAGGGTCTTTCACGGAGAACGGTACCAGTAGTAACTTGTCTTGTTTGTTGCTTAAGTTGCAGTACTACACCAGCGTGGCTCTTACCAGAATCTGAAGATCGCGTTTGTGAGGGTTCGGGACAGAAAACGCCGCATACATAGGACGGAATCAGATTGAGCGAAGGAGCCAGATGTTATATTCAGAGTGGATTCTGATTCCGAAAAACAGTTCTAGAAGTTTAGATACGCGGCTTGCCCAGTTAATCCAAATAGAAAGTAATTTATCTGGGTAAGAAACGGTTCTGTTATTCATCAAAAAATACAGATAATTACCTAAACAACATTGCACAATATGTTTCCGATTCTGCAAGAATGCTTCCGCATAGGTCCCAAATTGCACCCTTCCAGTCCAGATGCACGTTTACCCGGTAAAGGTATCAAATCCAATATAGCTGCAGCCATAATTAAGTATCAACTTGAACAACATACTACCGTTCAGTAAAAAACATAGAAACTCCAATAAAGGTACAAAGATAGAAATTGTAACAAAATACAATTACTGACATCCCGAAATGGGATTAAACTGACTTTAAAAATGTAGAACCAAAAGAGTCAGTAACATCATATTACAAATATGTACATGGAGTGATTTTCACCAAAACAATGCCTTCAGAATGAATTCTACACCAGAAACTACCATAACCACCAAGTTCGAAACCGTACGTATGCCAGATATATTCGAAACCGAATCATCGACTGAGTGCATTGACAAGGGCGTGAGTGATCAGGCCAGCATTCGCCAAGATGGACTAAAGTCGACAGTACCAACAGGGAGATGGTCGGATACATTAGCTAAGGGTGAAAAAACCAAAGAAAAAGCGAAAAGTGTAGCATGCATGTAGTATGAGGTCCAACTAATGTGCCATATCTTTTCGTTGTGGGATTAGCCTCGAAAGCGTGCAGGTTGGAGGACTCGGCGACCGGAACGCGAGGCGGTAATCTCGCACGTACCTCGTGAGCTTGTAATTTCATCGGAAGTCGAAGGTGGCGTGGTTTGCTCGTCTGGACGTGAGGCCAGAGCCTCATCCGTAGATAGTGCAGATGACGTGTGCTGTTGACTGGGATGTGAGAATGAGGTCTTCAATGTATCTAGCGTGGAGTGCGAAAGTGACGTAGGGTCCTGCTTGTAGACTTGGTGGGACTAGCTTTGGAACTCAGATTATCAAGTATGGAACTGTAGTTGACGTGTTCGGGCTTGAGACGATCAATGCAAACTATCTCGATGCGGCCATGTCGATAAACTTTGAAAGTCTTTTCATGACGAGAAATCATGTGAAAAGGTCCTTCATATGGCGTACCGAATCTACTCATATGAAAACGTGTGAACAGGTACATAGCTCTCAAGGGAGATCGACCCGTCGACTCTGTATTCGAGATGACAATCATTGAACGTAGTCTGCTTCGTTATAGTTATTACTGCTCCGTGGTGTGAAAAATTCTCCAGGCAGACGCAGTATCATGCCATAAACTAGTTCAGTGGCGGAACATTGCGTATCTGCCTTTAGGTTCGTTCTGATACCCAAGAGGATGAGAGGTACGCCTTATTATCAATTGTTCTTTTCTTGTACTCGAAGAGCACTTTTGATTTGACTATGAAACCGTTCAGCTAAACCATTTGAAGCTTGGTGGTAGGTGATAGTGCGTATGCGGTCAGTCGTGACAGTCGAGGGGCAACGGTACAGCACTTTCCATCATTCCACGAAGCAGTGAGCAACTGTCTCAACCATAGTAGAAGTGATGGGAATAGCTTCGGGCTATCTTGTGAAACGATCGATGCACATGAGTATGTGATCATACCCATGCAATGGTGGTGCTTGTCCTATAACGTCAATATGAGCGTGATCGAAGTAAGCATCGGGCATATAGAATGTGTCATCCAGGACGGCCACGCCCCTGTGCAATTTGATCGTTGACATTGTAAGCATTGCTTTATCCCCATACGGACATCTTTATTCATGGACGGCCAAACGTATCGTGCAGCGATGAGACGTAGTGTGACTGCGATATCTGGATGAGACAATCCATGAAGGGCATCGAGGACGAGACGATGGTAAGCTGAGCATATTATGGGTCTATAGAGACCAGTAGAAGTATCACACAGAATAGTTCCTGAACTAGTAGCTAGGGGTACTTCTTGACAAAGAAGGGATGTAGATTCTTGTGCTTCTGTACCAGAGGAGTAATTTGCTTAGGCAGCAGCCATAGCAGGGAGATCAAGCAAAGGTGAAGTGAGTGCATTCACTCGAATACCTGACAAAGCATCAGCAACATAGTTTGACTCGCCTTTAATGTGACGAAGGTCTGTCTTGAACTGAGAAATACAGTCCAAATGTTTGCACACTTGTAATGAGTAGCGGTGAGACTCGGTATGCAAAGCATACGTTGGAGGCTTAGGTCGGTGAAGAGGATAAAGTCGCGACCTTCTACTGAGTGCCGGAAATGAATGATGGCACAGTAGGCTGCCAGTAGTTCGCGACCAAAAGTTCTACATCTCGTCTCCGTCGGAGTAAGGAGTCATGAGAAAAATTTCAGAGGTTGCCCACTTCCGGAGATGTTCTGTCACATAACGGCTCCTATAGAAAAATCCGATACACCAACCGCTGTACTAAGCGTGGCTGATGGGCTGGGATGGGCGAGGAGCGTGGCTTGATCAAAAGCTGTTTTGATCACTGACAACGCAGTGTGCGCGGCGTCGTTCAATTGCAAAGTAGGCCTATTGATGTTCGTAACTGTTCTGCCGCGTGAGGAATGAAACGTCGGTAGAAGTTAACCATACCGAAAAAAGCTTTCAGCTTCTTGAGTGAGGACGGTACATTGTACTCCATGATTGCATGTACTTTGTCTTCACCAGATAGGATAACATTTTACTTAATGATGTGACCCAAGAATTTTGTTTCTATCTTGCCATGTTCACACTTGTCTGGGTTAACTACTATTCCATTATCAGAAAGGCGTTGGAATAATCGTGTGAGATGCTGATAATGTTCGTCTACGTTTGATAATGCAATTAGCAGATCATCAATATATACGTGAACAAAATCGAAGTCTCGTACTATGCTATCGATAAACTTAAGGAAAGTTTGAGTAGCATTCCGTAATCCAAGTGGCAATCGTAGGAGCTCAAACTGACCGAAAGGAGTCGTAATAGCAGTTTTGTCGATATATTCAAGAGCAACTGGGATCTGATTATATGCTCGTACCAGACCAATATTAGAATAAATAGTCGTGCCCTAAGTCGATGCCGTGATATCGTGTTTGTGGGAGATGGGATAACTATCGAAACGTGTTACTACGTTTAGTGCTAGGTAGTAGCCGCATGCTCGCCAACTTATCCTATCCTTTTTGTCAACCATGTGGAGAGGTGATGCTCAAGGACTGTGAGAAAGACGAATAGTACCTGTAGCTTGTAAACTGTCAAACTCACGTCTAGCGGAGGATAATTTTTCTAGCGCCAGTAGTTCAGGTTTTGTCGTGAGTGGTGGTGGGAGGGTGACGTTTGATATACACACGGTTAGTAACCGATAGAATCTCCTCGAGTGGTATAGTTAGCTGCGAGAATTTTTCGAATAAAGCGTGAAATATGTCGTTGCGCGAATGAAATACATTAGACTTCAAGACGCGTTTGTTTGGGCTCTAAAGCCCATGAATTTGCTGTTCGACGAAGGATCGATTACCTGCAGCCTGCGTAAATCAACTGACAATTCATACCGCTGTAGGAAATTGATACCGAGTAAAGCTGGGGGAACATCAGCAATGATGAAGGTCCACAGGTGCTGTTATCGGTTTTTCAGGTTGACCAGTAGTTGTCGTGTATCGTTGGTAGGAATGACAGAGCCATTCTCAGTGCGTAGTCGAAGCATCGTAGCTTGAGATTTGTCGCTACCAAGTGGTACGACGGAAACTTGGGCACCTGCGTCTAAAAGGTACCTAGCGTTAGTGCTGTAACCATGCACGTAAAAGAAGCGGCCAACCTGAGATGAGGGGCTGGCCACATTTGCACACCGGTCCAGGAGTTTCCCACCTTGTACGAGCAGTTGGCTGGACAATGACGGGCACCGGACCTGTAGGTACGGTGGAGCCAGCAGAAGCCCGTACTCACTTCCGAAGCCGCCTCTTGGCGTGGCTTGGAAGATGTCTTCTGTTGGGATAGCCAAGAAGAAGCCACCCGAGCACATAGTCGATTGATGAACTTATTGATTAAATGCCTAAATATTTCAAGGGCAGTCAATTGATGAACTACTTGATCAATGTTCAAATATTTTAAGAACAATATCGATTATATATATAACTGTACAAATACGCATGTTTTATTGTATATTTTTGATTCCGTTATTAAGCGTTCTTCAACGTCTTACGTCTTCTTATTTTTGAACGGTGGGAGTCTAACGTTCGGTGTTGTCATTTGTACAGTAGTTTGGCGTTACTCGAGTAGAGAACAGCCTTGCCTGCCCATGATCTACCTTGAGGAATGTTGGGCTTTGGGATAAGAGAACGTTCTCTATACTTGAGACGGCTGTGAATAAAGCGACCCCAATCTCCTTGAACCTCGGAGCGACTGGTGTAAATGAATTTCTACAGTGGCCGTTCCAATGGGTTCCAATAGGTGCACTCCTGTACTCGTTTCTCCCAATCCCAGGTCCAAACAAATCAAAAAAGGACAAAAATTCTAGGAGAAAGCGGTCTTATTTAATAAAAACATGGAAATACAAAGCATTACCTGGAATTAATGCTCCTTCCAGGATACAATTACTCCGAAGAGTATCAGAAACAACGATAGATAAGTGACGTTAAGTGAAGCGGCTACTGTATCAATCCAAATATGGCTGTAGCCATATTAAAGATCAAATTTAAACAACATATATACAATCAGAAGCAAACACAAAAACTTCAATATAAGTACAAAATATAGAAAGAATAACAATATACAATGATAAAATCTCAAATTGGAATCAAATAAAATACGAAAAATGTCAACAGAAAAAGTCCGTCATGTCATAACAAAAATATGTAAACATGGAGGGATTTTCCAAAACACAAAACATTCAAAAAGGATTCTACAACTGGCACCGTGGTACCCATTTAGCTGACTAACGTGCTAGCCCTCGCTAAAATTTTGTCTGCTATGAGGGCGATCTGGTTAAGTCATGTGTCATCGAGCAGAGCTGTGATCCTAGGCTGATTATGAGCTGGTAGGTTTGCTATCCACGATTCTACTACTAACTCGGAGTTAGCTGTTGTTGGTTCAGCCAAAGAGTTCAGGCGCATGAGGGGGTGGTTCGGCTCAGCATCACCCAGAGGGTGACGTGCTAATAAAGTCCTCAATCATTTCTCTTTCTACTGGAGGAAATGTCTAAGAATCGCTTGCTTGAGACGGTCGTAGACGTCTGGTACGTCAGGATTGAGCACCACCTCACAGACAGCGGCTGTATAGTCCCCAGATAAAGACTCCAGAACATAGGCATATTTCTGCTGCTGGTTTGTATTATGGTGGATCTCGAACTGAGCTTCCAGTGTCGCGAACCAGACTTCTGGATCATAGGGATTGAAAGAAACAACTAATTAATAACCTGTAATTGGGAGACTAACTACGCCAGTAGAACCTTAGGGGCTACTGCCGGTCCCAAGCCCGGATAAAGGAGGAGGGTTGGACATGGGGTTGGCGACCCCATTCCGTTGAAATCTCACTTGCCAAAAAAACGCTAACCAGAAAAAATAATGCAAACCATTTTAACACTGCCCTGGGAGTTGGAAGAAGAATTATGACGTCTCGTGATGAAAGCCGAGTTCCCTCGGAAGTCACGGGGCCGATGCCTCTTCTGACAACCAGAGCAACCATTTTTTAGGTACATGGAACGTTCGTACATTGTGGGAGACTGAAAGACTATTTCAAGTTGCGGCAGAAATGAAACGATACAACCTCGAGGTGCTTGGAATCAGTGAAACGCATTGGACACAAGTAGGACAACTGAGACTAGCTTCAGCGGAACTGCTGTTATACTCTGGTCATGAAGAGGAAAACGCTTCACATACACAAGGAGTTGCACTGATGCTGTCCAAACATGCACAAAAGGCACTAATAGGATGGGAATCTCATGGGCCGAGGATCATTAAAGCATCCTTCAAAACAAAGAAACAGGACATTACAATGAACGTCATCCAATGTTATGCACCTACCAATGACTACAATGACGACGTTAAAGATCAATTCTACGAAAGGCTGCAGTCAATCATCGAGAAATGTTCACCAAAGGATTTGACGATTCTTATGGGAGACCTGAATGCCAAGGTTGGAATGGACAACAATGGATATGAAGACATCATGGGACGACATGGACTGGGAGAAAGGAACGAAAACGGTGAGAGATTTGCAAACCTATGTGCCTTCAACAAACTGGTCATCGGTGGCACAATTTTCCCGCACAAACGCATTCACAAAGCCACATGGATTTCACCGGACCACACTACTCAAAACCAAATTGACCATATCTGTATGAACAAACAGTTCAGAAGGACCATGGAGGATGTGAGAACCAAGAGAGGAGCTGATATAGCTTCAGATGACCACTTGCTGATCGCCAAAATGAAACTGAAGCTAAAGAAGCACTGGACAGTGGGACAGAAAACATCACACAAGTTTAATACGGCCTTTCTTCGGGATACCGTAAAACTCAACGAATTCAAGATAGCCCTCACCAATAGGTTCCAGGCCTTTCAGGATCTACTCGATGGAGAGGAAGCAACATTGGAGAACAATTGGAAAGGGATTAAGGAGGCAATCACTTCAACATGTCAGGAGGTCCTTGGTCACAAGAAGTACCATCACAAGGAATGGATCTCTGTTGGTACTCTTGAAAAAATTCAAGAAAGGAGGAACAAGAAGGCAGCAGTGAATGTCAGTCGAACAAGAGCAGATAAATTTAAGGCGCAAGCCGAGTATACAGAAGCAAACAGGGAAGTGAAGAAGAGCATCAGAGCTGACAAACGAAAATATGTGGAAGATCTAGCAATGACGGCGGAAAAGGCTGCAAGAGACGGAAACATGAGACAATTGTACGAAACAACAAAGAAGCTCGCCGGGAACTATCGTAAACCAGAACGACCAGTGAAAAGCAAGGAAGGCAAAGTAATCAGCAACACTGACGAACAGCGAAATAGGTGGGTAGAGCACTTTAAGGAACTATTGAATCGACCAGCTCCACTGAACCCACCCAACATCGAAGCAGCATCCACGGACCTCCCAATTAATATTGGCGCACCTACGATTGAGGAGATCAGTATAGCCATCAGACAAATCAAGAGCGGCAAAGCAGCAGGACCAGACAACATTCCATCAGAGGCAATGAAAGCAGATGTGGAAGCAACTGCGATAATATTTCACATTCTCTTCAAGAAGATTTGGGATGAGGAACAAGTACCATCAGATTGAAAAGAAGGATACCTCATCAAAATACCAAAGAAAGGCGATCTCAGCAAGTGTGAAAACTACAGAGGCATCACTCTTCTTTCAATACCAGGCAAAGTCTTCAACAGAGTATTGTTAAACAGAATGAAGGACTTCGTAGACGCCCAACTTCGAGATCAACAGGCCGGATTTCGTAAGGATCGATCGTGTACTGACCAAATTGCTACATTACGGATCATTGTGGAACAATCAATTGAATGGAACTCACCACTCTACATCAACTTCATCGAGCACGAGAAAGCATTCGATAGCGTGGATAGGAAAACATTGTGGAGGCTTCTTCGACACTACGGGGTGCCTGAGAAAATAGTTAACATCATACGGAATTCTTATGATGGATTCAACTGCAAAATCGTGCACGGAGGTCAGCTGACAAACTCTTTTGAGGTGAAGACCGGTGTCAGGCAAGGTTGCTTACTCTCAACCTTTCTCTTTCTCCTGGTCATCGACCGGATTATGAAGACGTCAACATCTGGAGTGAAGCACGGTATCAACTGGACAATTGGGACGAAGCTGGACGATCTGGACTTCGCAGATGACTTGGCTCTTCTATCGCACACTCAACAACAAATGCAAGAGAAGACGACCAGTGTAGCAGCAGCCTCTGCAGTAATAGGTCTCAACATACATAAAGTAAAAAGCAAAATTTTCCGATGCAACACAACATGCACCAACCAAATCACTCTTGATGTAGATGCCTTGGAGGACGTTAACACCTTCACATATCTTGGCAGCATCATCGACGAGAAAGGTGGATCGGACGCAGATGTGAGGGCGCGGATTGGCAAAGCGAGGGTTGCATTTCTACAGTTGAAAAATATCTGGAACTCCAAACAACTTTCAACCAAAACCAAAATCAGGATTTTCAATACAAATGTCAAGACAGTTCTACTGTATGGAGCGGAAACATGCAGAACTACCAAAGCCATCATTCAGAAGATACAAGTGTTTATTAACAGCTGTCTACGCAAAATACTTCGTATTCGTTGGCCAGACACTATCAGCAACAACGAACTGTGGGAGAGAACAAGTCAGATTCCAGTGGAGGAGGAAATCAGGAAGAAGCGGTGGAAGTGGATAGGACACACACTACGAAAAGCACCCAACTGCGTCACGAGACAAGCCCTCACATGGAACCCTCAAGGCAAAAGGAAAAGAGGAAGGCCAAGGAACACACTACGCCGAGAAATAGAGAAAAATATGAGAGGAATGAACAAACATTGGACAGAACTGGAGAGGAAAGCCCAGGACAGAGTTGGTTGGAGAAAACTGGTGGGCGGCCTATGCTCCATTGGGGCGTAAGTAAGTAAGTAAGTAATTGGGAGACTGTTATGTAATAGTCATTTTTGAGCCTACCCACCAATGTGGAGAGTTGTTGCGAATATATTATATGTATTACGAAATATCTGTATCGTCTGAGAAACAGCGACTCAAGATGATGAATGTAGATAGACAAATAACAGACGCACCGCAATGGGCTTGGTGTTGGCAGATTTAGCAGTAACTGATGCACGTCCAAAGTCGTCGCTTACCGAATATAGCGAATTGAAGCTATGCTACACCAATAACCGCGTTGAATCCCGTCACAGGCAGAAATCAATAGACCAGCTTCGATTGGAGTTGAAGTGTATTCGTTGTAGATCTCGTGGTGTCGAAATAATCCAAAGATCCGCCCAAGATATGCAAGCGAGTATACCAAGCGTAAATCGGTAAGCCCAAGGCCAGTGTAGGAAAGAAGACTTCTGCTTTGGTTCAATTAAACGAAAAAGTACTGTAAAGTAATCACTGGTACAACTGGTTATAAAAATGGATGCATACGTTAAACCAAGTGAGACTGGTATTTATGACGCAAAGTAAGTCGTGGGTAATACAGTTGAATAAAGTTCAATGATACTGGAACCAGGGTTCCATGAAAAAATCGCGAATTGATGTGTCTTTCTTATTCGTACCAATTGTAAGCTATGTAACCTTAGGCTTTCAAACGCTTGCCAAAATTATCTTACCAAATGCATCTAGAAAATTTTGGCCTTGATGGAAGGTTTAGGACAATTACTAGCATTCCAATAGATCAGGTAATTGGTGCTCACTAGTGTTTACGATTTTTTCGCATAATAGATCAATGTTTTCCTTGTCATATTACCATGTTGTTAATACATTGTCACTTGTTATTATCTATTATTTGAATCAGTCTGTAATTATCTTTTTCCGTTCTTCATTAATTTTATATCACATTATTTTATATCTGTTACTCTTACTTGTACTAAATAAATTTTTCCTATCTATCGCACTGCCACCTTAAATGCCAAATATGGGACGTGTATGAAGTCCCTAATATTCGACCGTATTTCAGTTTCTAATATTTATATCAAATAAAATTTGATCTCGAAGCTAATGTATTATTTTTAATTCATTCTGCTTCATGATGCTTTCAGAAACAAACTAATGCTCTGAAAATCCCCCCACAGATGTTTATTGGACATCTTAGACTTACTTGCCTTTCTACTATGTTTTGCATTTAATCTCTACTATTTTCACCACTGTTATGTTTGTAAGCGAGAAGTAGAAGTACAACTGTACTATCCCAAATAATCGACTCCTGGTATTAAGCGCTCAATATCATTTTCTACAACACAGTTAATAACAATATACTATGAAGTTACAGGACACTTTGATCCTTGTGTTACAGAAAAATGAATTATGGAGTCATGAGTGAGTATCCCTAAAGAGACCTACTGCTAAAGGAATTCAGCGAGCTATTAACGGGCAAGCATTTGGGAGTCGGAAGAGGAGTTATTCGTTAAGTTGAACAAATTTTATGTCGATGAACTAGCCATACCGAAGTACATTCTAATTGCAGCAAATAACTGGGCCACTGCTACATTCATGTCAAGAATATTCGAAAATCAGTCAAACCAGAATGAAGAATATTGAAAGATGGTAATAATATCAAGGATTGATTGCATTAACTTTGTTAATTAAAGTGATAGGATGCGTAGCATGTAGTACCCATATTCTTTTAACCTCTCAAGCAACTTTGTCCTAAATATCATCTGCACTCTTTGAAGATTCGACAATTCCTAAATGTTAACCTTAATATTCATCTAGTCTGACCAACTAAGATCAAGCTTATCGTGGCCTGGTGGTCGGACAAATCTTTAACTAAAATGAAAAGGAGATAAAATATAGATATTGTATACAGAACTACAACCCATTAAAAAGATCTGGGAAAGCTTTGTAACGTCGAAAAGTATGTTCTTCCAAGTCAGCTGTCTTATATGAGCTCGCCACAGACGTTTTTGGAAAGAAATGACACAACGTAAAATCAAACTTTAGGGAACCGAATTACTCGACATTTCAGCTCACCCAATTTGGAACTTGGACGCTCAACCACCTGTAGCACGTTTGTAAATTTGCGTTACCGATCTGTGGCCTTACATTATGTAGTGATATTCAATATCATAAGTCTTCAGTCCACTGTTTCTCTCAGTTTTAAACACTCCCTTAATACATGATACTTTCATTCTGGACGAAAGGCCCATAAGATTCAGGATATAAGGCGGTCTGCATTTAAATACAAATAACGGTTTGTCAGTCAACGTTATATTTTGAGACTTTACCGAAGGTTTTATCTAGGAATATACTTTGGAATAACAGGTGCCGTACAAGAGTAGACAGAAAAGCTACTGTGACCAGAGGTAGGGCGTAAGGGCAAATGGAAACTAGTTTTCAGTGACGTACCGCAAGGGTCATTCTTAGGTCCCCAAGTTTTCTGTACGTTGATGAATTGAGAAATTGCCTGATTCATCGACACTTATTTGTAGGTAATGTCAAAATATAGTGAACGATAATTAGTCAATCTGATCATCTTGACCTCCAAACAAACCTGTCCGAATTAACTAAATAATCTAGTAGTTGGGGCTTAAAAATCAGTTATGGATTTGTTGCGTTATGCAAAATGAACACGGATGAATTTAACGGTGTAATACACCTCGTGTAGGTACAAAAGTGACTGGAGTGACTATATCATGGTTTCAAACCGACTGAATATTGCGATCCAGTAGCCACCAAAGGTTTCTGAGCGTTATGGTCAATTTTCCGAGCATTCAAATAATTTAGAAAGGATGTTTTTAGGGTTTTATCCCTCACCTAAAGTAGCGCATCCCAGCGGCTAGTCCATGTCTAATTAAAGATTCTACCACACTACAGCTTGTTAGAAATAAGTTAGTGATGGATCATATTATTCGATCCTACGATGAGCGCTAAAGACAATCAAACCTTTTCCTTTAGTCGTTGAACACGTGTTGACCTTATATCTGCGATTCGTATCTTAAGTAATATGGGTGCTCACATGTTTTGTCTCTTGTTCCTTCGATACTAATCATTTCCAAAGCCATAGCATCAAAGTTTGAAAACCGCGATTGAAAGAAATGGGAGTGAGGTTACGTTTATCTCGTCGATTAATGATTGGGACGCTTTACCTGAGCAAGTGCTATCTCCACCAATAAACACTTTCAACGAGAAGCTAGATCTTCACCGAATGCAATCTTCAAGGGAGGAAAGGTCTACCGACCTACAATCCTTATTACTGAAGACACTTGAGTAGTTTCACGTCTTCAAATAATATTTCAGTTTAGTGCTCGAAATCCTTAAATTAGGTCTATAGACCTGATAATACGGTCGAAAGTAACCAGATCCTCAGTATTTCTATTCCTCCCTCTTCTATCAAAAGCTAGTACTGGTTGTTGAATTAAGCAAAACAAATATATAGAATATGAGGCTGTCTTCTCTACTGTACTGATATGAAATGAAATCAACAGTCGACAAAAATGTTCCTAGATTTCTTTTTCTATTGTACCTTCAGATGCGTCTCCCCAAAGTTTTGAGGTCCATCTATTAACAGTATAATTTGGGAAAGCATACTCAACGTTTATATCTGTCGCTGCTTTGTACATACAAACTTCTCAACTACCTTACTAGATACAGTGCGCCAGTATATTCAGTCATTTAACTTTCCAAAAAAATCAACATTTCACTAATGTTTGCATTTGAACAAAGCGATTCTTGAAAAAATTCCGTTGCCAATGATCTTCATTTCTATATATTTCTAGATTTCGTCGCGTACGTCTTATCTTTTGATTTGAAATATGGATAAACCAGGTGTACACACTAACGGAATTCTCGTGTATGACCCTAAAAATGTACCTTATGGTGCCATACGGTTAGAACCCTCTGAAGTTTTTTCTCTACGTCTTAAAACAATAAAATCTTGGAACAAACCGTTGGAGGTGTTACCTCTTAAAATTGGATGCGAAGTAGCAGCAGTGGCCACCTTATTTTCAAGTTTATTCATAACCTATCGCTCAAGAATGTTTTATAATGTGTTCACTAAATCGGGACTTAGTTTTTCTGTGATTCCATGTGTACTTCTTCCTATTGCCATGGCACATCAAGGTTTTACTCATCTCGTTTGTAAACAGATTCTTGTTGGACCTTCAAATTCCATGTCATATCCTGACTGTAGTGTTTGCTTACAACTACGTGGAGCATTCATAAGTGTAAGTTATTGTGGTTCAAACTTTTTAAGAATAATGAGAGATAATTCTTTATTCTCACTTAGCTTCATATTTGGTGTATTTCTTCGTTGTATATCTTATTGTGCCTGATAAAACAAGTGTTAGATAATCAAATTACACAGACATTTGAAAATAATTTATTCACATTTTGTTAATTTCCCAATATGTTGATGTAAAGTGTGGCAACTTAGACCGATACACATAAGCTGTATGTTTTGGGTTGACGATAACTGATAGTGACTTAAAGAGAGATGTTCAAGAAAATTAAAATACCGAGGACAAAATGTATGTTCTACTTAAAGCCATTTATATTGCATTTAGTGCCAACACAAAACAATCATAATTCGAAATAATTCTAAACACTGTCAGCATGCCACACAGAAAAATGTTACCCGATGGACTAATGTGTTTGATGTGTCCGATAACATGATTTTCATTTTAGATTGTAAAACATCCAACTTATTGTTATACAAACTCCTCAAAAGTTCCGCACTTATCTTTTACTTTAGAATGTATGTGGATTGGTCCTACCCTTTGGCTTCAGCTTTATTGCTTCTGCAGCCGCTGCTGTTTTAACACGATCTTACCCCGTACCTGACCTGTTAGATGGCAAACGCATGTGGAAGATGTTCAAACTCTACAGCAATTCATTTCGATCCGTTGGCCCTTATCTAATTTTGGGTCAGACACTATTTGGAACAGCGTTGGTTTACGCTATGATCGATAGTAATCAACGCCTACTCGAACATCAGAAGCTTGATCGTAGTGTGGATTTACATAATCAAGAATCTGTCAAAGACTAGATAAAACTTTAGTGTTTATTGTAAATTGGTTATTATCAAACTAATATAGTTGTTCTTCATTGCAATAATCTTCTTAACTCTTAATAATACTAGAAGAAGTTACCAACCTGGTTTTATTTAAATACAGGCAACAAAATGTCAAATGAATACACAAAGGTATTGCATTCTTTTTGCACTGCTCATTTTCAAATTCTGAGTTTCTTTAATCTCTTTTAAACTACGTATAATTTCTAATATAATATAATTTGACTTTATTTGGATTTTTTAAATCGAATAATCATCAGGTTTTACAATAGTGTGTAACACATTAACATAACTCATCTGAAACTCATGATCACATTTATATTACATCGCTAACACGCGGTTGTAATTTCCGTACAACGGTGAGTTTGAGTATTTTGAGTGAATTTTTCAACTACAGTCATAACCGTAATCTATATTACCGTCTATTGCACATGAGCGTGCTACCATAGATTTTTCTTTAGTAATCTTATGAAAAATGCTTTAAACGATACTCCGTCAGTCAATCGGAATTCAGTACAGACTATATCACACTGATGTAAATAAAACAGTTATCAGATGAATTACCACTGACCATTATTTCGAATAACCTTATGATGCTCTATGCACACATCTTATGCAGTCGTTTCATAGAAATGTTGTTTGACTCAAAGTTTCACTCATCATATTTTATCTAGAAACTAAATTAGTGTCTTCGAATTGATTACTTCAACTGGTGTCCGTCAGGGATGTCCACTTTATCCATTCTTGTCTAATTTTGTCATAGATCTGCTTCTAGATATAGCATTATCTTCGTCTAAATTTTCAGGAGTGGACCTTCTGCCAGGAGACACGCTTGTTGACCTAAAGTATGCTGATGACATAGTTCTACTTGGTGAAAACGCTGACGAAATGCAGTCTCCTGACTACCCTGAGCAACAATCCAAGCATGTCCGGAATGCGGTTCTCCACATCGAAATGCAAAATGTTGCTCCAGGATTGGTTTGTATCGGCACCTGAACTAGTGATAAGGAGTAACACAGTTGAGCAAGTTGACCGCCTCACTTATCTCGGGAGTCTCATCAGTGCTGACGGCCTGATGACTGACTAAATCTCATCACGAATACAGAAGGTTCGATTGGTTTTTGCCAACGTTCTTCACTTATGGCCTAGGCGAGGTATCCGCTTGCTACTCAAAGGACATGTCTACTGAGCAGTAGTTCGCTCCATCCCACTTGATTGCTTTGAAACATGGCCAGTCAGAGTAGAAGATATTCATAGGTTACTGGTTTTCAATCATAGGTCTCTCCGAAGAATTGCTCGTGTATCATTGGACAACGGAGTAAGCAATGCTTTTATTAGGAAATGGGTGCTAGGTAAGGATGGCAGGTCAATAGATAAAGTATTGAAACTTCATCAGTTGAGTTGTTTGGGATATGTGTTACGTATGCCTAACCACCGACTACCTTGTCGAGCTATGTTTTGCCATGTCAGAATAGGTTGGAAGAAAGCTAGGGGCAGCCGAACCAAAGCATGGCAGAAATCCATGAAGTCACTGACAAGTGGACTGAGTCATGTCAGTAGGTGTAGATTACCTGGTTGAGGTCCGCGAGATGATAATAATCGATGGTTAGGGACTCTGAACGACATGGCCGAAAACCGTTTGCAATGGCGCCGGTGCACTCATTCTTTGTGTTCTGTCAAATCCTAACCGTCAGAATTCATCACCTTTATCTTTTTCTTTTTAAGTTTATTTCACTAGATCATACTTCTTAAATCATACCTTCGAACCCTAATTTGTCCGATTACTGCTAATACCTTTACTACTTCTACTACTATTGGATTTGAATAGACAATTGCGTCTGTTTGCTAATGTGTTGTGGCAACCTAAACTGATGTACATACGTACGAAGTTCTTCGTTTTAACTGACTGACTAAGTATCGTATTCTATATCATTATGGCTCTCAACCGAGCGCCTGCGCTTGATGACTTATTTGGAAGTTATGCAAACATCATGAACCTTAAATTAATTATGGATTATGTATCAAGTTTCTAAACTGATCTTATTGATCAGTTGGTTATTGTATCATTCTTATTGTGAAAAAACAGTTTACCAACTGAATAACAATAAATCACCGCATCGTAATGTCTAAAAGCATCAAATATTTTATAATGTTGAGAGTTTCTGTCTTCAGTTTTATCGCGTTGTCAAAACGTGGCAGATTTTGGATTTTGAGAGTGTTATTCTCCCATAATGACCTGATTTTTTGCATGATACTTAATAATTCTTCATCTAGCATTTAACTATATATTGATCAAACGGTCATATTCAAACCTGTTCGAGAAAATGACTTTTTTAGTTAATCGGAGGGCCAACCGGATAGTATTAGATGGTGGCAAACGTGTTATGAAATAATACTGAATGCTAACAACTTCACCTTTCTCCAAGTAGTTGAATGAATGTCAGTAAAAATTTCACCTGTCTTGGAATTCTTATCACTCTTCGTCGATATTTACTCAGAGCGTCTTTAGAAAGCTCGTTTAGTTGTACCGACTTATAGGATAGGTGACAAAATGGCGAGGACCTGTTCTGTATCATTCTATGACAGAGAAACATGACAAATTAAGGTAGAAGACCTATGTAGGTTGCACGCTTTTGATTATAAGTGTCTTCGATGTACTGCTCGCATGTCGTTGAACAGGGGTAGACAGTATTGTTAGACATTGGGTACTAGACAAATACGACAGTTTAGTTTCTGACATCATAAATTTTCATCAACTGAGATGGTGGGGACATGTTCTATCTCTGCCCAATCGCCACCGACATCGATATGCCATGTGGATTGGGGTAGGAGTGAGTTGAAAAAAAGATACCGAATCAAGACGTGGAATCACTGGTCGTTGAACGAAGTCGGGGTGATAAATATAAACCATTTGGTTTAGATTCCCACAATTACTAAGATCTCTGGTTGCAGACTGATTGATATGGCTTATGACCAATCACAGATATATTCTCTCTTTAACTTTTGCCACTTTGTCCATATCTCCATTCTTTCTTTTTGAACCATACTCTTTGTCTGTTGTTCATCACTAGCGATGATACTACTACTATTTTGAATTGTTTGTCGTTCATTCTGTTAATTTCGACTTTGATTTCGCATGGAACCCTTGGTAATGCTTCATTTTGCTAGCCTCTATGTTGATTATGACTGACAATTCAACATAACGAAACCATTTATTGTTCTGTGGTGACTGGAATCTTTCTGGTTGACAAAAGGTTTTCTAAAGTTTTGTTCCGCAGATAGATTGTTATTCTGATATATCCATGACCCAGAAAGTATCTGCTTTCTTTATTGTGACCTCTAGAGCATGTTTCTACTCATTACCTTTTTATCCATAGATAAATGTTGACATTGGCGGTTGCAGAAATTGTCTATCCTCTCTTCATCACCTGATTGGAAAGTATGCTGGTACGTTTATAAATGTTTTAAAATAAATTCGCAAATATAAAGTTCTTCATCCGGTTAAACTACAGCAGCATCTTTGTGGTTGACGCACTCAGCTGTTGACAAGCATGTCCTAAATCCAAATCCTACTACGTCAAGTTAGTATCACTGGTCTCCATAGTGTTTAACTCTAAGCTGAATATATAAATCTGTACTTAGTAAAGTTGTTACATTATCGTTTATGAAAAATATCTCCGTGAAAACCCCACAATGTTTTTTTTTATTTCCGATAAAATCTTTTTGTAGAAGCGCACCATCCTGTGGACAATTCCAAAATAAAAGGAAATGCGCATACTTCTATTCACCACTAACTACTAACACTCTCATCACTATTATTAGATATGAGAGTAAAATAGTTTTCATCACTCAATATTTTAAAATTATTGACAATTGTCTTTACCGTATACATAAAAATTTAATTCTACATAAAAAAAATCATTTAAACTAATATATAAATTGATCATAAGCTTAATATATTTGTAAGGTCCCACTGAATCGAAATTCAATTCCTGTTTCATGACTCAGTGTAATTCACTTCAGAGAACAGAAATAAACAAAACAAATTAACACAAGTTTAGATAGTACGAATGACACAAAGCAAAATAATTTGAGTACAATCAAAATTAAAATAGGTCTGATCATATTCTTATCAATACTTTTTGTGATCCAGCTATGTGTACTTGTAGATGAGAGGGATATGATAGTTGTAATGTGGAAAAGTTCAACTCATTCGAAATTATCAAGTCAGATCTTGGAAATGATACGGCGAATTTGTTCAGTAAATCACACCTTGTATTATTATCCTTATCGTGAGCCGTGAATTTCATAAACCTGGTTTAGTTCCATATATCACCAGTTGAAGGAAAAATTTAGACTGTTGCACGCTACATCATAGATGATGTTCGTTGAGACCGTTTGGGTCATTTCCTCATCCAAACTGCGATTTCGTTAACCTTTAATTCATTGTTGATAAAACCCAGAATAGGATAAATACACTATACCTCACCCTAAGAAACAGACTAACCTTAAAGCGACATTTTGTATTTATTTAAAGAGGATAGCAGCATCCCGAATTTCTCACATTGTCACTCAGGTTGTTTAGAAGATACCTCTATTTGTCGTAAGCTTCACCATACTTTCTGCCAAGTTATGATATTTCTCTATTGTTTGAGACAAACTCTCTCTAATATTCACAGCGACAATTGATGTGCGTTGTTTGTCCTGTAACTTATGTACGATAAAAGTTCGTCTAGATTGTTCGTACGTATTTGCGCGATTTCGTCTCTGTATTTTTTAAGTCATGAATTGTAGTTATACGTTCCAGATTTCATGGTGGTTCAAGTACGGATGTCTTTTCTTGGAAGCTATCCAAGTTATAGGCGGTTTTGCCACTTGGCTACATAACTTCCAGAAGTGACTCCATAACCGTCCAACTAAATGCTTTCGAGTCACCTTTTCACCTTTCGAAATGGGTCATCGAGTTGATTGACTTCATCTCAGCCTTATATACAATAGAGCGAGCCAGCGTGTCTGCTTGGTTGATCATAAGATCATTAAAATTCAGCAGGGTTACCGCGAGTCCACTTATCCCTATAGGTGAGAGATAATTAACTTAACTAACGTCATCTATGTGAATGAAGACGAAGATTTTTTCAAACCAAATCTAGTGACATTATGGATTATTACAGTCTGTGATCAAACATCTTTGCTTACGGTGGTGGTGTTTCGTTCTCTGAGCCAGCTCAGAGAACGAAACACCACCACAATCATCCACCTGAGCTACAAGTTTTCTCCACCATCTCAAAATCTTTGCTTACGACTGTCGTTAAGTCACCGCACTTAACAAAGGGTACATTGAAGCCACTTAACGTAAACCTTGTGCGCCTTTCTGATCGGGATCGTTGTTTAATTTTACAAAGTCGTCTGCTGTACATTTAGGACCACTTTATACCGCCTCTATTTGGATTTCCTGTCCTGTACATTTCAGCTGACATCACACTGAATCGTTTGCTATTACCTCAAAAACTCGTGTGTTTAAAGTTTTTTTCATGTGCGGGGTAATGTAGCTTCACTTTAAATTTAAGCCATCAGCTCTACAGAATGCGAAACTCACCAGTTGAATTTCTGTGATTATTTGTTTCTGATGTCCACAATGTTTCTGAGACTGCAATACACAAAGATTCTTCTTACCATCGATGTTACTAATCTCCTTCGTTTTGTTTTCAGGCTATCGAGATTAGTGTCACAGATGACTAGTTCTCATTAATACTTTCTCGCTTTACTCACAGATACTTTGAGATCCTTCAGCTTCGAGTTATGATGATACGGAAACCGTCCAGGAGCATGTTCTGTCTGTCATGACATAGTTGGTTTATTTTGATTTTTAAATGCGTTTCTCAAACTGAAACGGACGCAGATTCCAGTTTACGAAAGTTTGTGTATATTTATTAATAAAAACTTTTTATTCGTAATGGGAACGCCAGTTACTTTTCAAACGTGTTTCTCTCGTTAACTGTTAGATTCCGAATGCCTTCTTATTCCGTAGATGTCATTTGTTTTCGTTTATGTCAGCTACTGGTTTAAACAGCAGAACGATAAATAAAGGTATAAATTTTTATCTAATTTATTTTTAGATATTAAGGAATATATAATTAATCCTGAGGAGAATCTCATATCAGTGCATCCAATTCACATAAAACGAGTAATCAATCTGTTGAAATTTGTTGGATACGATATTGAAGATGTTGATAGTCATTTATCGACTTACAATAAAACTGAGTCAAATGATGATATTTACTTCTTACCAAATTTAGATGATGACTTACAAGTTAGTTATTGATTTGATTCTTTGTTTTGTCATTTTCAAAGTTAGCTTATTAGATTGATTACCTCAAATAAACTTTTTTTAATTGGTAATATCGGATCAGAGATTAAATTATTCGACTTTCGATCATATAATTAATTGTTAATGCTAATCCCATCTCACTTTAATTTTCGATCAGACTGGTATTGTCACTAGCTTTAACACAAAAGCCCAGTATAAAAATCTGTATAATTGATTGATCTGTGAACAATATCAAGTTTGTTTATTCCTGTAACTAAATTGACCAAGTTACAACATGATTATTGGTTTCAGTGATTCAACATCACTTTTACGATATATAAATTTGTGTATGTTACTACTCATTATTTACTGCTTGCTGAACTTTTGAGAAAACAACTTTACTTTTTTGTGGAGAGTGCTGAAGGCTAGGTAGATGTATAGTAAGTCTCTTGAGGTCATTATGAATATGGTTATCGACAGACATATGAAATCTTTCAAACTCCTGGCAGCTGTTATCAGATCCTAACCATCCACTCCATTTACATTTTTTGCCTTGTATATCTTCGTTGGGGACGTTAAATCCCATGAACTCACTTGAGAAGGGTCCTAATTTTGGATTTTTTTACGTTTTCGCGCATAAGTCGCTCAGTCGACCTTGAGCTCACGGAAGGTCCTTGAATGTCATTGGTTGATGGACTGTTTTAGTACGCTATTTTGTGGCTCGCCCAAGGGCGTTGCTATCATTGTATAAATAAGCTTGGTTTGTGTGCTTAGTAACCTCTCATCTTCTGAGTGCTTGTATAATACATTCTCTACTCCTTATCAAGACTTCTTGCTATAGTTAGCCAGGGCCGGTTCAATGGATTAGAATAGCCTATCATGTCACTGCATCATTTATCTTCGCTGCGTTTACCGAGTAAGGTGAACTCCTAATAGAATTCAAGCATATCAATCTTCTGATAGAACTAGACGCCAATACGCTAAAACTCATGCACTCAATCATAGTTAAAGGATATAAGAGCTCTACAACACCGTATCTAGCAAATATACTATGTAGCGAACAGCTTGTAGGAGCTGACCTCGTTGAAAAAATTCCTTGAATATTGTGCTAACTAAAAGTTGTATAAATTCTTATCTTAAAAACGTTTCATTTATTTCAAACAGTGTATTTTCTTATTCCATTAATATATGTACGCAGTTGCCGGCTGTTTTGTTTCTGTATGGGAAACTTATTGAAATATTACATGCTAATAATCATATACTGTACTAAACACATACTATCAGATAACGATATTAACAATAATAGAAACTAAATCTTCCGTTTCCTGCCACTTACCTCCAACCACTTGACATTTCAACACAGCGCTTGCGATGTCCAATCATTGAGACTAGTGGCCACTTTGCAAATCGATCGATGGAATTCGACCATAACCAAGGAGATCATACAAAGATAACATTTGTCACTACTACTCAGCCATCAATCACCTGTAAAAATCTCAGCCCTGTAGCATTTCACTCAAAGTTCAAGTAGCCTAACAGTAACATCAGAGACTGTAAAGCTGAGTCATGCGAGTTTAAATGCCACAAGATTGTGGTGTTTTGTACAATATATCAAGCAACAAAATCACATTAATCAATCACGTAACCAATAGCCAGAATTACAAGTGCATTTGTAGATTATAAAATTCATTATCAGTAGAGAAGTTCAGAAATCTCACTTGTATTTAACTGAATTCATTTGCAATCAGTGTCATTGTGGAGCATAGCAAAAATGTTATTTGTGATTTTTTTAAAAAATAATTCATCTAAATATAATGATTACAATAAATCGGCGTAGTGGTTCAAATTTTTTGAAAAAGAAAGTCAACTGATTCTCATTAAAATCTAATAAACTATTGAATATTTTATGCCAGTAATCACTCAGTTGGTATTTGCATCTATTTATCATGTCCAACTATCACCTAGATAGATTCTTTATTCCCATTAACAATTAATCTGCTCTTCTTTTACTTTTATATCATATAAAATAACTAATCCACATAAAGGATATGTGAATTTAATTTTCTTTTTTTAATTACAGATCAATTCTGTGACATCCAAACGCCGCAAACGACTTGATGATGATAATTATCACACTATAAAACAAAATGAACATTGTATTATAGCCTCCAAATTAATAGCAATACTTCCACATGAAGTTGAATGTTGTCGATCACATCTGGTGCCAGGCTGGTGTGTATCAGTTCACTCAGGTCATTATCTTAGTAAAATTAATCAGTATTTACAATCTTTTGTTCCACTATCCAAAGAACTCTGTCATATTAAACGAATAGATAGCTGCCGATTAATTGGAACTAAATCAACTTATGTCTTCTTACAGATAGCCAAACCAAGGTTTGTACTAGAAACGTCGTAATTATGTATCCAATGCGAATTAGTATTTGTTTCTTCTGTTTTAATTCATTTTCTGTGTACAGGCTCATTTAATGGACTTCACGTCACGGATTTTCTAAATCGAACTAAACAGAATGGTTTTCTTCAAACCTTGACCTTCATTTTTTTTGTATGGTGAAGGTATGATTACGGAATTGCTAATTTTGATACCTTCGAATAAGCCAATAATAGCTAACTAATAATGAGTTCGTTGAAGTACGGTCAGTAGCGGGCAGAGTTCGCTTTCCTTAAAAAGCCTTCATGGACACTGCAAGGAAAGTTCTACTCGATGCTTTTTCGCTGCAGGGATGTTATTGACTGAAGTGACATGACAAAAAGCTGATTTCCAACGCTTAAACCGGGTTGATGGGCACAGAGGACTCATCAACAGGAATTTTAAAACCTTGATTCCAAACCTACAGTGCACATGGGTTCCATAATCCTCCTGAGGGATCAAATGGGTCATAAACCCACATTTGATCACCGGTTACGATGGGATAGCAACCTCTGACGTTTTTTTGCTGCCTTTTGAATTAAAAGGTTATGCGAACGACCGTTTAAGAAAATATCAGACTTTGATCTAAGCTACCGAGCAATACCCCAGCTCTTCCAAAAATATGACAATGAGTAATTATGAAGTGACTCACTCGCTCTGCCTCAGTACCTACTCCGACGGTATTTATTACCTACTTAATTCAAGTGTTTTGGTATTATCTTACTCCCCCTTTTTATTTTGTTCTACTTCGATCAGGTGTAATTATGTTTTTTGACCATTCTCAATGTTTACACACATACGCGCGTGATGACAGATAGTTTTAGTTATCCTTGCAAAATATTAGCACTGACGTATGTTGTCTGTCCGAGACCCATGTTCAGAAAAAACTAGAAATTGGCCGTCCATCAGTGGCATTGAAAAGCTTGTTTCATATTCGCCTATCCATGGACCCTTGTCATCTTCTTCTGGTTTTTGATGGCGTAGACATCACGTGCAGCTCAAGAGTAAAGTCAGAATTAACCAACTGGATCCCTATTTAAAGTCATGCAAGTTGTGTTAAGTTAAAACCTGCGCTTAAGGGAAATTGAATCAATGTGAAAACAGTGTCTTTTTGTTATTCCCAACAGATTGCATCTCAGATGCAATTTGGGATGTCTTACAACCACTTAAACGTTTCAATAAATCACGTTCTACAGGTATTGTAGTGCTAACTGGAGATTGGGATCAGCTGGTCCGACATCTAAATACAAAGGAGAGTCGTCTGGATGATCAGTGGTTACTTGTTAACTAGCTGCAGGTGAGACAATGATGACCGTCTCCTGTTGCCTTGCGCAGACTACGACTAGTTTCTGGTCAGCACCCACTTTTTATATTGTTATCAGTGATGCACTGTCTCGTGTTCTCTCTTCACAACTCATGCCTGGATTCAGAATAGTTCTATAATGACCGTCTATCGCTTGTTTGATTGTCACTCCTTTGAGAGTACGCATTTGGACTCTGATCATGCCTTAATCTGAGCCAACCATATCTGACGTTTTAGTGGCTAGCAACTTTATTTTTGTGGACGGAATAGTGTAAGGAAAGTGGCTTCTGCATCCGTCGCAACGAAATATCGTTCCGCATCAGGTTCAGGGCTAATATTCAGTCCAACAAAAAGTATAAATAAGCATTGGGTTCGTTTTGCATGAATTCGGGTTAATGGCTAATTACATCTGTGGCGTTGCAAAACGTCTCACCTATAAATACTCGGCTTTCATAGGCTTCTTACAACTCTTTTAAGGGCGTCAGGCTACTCTAGCTAACTGCAAGTTTAGTATTGAGCGCATATTTATTCACCGGTTTTTATCTGGTTATTTTCAGAAGATACAATTTGGACTTATTAGCTAAAATTAAATTTACTTCGATTGGTAATAACTTTCCTAAAGAACTAATTCTACAGTTTGCAGAGTAATATACGTCAGTGTCTCATATGTAGCATGACAAATCGATGTTTTACTATTGATACTTTTCAGGTTATACTGAGGTGTTACTTTTGTTCAACCTTATTGATTTCCTTACCTCCATTTTTCCCAGCTATACATGGTTAGACGCCAATGCAACTTTAACTTCAATGTTCAACGAACTACAGCTGAATTCATCCGATAACCAGTGTATTGGCACATCACCAATACCATGCTGGATACCACTTCACGAACCGTTAACTCGTAAGCACCAACTCCTCTACTCATTTTCGAATGGATCACAAGAGGAGAAACTTACCTCATTTACAAATTCACTCAATCAGCCAATCGTGTTAGGTTGGCCATCCACATTACGAGCCTGTCCTGAGCTTGAAGGACTAGTGAATGTTGGACGAAACCTATCATTGTCATGCTTCTCAGAGCTAGAGCTAAAAAAGTAGGTTGTTTAATCCTTAAAATTTATGTATTGGAAATTATTATATATGGTACTCATGTGTTAAACAGATTTCATACTACATTGTTATTAACCGGCAAACTTTAGTGTTATCTAATGATGGAGAAGCATCAACCAATCATTTGCAAAGTAGAGGTTGGTATGTATGTACGTCAGTTCAAGTTGCCAGTGCCCCGCTATTATAGAGGTGGAATTGTTCTCCTGAACAACAATGAAAGCTCCACAACCAAAACAACCAGCTCAGAGAACGAAACACCACCACAATCATCCACCTGAGCTACAAGTTTTCTCCACCATCTCAAAACCTTGGAGATGCTGCACGAGAAATGATATTATTCAACCTGCTAAATATGATGGTATATTTAATCATTCACACACTTCAAAACGACAACCATTATCTCCTCGAATGCTAACCTTCCTTGAACTTTATGTATATGACCACTTACCCGTAACAACTGTTTGCCATTATTTCATATCGAATTCAAACGCATTATATGCGTATACTCATTTATCTAAGTTATTCAAATAGCATTGCGAATTTCCTATGAGACTGTATGTCTGTAAGCCTAATCTAAGTATTTTATGTTCATGTTTTTGTTACATAACACTTTTTTTCAAACTTAATACTGTGATTCGCTTCGTCGTAGATAAGTAAAACCTAAATATATATAGAATTCAGCATACTTGTTTAGAATCGTCTTCATGTTGTTCAATAGATGCAGTGAGTTTTTGATAGCAATCGATGCCTAACTCTGTGCAACTTACCTAGAGATCTTAATAAAACCTCAAGCTCTCGAACCCCTCACTGTTTACTCTAGTTTTGACAATCAGGTTGTCTTATTATTCTCAGTACCGCGCTTGTTTTAGCTAGATGTACATTATCGATTTCCTTAGTTACGTTACGGCATAAAATGTTAATACACCAAAGATTTCTCACATTGAACACTGATACTTTGGTTATCTTTTTCAGGCATTCTTTATGGCTTGAACGTGTTTCTGTCTTGTCGAAACAAGTGCAAGAACTAAATAATCTACACCCGCAGTCATGTGCAGGCGTTGATGGTCCGGCTTGTGCAGTTATCATTGTCGACCCAAAGTCGAATATTGCATTAGCAGAATCAACTACACCTACGGCAAAATCAGACATATCTTGGTTAGATCATGCAGTATTACTTGCTGTATCAGCTGTCGCTAAATTGAGAAAGGATTCAGGAAATCAGTACTCTGACTTCTACTTATGCACAGGTTTTGATGCGTATGTTTCACTTGAACCATGTCTAATGTGTGGTATGGCTTTACTTCACAATCGCATTAGACGGGTATTTTGCTGCCAACGGCTTGTGGGTGGCGGTGCGTTTACTAATGCGAGTCGTCTTCATGTCCAAAGACAACTGAATCATCGTTTCCGAGTATTTACACCGCCGTAAATGTTTGTTTCATTTACTTTATGCGTATATACTAATTGTAAATGGAAATTAATCTTTTGTTACCTCTTTATCAAGTGACTTCACATGTCATACCTAATTTCTTTGCTGCTCATTACGACCATATATCTATCCACTCGACTTCTGCCCAGTTTCCCTGTCATTTCGGGCATATTGGGCCTAAAACTCCTTGTTGCGTTTTGACTTACTGTGAACCACAGTAAGGTCTAGAGTCTACATTCTGAGGTTCGTATTCAAATAGTAATAACGTAGCATCTTTGATTTCTCCGTTTAGCTACTTAGAGCTAACCGACCGACCCTAACTCGAAATTATCTTCCAGCAGCAAAGCGTTCGTGACGCTTTTAATATGTATATAATTAAAAAAAGAGAATTCAAGTTTTGTTCGTAGTCTTCTGAATAATTTTCCGAATGTTATGAAATAAGTCTAACAAATAAATATGGCCTCTTCTGTCGTAACACTTTTTACATCTGACAATTGGCGGTTCATTTTTCAACTTAAACAACTAGAGAGCTCGAGGTGCGTTTCCTTTTCTTTAAATACACAATATTGACTGATCTAC
This sequence comes from Schistosoma turkestanicum, assembly GCA_944470395.2. NCBI lineage: Eukaryota > Metazoa > Platyhelminthes > Trematoda > Strigeidida > Schistosomatidae > Schistosoma > Schistosoma turkestanicum. Next base: position 13,880,969 of record OX103972.1, on the reverse strand, counting down.
GTCTGTTGTAACGCTTGCTTAAACACTTCCCAGCTAATTCCTATTGCTTAGTATTCTCTGACCACGATAGACTGGACAAGTTCCAAAGAATCAAAAACACGGTGGAACAGGAAAGGATTATATTCCAAATAGCAAGGTTAAATGGAAATAAGAAGGCGAAGGCAAAATAGATACAACGTTAGTTTCTTTATAGCATTTACATGAGAAGCTTCTGCATCGTAATTCACGTGATCGCCTAGAATAGATTTAGCCAATCAGCGTGCAGCTAACGACACGATAGTTTTCTACCCTGTTCTCCAAGAATCGACCAGGCGCTGATTGGATAGGAAATTAGCAAATCAGCGCACAGCAACGTAGTCATGCTTTAATTCCATCTGTCCCACTAACAACGTCAGTGCCTATTCTGGTCGTAAGTGACAGATTAAGTTTGACGACAACTATATTGCTCAGTTGCATCACGCCTCACTGGGCAAAACTGAGTCACTAGTCGTATAAAAGCTGAGGTTAAATTCAGCGGATCAATTGAAAATACTGAGTAAATTGATAGAGCTAAACAGAATATGCAGAAACTGTAGCTAACCATCAATCAATCAACAGCAACTTAGAACTTCGTACGTACGTACAGTGGAATAAACTTAAAAAGATAAGGGTGGTGAGGAACTCTGAAGGTTAGGGTCTGAGAGAACACAGAGAGTGGATGCACATGCACCACTGCAAACGATTTTGAGCCGCTCAAGGTCTCTAACCATCGGCGACTTTTGACTCGCGGACCCACCCAAGTAGCCTACATCTACCAACATGACTCATTCCACTTGTTAATGACTTCACAGATTCGTGCCATGTTTTGGCCGCCCCTAGGTTTCGTACAACCTACTCCTACGCCACAAAACATAGCTCTTCAAGGCAGTCGTTGGTTAGGCATACGTAACACAGTCAGTCAGTCAGTTGCAACGTAGAACTTCGTACGTAAGTACATCAGTTCATGTCGCCATACCACATCAGCACAGAGATATAATTGTCAATTCAAATCCAATAGTAGAAGAGGTAGTAAAGGTATTAGAAGTAATCGGAGAGGTTAGAATTAGAAGATATTATTCACGAAGTATGATTCAATGAGATAAGTTTAGAAAGTAAAAATTAGAGGTGTTGAAGAATCCAGAAGATTAGGATTTGAGAGAACACAAAGAATAAACGCACTGGCGCCATTGCGAACGATTTTGAGCCATGTCGTCATTCAAGGTCTCTAACCATCGATTATTATCATCTCGCGGACCCCAACCAGGTAGTCGACAATACCGACATGGCTAAGTCCACTTGTCAATGACTTCATGGATTTCTGCCATGTTTTGGTTTGGCCGCCCCTAACTTTCTTCCAACCTATTCCTACACCACAAAACAAAGCTCGACGAGGCAGTCGGTGGTTAGGCATACGCAACACGTGTCCCAACCACCTCAACTGATGAAGTTTCACCACTTCATCTATTGATCTGCCATTCTTACCTAGTACCCGTTTCCTAATAACAGCGTTGCTCACTCGGGTGTCCCACGATATACGAGCAATGCTTCGAAGACACCTATCATCGAAAACCAATAACCGACGAGTATCTTCTACTCTCACTGGCCATGTTTCACAGCCATAAAGTAAGACGGAGCGAACCACTGCGCAGTACACTCGTCCTTTAGTCAGCAAACGGATATCTCGCCTACGCCATAAGTGACGCAGGTTGGCAAAAGCCAATCGAGCCTTCTGTATCCGAGCTGAGATTTCGTCAGTCATCAGCACTGATGAGACTCCCAAGATAAGTGAAGCGGTCTACACGTTCGACCACTTCACTCCCTATCACTAGTTCAGGTGCCGATGAAACCCAATCTTGAAGCAACATTTTGCATTTCGAGGGGGAAAACCGCATCCTGAACATGCTTGGATTGTTGCTTAGGGTAGTCAGAAGACTCTGCATTTTGTCAGTGTCTTCACCAAGTAGGACTATGTCATCGGCATATTCTAAGTCAATAAGCGAGCCACCTGGTAAAAGGTCTACTCCAGAAAATTCAGACGAGGATAAGGTTATTTCTAGGAGCATGTCTATGATAAAATTAAACAAGAATGAAGAGAAAGGACATCCCTGACGGACACCACTTGATGTAGCGAATTCCAGTAAGCTTCAAACAAATACGCGCTCGCACTAGGGCATGATCTGAATCTAGACATGTGCTCCAGAACGAGCGACAGTCCTCTATCGAACCCCTCCATCGGTGGCTGATGGCGATGTGATCTAGTAACACATGTCCCAATCACCTCAACTGAAGTTTCAATACTTCATCTACTGTACTGCCATCCCTATCTAATACTCGTTTCTTAACGAAAGCATTGCATAGTCGGTGGCCCCTGGATATTCGTGCAATGCTTTGGAGAAACCTGTGATAGAAACCAGTAACCTACGAATATCTTCTACCCTAAGTGGTCATGTTTCACAGCCATTAAGTAGGACGGAGCGAACTACTGATCAGTACACTCGTCCTTTGGTCAGCAAACGGATATCTCGCCTACACTATAAATGACGCAGGTAGGTAAGGGCCGATCAGGCCTTCTGATTCGTTGTTGAGACTTCGTCGCACACCAGGCCATCAGCACTGATGTTGCGTCCCCGAAACGCGCATAGAAGATCCGAGTGAAATAATCCAACTTATTTCACCTAATGCAGATAGCGAAACAGCACGCTTTATGCTTCGTGTTTTAGGTAGCCCCGAAGCCGCTTCCCGTCGCCTTGCCTGAGTAGGTATAGTATTAAGTCCTAGGGCAGAACTAGCTCTCTTGAATTGAATCCAGGTACACAATCATTTTTGCGCTGTCCGACTAAACGGGACGATACAGACTCGGAAAGATAGGGACACGCCGTTGACTCTTCGTCGTATTTGCCTACGCTCCCACTGACTGCAGCTGACCATCACTCATAGGACAAAAATCGAGGGCTGTTATGGTAGGTTGGGATAGATACAGGGTAAAAGTAGCCGTTCGTTCTAGCTTTTGTATGCGAAATTCTCCACTGAATTTGGACCCATTTACTCTATTCGAATCCTGTTTCCAGTAAGACTTGTATAGTGTCTTTGCCTGTTCATATACGGTTGATCTAGTAGTCTGTTAGAGGCTTCCATAACAATCAAACCTCAAACATTGAAAGCATCTTTAATTCGAATGGCCTCACCTAAGATTATCAGAGTTCAGTAATGAGTTGGGAAACGCTACCACAAAAAAGAGAGCGATGATCTAACGTTTTAGCCAAACTAATTCGTCATGCTTGATACTTCAATTCTCTCTACTACAAGAAACGAGCGTTTGCCAGTATCGACTAGTTGATTTTTAAATAATACCAACTCAACCAACATATTGTTTGAACGTTCGTAGACTGATCTTTTTCATACTCAAACATTTAATCAAAACATAGGACTGGTCTGTGCCATTTTTTGTTCTGTCGCACTGCCTAAGAGTTGGTACACGGACGAGAGCCTAAATTCGTGAGAACAAAGCACCGCGGCCACAAGACGACCGGACTACAGCTACAAGATCTATTTTAAAACTGTGATGTCCACAAATTAAGGTTACACTTCTGTGAGAAAAATTAACAACTAGGGACCTTCTAACGCAAGTAGATCTTGTTGTTCATACCATGAGAAAGGCTTAACTGGCCAGAAGCTTGAATAGACAAGCATATGAACATAATATACATGGATTATTTAACAAATCAGCAGGATGCTATTTAGAAACAAGCGTCGGTATTAAAAACTCTTGGCCAACTGCGGTATTATATCGCTCGCATATCGTAATAAAAACTAGTTAATATATACGAAAAGCGATGGCCTGGTAAATGTTGATTGCACAGTTACCTTAATGTCTAAAAACAAAGATGAATCACCCAAACAGGATCACTCTTTATTTTTACATATATATTTCTCTGTATCTGAGAGCCAAATTTGCCGAGAAGTAGGGTGGATGTCACTAACAACTTTATTACATGGTTGGTGATTTTATACTATACAATTCGAAATGCTTCAATAAAATAGTTTATTTACATAGGTAAACCAAGTAAATGTCATTACTGTTCAGTCTTAACCTTTTTAGGTGCCCTGAGGGAAGAAAATTATACGTATAACTACAACTTACCGATATTGGGCAGTCACCATTGCATGGCCACGCTCGAACGGTTCAAGAGTAACCTGTTCACGTGGGGTAAATTGTAATTTTCGAAGTGTATCGACTTCCTTTGCAAACACCACCTCAGGAGCAGCAACTGAGTCGATACATGAAGCTTTGATGGATATAACGGCGTGACCACCGTTTTTCAAGTAGTACTCGGCGTTAACTCCTACTATTCTTGACTGGTCAGGTTGAGCAACATCCGCAAAGATACAATCCACCATACCTAAAGCATGTAAGCCACTGATTCATACATACCAACTAGCATTCTATATTTATGAGGATGTCTAGCATCTTCTATGATTGGAACCACATTTGTTCGATGTTTAGCGACATTCAAAAGGTCGCGTCCGGAACGATGAGAAAATTCTACGGCATACACTACTCCATCTGCTCCGACAACATCAGAAACATGGGAGACCGTAGTTCCACTAGCAGCTCCCAAATACAAAACACGACTTCCTGGTTTGATATGAATTTGATCAAGCCCATTAACTATGCCAGCTGCCAATTTTGACCGGAAAGGATTCCACACTCTGTATTCAATTTTGCCACCGGCGTCGTCTTCGACACTGATCCGCTTCTCACCGTATACCGACTCACCAACGACTACGTTCCTCGTTACCAGGCAGTCCTCTTTGCCTTTGGCAACGAAAATACCTTCATGTCTGTGGGGTTCTATCATCACTTTTTTCCCTCCTCTCATTCCTCCACGTCCACCTCTTCCTCGTGGTGTGCCTCTGTTGAAACCCCCACGACCTCGACCACCAAAGTCACCTCTCCCTCTTCCACGTCCACCGAAGTCGCCTCCACGACCACCTCGAAAGCCGCCTCTTTCGCTGAAACGCCCACCTCTCCCGCCACCTCGATTTCCATCACCTATGCTTTTTTCACCACCAAAACTATGTCTTTGGCCTCCTCTACCTCGTCCACCTCTAAAACCGTCTCCTGATTCTATGACATCAGAGTAACAAACTTAATATTAGTCGACAACCAACCTGGCTTCATCACAGCAATGCACGCTGTCGTAACGTCTTACTTGAAAATGTGTCCAAGGTCGAGATGGAGATTACCATCCTCAGTAGCAAGCAGATTATTACAATTTTTGATGATCGTTAGGGCGTTTATGTCTACAAATTTGTTGATTATTTCTTAATTGTACTAACTGACTGATGAAACACCATCTAATAGAAAGACGTACTTCATTTTCAATTAGTTCCATCAGAAAAGTGCAAGCCTAAATGTGCTTGAGATCTCTGTCTCAGTACAAAATATTTATTTTCAAAACGGTTGTGAACTGAATAGATGAACTACTCACTTAACTGGCTTCGGTATCCAGTAGTTGTGTATCACCGTATCTGCTAGATATGAGCAATTGAAAAATGTCAGTTAATTATAGTGACTACTGTTTTGAGTCCCTGTGAATATGTTTCTTTCTGGAGGACTCTTGAAAAGTAGCTTAGAACGTCTCGAATGGTAAAGAGTCTCAGAAAATGACTACTAGTAAAGAGTAAAAAGTATGCCTGCTGTCCCTTCTGCTACGTTGTGCTATGAGTTTCTTGGTACTCCCCTTAAGTTTTTTGTTGGATCTTAAGTAGGTATTTACGGGGATGATCAAGAGATTTTAAGATGTTTTAGGTCTTTAGAAAGTAACTTTTGAGACTCCTTAACTCTAACAAATGTAGATCGGCAACTTTAGTGCCGATTGAACTTGAACTGTCCACAAATGCTTCCCTCACTAGTTCGTTTACATTTTTCCTAGTGGTATCCTTAAATTTTCAGCATTCGAAGAGCACAATTACTGAATGATTCTGCTGGTCTTTCTATGTCCTCCTTGAGCAGGTTATTAACCGTCCCACTCACTCGTCCTCTGATCTTCAGAATCCTCTAGTCACGCCGTGAACTTCGATCTCTTGATACTACTCTCTTAGGTAGCAAGTTCTGGGAAACGCTCTGATGCATAATAGTGCTACCACCAATTGTAAACCATCCTGTTTACGTCAAAAAAGTTCACTCCTGCCATCCATTTTCATTTTCAATATTTTACACCATCTCTTGCATTTCAGAACTTCTACTTTGTCTGCTGATGACAGTCAGATCTGTTCAAGTTTATTCTTGATTTATTTGGTAGTTTCATCACGGATTATACACTGCCGTTATGCCACTGAGTACGATCCCATCTTGGTTATTACAACCTGTCTTGTTGTCTGTTGGTATAACATGTTTATTATTGCTCCTTGATTCAAAGCTAATGCTATCATTGGCAGTGCCGTCTCCCAGTTACTTCCTATATCTGTAACTATATCTTTAGTGTAAGATTATTCTGTTCCGCTAGCTCACTAGTCTACCGATAGTATAAAGGTGTACGGATCTTCTTGATGCCCAGATGACCTGCGTGAGATAAAAACTTGACTCTCGCAAAGCAGGAACCTAGATCCATCAACAAAATTGAAGAGACGCCCTGTTTAACCACACTGTGCTAAATTATTTCCTCCGTGGAAGTCCATCCGTGCTAGTCAAAAGTAGCAACCGCATTCCCTCACGTGTGACGTGTTCTGACATCATCAACCAGTACTAACCTCCACTTGAAATTTGCGGGCAAGCATGGCATATACTACTCACAGGGGTAAATACTATTCGAAAAATCATGAAATTCTAGAAGCTTCGGCTTAGTAGTCTGTACGGGTTTTCAAGAACTGTTCCCAATTTGAAAAATCCCAAGGTAATTATTAATCGCCCGTAGTTATTTCTCTTTTGCTCAACTTCGATTGTAAGATGATGTACATGACCCTGAATTCAGTGTTTGCTGCATCTGTATCTCCCCTGCGATGTTTGAGAACGAATCCCGTAAGTTATGAAAGGGTGGTTTCTTAACTTAATTTACTAGAAATTTCAATCAACCCTGTATCCAGAGAGAAGCAATTTTCAGGAACTGTATCATTCCTTGAAATGATAAGCAAGAAAGTGTGAAATCTTCGATTATAAACTTGTTTGACGAAATATAACTCTAATTGGAACTATTCGTTAATGATACCGTTCAGTGACATTCACTATGATCTGTAAAGCAGAAAATTCAGGTTCAGTCAAACATTAGTATTTCAAGTCAGTCAACAACAAGGATTTTCATTTGCCCAAAAGTCTTAGGTGGACATTTTCACTGAGTAACATCTAGCACGAGGCCTAGCCCAAAGATTTGAGCCGATCGTTTGGAGCAACGTAATTTTCAATACTAGTGTAAATGTCCTTTCATTTAAATTGGTGGTAGTATTGTACACATGTTGATAGGAAGCTATCATTACTGAAGATCAAATAAACGTGATTTTCGTTAGTACTTACTTATTGTTAAGTGTGAATCAACTGACCAAAAACAAAAACTGATTTCGAGGAAAGTGACACCACGTCAGCTAGTCAGTTGAAAACGTACATCCCTGAGAAGCCAGTAAATAAACTGCAATAAATATTATTCAAGCCGAAAGACTATTGGAAATTACTATCTACTCCAACAGTATGTATAGTGAAATCCATTAACGTGACTGTATCACGTATTCATTGAAGACTTGATTGGTTGTACGGATGAGCAGGGGGTTACAATTAAAAAAAACAGAAATTTCAACAATCGAAATTTGATAGGATAAGAAATAAAGTAGCGAAGTAAATACTCACCTAAGATATTAGGTTTAAATCATAACTGATGAGTTTGGCTCACTCCGTCTGTAGCCTCTTACTGGCTACTGCCGGTCTCAAGCCCGTGTATTAGAGGAGGGTTATGAATAAGGCTAGTGAACCCATCGCATGGAAAATCAAATCGCTAAAGGAATACTAGCCTTAAAAATAAATTCAAACCATTTAAACTCTGCCCTGTGAGTTAGTTCTTCATTCAGAATAGTTATTACGTCTCAAGGAATTGTGATTGGATTTTCTATCGTAGCAGTTCAATTCGATTCCAATAGACGTATGTCGGACGCACTTCCCGATTTGAAATATAAAAACACAATAATTCTAGGGGAAAATGGTCTATTAATAGATAATAAATGGAAATACAAACAATACCTAACAGATTTTACGCCTTCCAATTCAAAATTACTCCGAATGAGTATCGAGGTTCCGAAGTCTAGGTGAACTCCTATACTGCACGATATCAATCCAAAAATGTGGCGGTAGCCATATTATATCAAATTTAAACAACATATGTACAGTTCAGAAGCAAACACAAAAACTTCAATATAAGTACAAAATATAGAAATAATAACAATATACAATGACAAATCTGAAATTGGAATCAAATAAAATAGCGAAATGTCAACAGAAAGAGAGTCCGTCATGTCATAACAAAAATATATAAACATGGAGGGATTTTCCAAAAAACAAAACATTCAAAAAGGATTCTACACCGGCCCGCAAAATTCCTCCATGCAAAAAGCAAGCGTTAATGACACTTCTATTTAGGGCTCCCACTCATCCCCTAATCCACACCGGAAGAACGTGTAGGACTTACAGCAGTACGCCTACCCGCCATCCAATGTGGATATAACCTATCTAGTTGGAACCTTCTAGGAGACACACCCTTCGTATGTCTCTTCTCGCTACCCCGTTATTAGTACGAACAACTATTGTTCTGACCTTTCCGTCCTTATCTGTCTCGCAATCCTCTACTATCCCTAAGGGCCATTTCCCAGGAGTAGTAATATCCGAGGCGACAATAACTACGTCTCCTTTCTGAAAATTGCGATGCTCCTTTAGCCATTTCTGACGGGTTTGTAAGGAAGGCAAATACTCCTTTAACCACCTTTTCCAAAACACATTGGCTAAGTAATTTACCTGCTTCCAACGTTTGTGGAACTTGTCACTAATACTTCCTTCCTCAGCTATTCCGTCACACTCTCTCAATAACAGTAGGCTATTTGGTGATAAAGCTAGTCGGTCGTTAGCATCCTGGACTACCGGGGTTAGGGGTCGATCGTTTAGAATTCTCTCAATTTCAATCAGATGCGTACCTAAGGTTTCATCTGTTAACACTTGTTCCCTGGTGATCAATAATAGCAGCCTTCGTATAGACCTAATCATTCGTTCCCAGACTCCACCTCTATGGCTGGCTAGTGGAGGGTTGAAATGCCATTGAATTTGTCTTGACGATAATTCCTTACTAATTTTCTGATGGTTCCACTGTTGCACGAAGCTCTTTAGTTCAGTGACTGCCCCCACGAAGTTTGATCCGTTGTCACTAAACACATCTGTCGGTCTCCCTCTTCTTTCGATAAAACATATTAAAGCCATTATAAATGAATCGGCATTCAGACTGTATGCCATCTCAATATGTACTGCTCTTGTCTGCAGGCAGGTAAACACACAACCATATCTTTTTTCTAGTGACCTACCCCTCTTGACCAGAAGAGGTCCGAAGTAGTCCACACCTGTCGTCGCGAAACTATACCAACCCTTCTGCACTCTGTAAACTGGGAGTGGCGCCATCTGTTGGTTCCCTGGACACAAAGTGAACCTTCGACAAGTTTCACACTTTCCTATTACTCTTTTAACCGTGCTGGTGCCCTTAACTATCCAATAGTACTTGCGGATCGTAGCTAACACATGCGAAGTTCCCATATGTCCTTCTTCCTTGTGATTGTGTCTAACTATCAATTCGGTTACCCTATGTCGACCAGGCAAAATTACAGGATGTCTCGACTCGCTCGGTAGTTCGGAGTACATTAGGCGACCTCCGACGCAGAGTAACCCATCAATCATTATTGGTGCTAAACCTCTCAGACGTTTATTACTCACTTCTTTACGACTAACGTTGGATTCATTCAGTAATTCTCCGTATGCCTCCCTTTGAACAACCATCAGGACCTTCCGTTTGGCTGACTCAAGCTCCTTGACCTTTAGGCAACCTGTCGTGACGGAGCCTTCAATCCTCGGCGAGTGAAGTATTATCCAGAAGTCTATGAACCTTCTTAGCCACGCTACAGCCCTAACCAATTTCATCCATTCCGAGTAATAAGACAAGATAGGTGACGGAGTGTTAGCCGTACTACTCAAATTGACCGTAGCTTTTCTGAACTCGACTTGGTCCATAGTAGGTTCTGGGCAGTAAGTGGTGGTACTTGAGTCATTGTACAGCAGTGTTGGACATTTAAACCAAGTCAGTAGATCATTCATCCTTTGTATGCCTCTTGAAGTCCAATCTGCCGGATTCTGTGACGAGCTTACATAACTCCATTGCTCAATACTGGTATACTGATGAACAACAGCAAGACGGTTAGCTATGTAGCTGGTGTACCGCTTTTCAGCATTTTTAATATAGTATAATACTATCATAGAATCCGTATGAAAACTCACTCCACAGAAGAAGTTGGGCAGACTTTTCCGTATTACCTCGCTCAGTCTTACACTTAAGACTGCTGCCGCCATTTCTAACCTCGGTATCGTGACTGGTTTAATAGGTGCCACCCTAGACTTGCTGTATAACAGGACACAGTAAGGTTGTACCTTCGCATAGCTTACCCGAGCGTAAGCAACCGCCCCATAACCAATCTCTGAAGCATCACTGAATAGGTGCAACTCCACCTTCGCATCAGTTTCGTCGATTCTATTCTTAATACCTCGGGTAACTGTGACATGACCCAACTGACGCATGAAACTTAACCAATCTAACCATTTGGACACGTATGGTTCGTTGAGAGGTTGATCCCATCCTATTTGGGATTTACATAATCCTTGCAGAAGTAGCTTAGCTGTGAGACACACTGGAGCGATCAGACCCAACGGATCGAACAGAGACGAAACAACAGACAAGATTCCTCTCCTCGTCACTGGTTTATCTGGTGCGTCAAAGTGGAACTTGAACACGTCGTGTACGACATCCCATTCTATGCCAAGCGTTCGATGAGTGACGATACAATCCGCTGATATTCCAAACAATGATTCCTTGACACCCTTATCCGGTAATATAGACCTCACTTCTTCTGAGTTGGTAACCCACTTTTTTAAGTTAAATCCACCTCTACGTAACAACTCGTTTATCTGCGTGACAAATCTCTTCGCTTGGTCACAACTCGAAAATGATATCAGGCAGTCATCAACGTAAAAGTTATTTTTTACCGCGTCAATAACGTACTGCTCATAATCACTCGAGAAGCTTAGAGCTGTTTTATTCATAGCAAAGTTCGCACAAAACGGGGACGACGTAGCTCCGAATGGATGAGAGGTCATTTGAAATTCAGAAGGCTCTTTAGATGTATTCCCACCTTCCCACCATAGATATCTTAGCGCTCCCCGGTCACCTTCGGGTACCTTTACTTGCATAAAGATTTCTTCAACATCTGCCGATACTGCTACTGCTTCCTTGCGAAAACGTAATAGTATGCTTACCAGATCAGCGGTGCTATCCGGCCCTTGGTAGATCATATCATTTAAGGAGGTTCCAGCAAATTTAGCAGCACAGTCCAAGACCACCCTCAGCTTGTCTGGTTTTTTGGGGTTTAACACCGGATGATGGGGTAAATACCACCGAGGGCGGTAGTCCGACCTTAGGTGCAACTCAGGTACCTTTTGCGCATAGCCCTTACAGACATTATCCTCCATACATTTGGCGTACCTGTCGTGTAACCTATCGTCTCTCATCAATCTTCGCTTCAAACTCTGTAGCCTACTATTAGCTACCTCATAGTTAGTCCCCTTCGTGGAGGGATCCAGTTTCCATGGAATCGGGACTACGAAGTGGCCATCAACGTAGTGAGTACCTCTTTCCACTATCTCTAAAGCTATCTGGTCTTCTACTGACACTGACTTGTCACTGGAATAGACGTCAGCAAATTCTACATCATACAGTTTACGTATCTGATCCTCCAAATCGTGTGCGTTACTAATATGGTTAACAACTCTTTTTCTATATTCCGAGTATGATGTAGGCCCAAACACAGTCCACCCAAGTAGTGTCTTTATCGCATACGGCGCCTTCCTCCTGCCCAGACGTTGCTCTAACACCCAATGTGCCTCTGGCACGTCACACCCGATGAGCATCAAAACGTCTTCAGATTCTAAACCTTCTACCGGTACATCCTTTAAGTGCGGCCATTTTGTTAGATTTTTCATTGCTAACATGGTGGGCTTATGCCTCGGTAGGTTAGGTACGATCATCGCTCCTTCAATCACGATGTGCTCCAACTGATCTAAAGAAAGCACTTCAAAGGTGGCATCCGTACATGCAGCCGTTTTGTCACCACTCACAGTGTGTACCACAACTAACTCGCAGTTTTTCGGCAATCCAAGCGCCTTTGCACAAGTTGACGTTATCAACGTAGAATCAGAGCCGTTGTCTAAAAGAGCATATCCTATTATCTCTGCTGTTTCCGATTTCACACGTACTTGGACCAATCCTAAGCATACCTGTCTGCTCAGTGACCTAGTGAGTCCGCAACAGTGCTGGGATTCACGTTTATCATCCACCCTTTTGTTGGTCGAGTCTTCGTGCAACAAAACATGATGTTTTCTCTCACACTTGTCGATACCACAACGCATTGTCGATTTACAGTCACTGACCTTATACCCTTGCTTCAGACAGGCGAAACACATCCCCTTTTTTCTGACCTGCTTCCATCTATCTTGAATAGTAAGCTCTAAAAACTGAGGGCATTTAGTAACCAAATGATCACCAGTACAAATGCTACAGTTATGTCTAGTATTCGGTATGGTTGCTGGTTTCGATTGAAGGTGACAGTTCATTTTTACATCTCTTCCTATTTTTGGCCGATTAGCCAGCCGACCGAATCTACTATCAGCTATTCTTGCTCGAGATAATACAAAAGTAATAGATAATTCCAGAATATAAATGTTCTTAGGAATAATTCCAGACAGTAAATGGACTGGTTTCCAAAATCTGTTAGACTGTAATTGGATTTTCTATCGTAGCAGTTCAATTCGATTCCAATAGACGTATGTCGGACGCACTTCCCGATTTGAAATATAAAAACACAATAATTCTAGGAGAAAATGGTCTATTAATAGATAATAAATGGAAATACAAACAATACCTAACAGATTTTACGCCTTCCAATTCAAAATTACTCCGAATGAGTATCGAGGTTCCGAAGTCTAGGTGAACTCCTATACTGCACGATATCAATCCAAAAATGTGGCGGTAGCCATATTATATCAAATTTAAACAACATATGTACAGTTCAGAAGCAAACACAAAAACTTCAATATAAGTACAAAATATAGAAATAATAACAATATACAATGACAAATCTGAAATTGGAATCAAATAAAATAGCGAAATGTCAACAGAAAGAGAGTCCGTCATGTCATAACAAAAATATATAAACATGGAGGGATTTTCCAAAAAACAAAACATTCAAAAAGGATTCTACAGAATGGATCTATGTTAATACTGTGAATAAAATTCACAAAAGAAGGAAGAATAAGGCAACGATCAACATCACCCTAAAAAGAGCAGAAAAAGCCAACACACAAGCTGAGTGCATACGAAAATGAGTCATATCGAAACAGGTAGGTAGAGCACTTTAAAGAACTCTTGAATCGACTAACCTCAAAGAACTCACCCAAAATCGAAACAGCATTCACGGATCGCGGATTCAATGGTGGCCCACAAACAGTTGAAGAGATCATTAAGGCCATCAAATAAACCAAGTGCGGCAAAGCGGCAGGATCAGAAAACATCCCAACAGAGGCAATGAAACAGACGTGACAGCAACTGCGAAATCATTCCACTATCTTCAAAAAGAGTTGGGATGAAGAACAAGTACCAACAGCCTGGAAAAAGCTCGATCTCAGTAAGTGTGTAGCATCATCTTCTCTCAATACAAATCCAAGTCTTCAACAGGGGGTTTTTAAACAGAGTGAAAAACTCCTTAGACGCTTATCTTCGAGACCAACAGCCTGGATTCCGTAAGCACCAAATATGTACCAAACAAAGTACGACATTACGGATCATAGTGGAATAATCAATTGAATGTAACTCATCACTACTTGAAAGACAACATTTTGAGGGCTTTTTGAAACTACGGAGTGACAGAAAAGTTAGTCAACGTCATGCGGAATTCTTGAGATAGATTAAACTGTAAAATCATGATCTACTGGACTATGAATACGCCAATATCTGAAGGGGAAGCATGGTTTACAGTGGACAACCAGGATGCAGCTGGACGGTATAGACTTCGCAGATGATCTGTCTCTTCTATTACACACGCAAAAACAAATGCGAGAGAAGACAATCACCAGTGTAGGAGCCGGCTCAGCAGCAGAAGTTCTCAACATACAAAAAGGGAAAAGCAAGATTCTGGGATATAACGCAACATGCGCCAACCAAATCACTCTTGATACGGATGCCTTGAGGACGTTAATACCTTTACATAACTTGGCAGCATCATCGACAACCAAGGTGGATCCGATGCAGATGTGAGTGCGCGGGTCGGGAAAGCAAGGGCTGCAGTTCTACAACTGAAGAACATCTGGAACTAAAAAAATATCAATCAATACAAATGTCAAGACAGTTCTACTGCATGGGGCGAAAACTTGGAGCACTTCGAAAGTCATCATCCAGGAGATAGAAAAATTTATTAAAAATCGTCTGCGCAACATATTTCTGATCATTTGGCCAGACATCATCAGCAACTACTGTCGGAAAGAACCAGCCAGATTCTAGTGGAGAAGGAAATCAGGAAGCAGCAGTGAAAGTGGATACGACACACTGCGAAAAGCACCAAACTGTGTCACAAGACAAGCCCTCACTTGGAACACTCAAGTTCGAACGAAAAGACGGAGGCCAAGGAAAACATTGCGCTGGAAAATAGAGACAGACATGAGGAGAATGAACATAAATTTAACAGAGTTGGAAAAGGAATACACGGACAGAGTAGGTTGGAGAACACCATATCCATATATGTCTGAACTGTAAATAAAATAAAGTAAATAACGAAAATGGTTGGGTTTCTCTCGACAAATACAAATACAAACACGTTTCATCTCTGGCCGTGTGAACCCAGTTGCTAGGTGTGTAACCATATGACGTTTGAAATGAAAATTATTGGGTTGCAGTTCTGGAGTGGACGTCAACTGGTACATTCAAGAACATCTAGTTGACGAGTCTCAACAGAAAAGAGACGCGTGTCTTGGATTCCATCCACCTCTGTGTGAATTTTTTATGAATTAAGGAGAATACTGAGGCAGTTCCAATAGCATGTAACGATTCTAAACGAGATTGATCAACTGCAGTCCCAAACGTTATTAGAAAGATCCAAATAATTAATATATACAAATCACATAATACTTTTAATGGAATATTGTATTTGCATTCCTTCCAAGTAGTATATACTTGTGTTTAGTTGTAGTTACCATTTTCTGTATATCAATCGTGATTCATGGTCAATTTTTCAGCTGGATCTGATATTATATTATTAGTTGATCGAAATTTGTTTCTCACGATCACATCATTAACTTTACCAAACTGTTTTGAAATAACTCTGTTTTCTCACTTATGTTGACGATCATTTGATCATCCCACTTATGCAGTTCTCTAAATTCACTACATCAACTCGGATTTCTGTTGGTAGCAACTAAAGTCTGTCATTATTTATTTATTCAAATAATCCCTAAACTGTGTTGTTTTAATACAGTCTCTCAAATGTATAAATCCGTTTATCATGTACAAATCTGTTTCAATGAATGTGTCATCTACAGTGTTGTGATAATCATTTAGTGGTGTAGTTATTTCGCTAAGCTTCGACCTATTCCTAGATGATGATCGAAATATTTCGTTTCTCTCCTAGACATCACCTATGAAAGGGTGGTTAGGTTCATCAAAGAGTTTCATGAACGCATTTTTATCGAAGGCTTTATCTATGGGAATATCACTCAAGAGGTGAGCATAAAATCCTAAAGTATATAAAATACATAAATTTCTTTCGAATAAGAATTTATTTAGGCTTTTCTTATAGATGATTAAAATGTTGATATAATTTGTACTTATTTATGTATGTACAGATACAACAAGACATGCGTGGGATATAACTGTAAAAAGTGTTATTTTAGAAATCTGTTTCATCTCGACATGAAGTTTCACAACTCTGTGAGGGAGAAAAAAATCCTCGACTTGTCGGCGGTAACATGGACTCTAGGATCGTGAAAGATTAGGTAGCAGAGAACAGCCTATGTCTGGCTAACACAAACTCCCGACGCCTAAACCGAGTCGCTGGTTATGGAGCATCGAACGTAGGCCCTGTTTTAACAACAGTAATGCACAGTGACTTCAGGATCCTGAGAGATTGTAAGGCATGTGAAAAGCAGATTGGATAGTGGTGTTCACCTTCTGCAGAAGACACAGTATTCCTTATCGCACTAACTGTTGGGCACGGTCATCTCTGGTATGCTATCAGGAATCCTTCCTCCATAACCTAATCCCTCACTCAGATTAATGATATCATAGTCTACTGACACTGGTGTGGTTGTGTATATGAGTGTCACTCCTATCGGAGTACTTACCGGAACTCTGATCATACCTTGGTTTGCGCCAACCTTATCTTGTATTTCAGTGGCCAACAACTTTATCATCGTTCACAGACTTATGTGAAGAAAGTGAATACAGCATCCATATTATACCGAATCAGCGTCAGGTCAAATAGTCAATCCCCCAGGAAGTGTAGATAAGTATTGAGTTCGTGTGCATGACTTCATGGGAATGTCTATTAGCATCTCTTCTGATTTTACGGAAAATATCACTGATGAACAGTGAGTTTCTACAGTCCTCTTACAACTCACAGGAGTATATCGGGTCACTCTGGTTAAATGCTAATCTCACAAAAAATGTATATACTTATTTGGGGAAAATCTTCGTTAGAACGTTTTAAAGAACCAAGATCTGACTCCTATTTGAACATATGATATAGTCCCATAATAACAAAATAGCTATCACCCCTACACTTGTATATATATATCAATTTAATTAATGTAACCGAATACCGAAATGAAATAAGTCGAATACGACATAGGATTTCGAATACCTAGATTTCATGCTCGTTACAACAGACATAATACGAACGAAGTGGAAAAAGCAAGTGTGACAACTCCATTTTCTTGAGCGTGACTGAGTAATCACCATCCGACAGAAAAATAAGCTAAAGATATGTTATACATAGGAGTTTACCATTCACTAATTGGTTTTCTTTTCAGTTTGATTTTCCATTGAAACAGTGTCACTATGCACTTGAGTATAGAAATGGTATCTTTTGGATAAAACTAGTTCATTGGTCACCAGACAGAATTTGTCATCAAATCTCTGTCTTGCTTCAGTTTTCTTTACAACAATAGCCGCTCTTAACGAGTTCAGATCCCGACTACATATGGGTTTTTTCATCTACACTAGAAGTTCTTCGTAGATCATTTGGAAAGATTTTTTGTTTGTAGAGAGATGTAGTGTAATGTTAATTTTAAAAGTCAGTTTATCGGTTGCAATGAGCGATTGAAAGTGTAACTAGTTTCTATATTGAACGAAAAATGGTTAAACCGACTGCCTCGTCGAGCTATGTTTTTCGATGTAGGAATAGTTTGGAAGAAAGCTAGGGGTGTCAAAAACAAACATGGCGCAAACACTCTGGCTAACTATTGTAGAATTCTTTTTGAATGTTTTGTTTTTTGGAAAATCCCTCCATGTTTACATATTTTTGCTATGACATGATGGACTTTTTCTCTTGACATTTTTGGTATTTTATTTGATTCCAATTTGAGATTTTATCATTGTATATTGTTATTCTTTCTATATTTGTACTTATATTGAAGTTTTTGGGTTTGCTTCTGAACTGTACATATATTGTTTAAATTTGATATAATATGGCTACCGCCACATTTTTGGACGGACGCGGTGGCTGCTGGACTTAGCTTCACTTATCGGCTATTGTGTTGGATACTCTGCGGAGTAACTTAACCCTGGAAGAAACACAAATTCCGTAAGGCTTTGTATTTCCATTTTCCTAATAAAACAGAGACGTTTTCTCCTAGAATTTTGCCCTTTTTGATTTGGTTGGGACCCGGAACTAGGAAAGGCGTACAGGAGTGTTTCTATTGGAAACAATTGGGACGGCCACTGTCGAATTAAATTTACAACTATTAGTTTAACGATATAACGTTTTTGTGAACCAAGATCTGACTTCTGTTTGAACGTAGAACGTGGTCGCATATTAACAAAATAGATGTCATGCACGCCCTTGAATATGTATCTCAACTTATTTTATGCAACCAAATAACGGAATGAATTAAGTCAAATACACGGGCTTCTTGACTAGGTAAATCTGTTGACGTGGTCTTCAGTTCCCACTGAGTGAGGTGGCTATTACAAATATGCCCAACCACGCCTACTTCGATCGGGAGCAGGTTGGGAAAAGGTAGGGGTTGGTGGGTCGAAATATTGTACCATTTCACAAAACCATTGACTGTTGGACTGAGCTGTGTGGTTGAGCACAGCTAAAGGCGTTCAGTGAATTGATCCAGGATTGTAATGACACAAACCTTTTACGTCCTTCCTTAGATACTAAACTGTGAAATTATTGCATACTTTTCCGTTCCACTAATTCATTCTCTCTCGTTGAATCATTTGTAGGATTTAATTTGTCCTACAGATGAACTTCCAGAACTGTAAACGCAATATTGGCGAGCACAGAGTCTATGGGAAAGCTATAGTTATAACAAGATCAACTTTTGCTTTAAACTTTATGTTTCTAAACATAAAAACAATTAGATTAGTACAATAAATAAATGAATTACAGTTACCAAGTGAAACGACCAAACATACAGACCAATATAGCGTGTCTTATGAAAATGAATAAAACTATGAGTCACATCAATAGAATAAGATAATAATATCCTTCAATTAGTAGGTCATTTACAACAAATAAAGTTTGCAGACACGTGGTGGGCGCTCAAACCACAAATTGATTGATTAGCTATGACATAACTAAAATTAGTTATGGAAATAACTAACATCATTTTCTGTACACAGTATATTGTACAACCACAGATAGTGTCATCACATTTACTTGTCTGTTATTTGTCGTGATAATTTCGTCTTGTCGTAATGATATGTTATGTCAGCTCGAACTCAAAAGAGACATGTAAACCGCATTCGGGATGCACGAATATATTTAAATAAAGTACCTTCATGCTCAAACTTGCCAACAGATTCTCTAATTGATACAGGTTAGTCAAGAGCATGGAAGTCAGAGAAGGCGTGACAGTGAGACAACAAGGTTATCGAAGAAACGTCAACCACCAGAAGACTGACTTATTTTTCAGGCGGTACAGATTATGTAATCCGTCAGTCAGAAGTGGCCTAACCAGAAGGCCATCAGAAAAAACCGGAAAAGATCAATACATACCATCGGTCAAGAAATGGCCCCATTTACTAAAGTGTGATACGTATATGCGTAGAAGAGTATTTGTATATATGATTTGGTAGCTGAATAGACTTTCGTTCCTGCTTTTGCATTCTTGGTCAAGGAGCTAGTTTTTAGGATCAGCACATTTCGCTACCAGATCTTAGACATTGTAAATCATAACAAAGTCCTCCAATTAAATTTCAGGATGGAAGAAAATGGTAAAAATAATACTGTTTTCAATGAGTACACTTAACTTTCGAGTAAAAAAAACGATAAATAAGCAGAACCATCATCTGTACCTGTTATTTACGAACAATAGCTATATCGTGTTACGCAAGTCTTCAAATTAACATTGTAAGTTAAACAAAATTTATTTTTATGTTGGCATCTCATGTTTATACAATCAATAATTTGTAATAATTTATCAATAGACATATATACCAACCGTATTTAAAATAAAAAAAGATAAGTAGTAGGTCTAGCTGCTGAGTAATTAAACAATAAAAGTAGAAGAAGATGTCAAATCCAAAAAAATAAATAAAGGCTTGAAAATAACTAAGGAAATTTTAATATATTTTTAAAACGAAAAAACACTGAAATATATAAAGAGATTTTTGTAGGACAAGACTAAACCACAAGCAAAAGTTATAACCTAGCAGTTAAACAAAAATAATTGCGAATATAAGTAGTTGAAGGATCAAACCTAATTAAACATGTTTAACGGCTAGTTAAATTCACAATTTCTCCAAAAAGAAAAGTAAAGTATAAAATGAAAGATATGAAACCTTGAAAATGACACGTTTTGACGATCATCAAATGACACTTATATTGAATATGTCTACATATACAATTCATAAAACCGAATTAAAACCGTAATACGTTCCCTTCACATTTGGATATGAACATCATGAATGGACTCGCTAAAGCACTCAACGGACAGAAACGTTTCAATTCAGTATAGTCCTTCAAAATGATTATCTAAATTGCAGAAAAAACCATTGTATGTAAGCTTTAGATTACATGATAGTCAATAAACTCACAAAAAGAAAGTAGTAAAAACTAAGCACTGGAGAAAAACAAATAATTTTATTCAGTTAGTAGGTAAAAGAATATCAGTTACGAAGCCGAAAGTAGTGACAAATGAACAGCTGTCCTATTATTTGTAAGGTTGTGGATGACTTAATTCATATATAACAAGCAGTTAACAGCACAATTATTCTCTAGATACAGTGATGAGTAACCCAAAAGCAATGAAGAAACAAGATTATGTCCTGTTTCAAAGACTGAGATTGGTTCATCAACTTAAAAAGACATTGTACCCGGTTATGGCTAATGACTCGCTCGACTATCCCACACACAACCTGGTTGCAATAATGTTAGTACACAGACGATCTATTGTCTATCGATTGGGAATGTTTACAAATTGCAATACAATCAATATGCTTCCAGTTTTTAAACTGAATGGTGTGACAAACCAAACTGAACAACAATATTATTGAATTCTTGCCTCACGTTCTTAATTAGCTAGTTAACCAGAGAAGTGACTAGTAAGCAGAATTTGGTAAGAAAATGCGTTTAATACTCGTATCCAACGAGATTTACTTATAAACGCAAAGAATAATGAGTAGATGACATATACCTTTGTTTTAGCGATAAAATCAGGTTAATGATCATGTTTAGGCGTAAGAAAATGACACAAATATCTGAAACTTGAGTATAGTGTCAAAAGTGCTGCTTTAGTAGGCGAATGATGACGGCATTTTGAATAAACAGCCATTCGAGAATAGAACGTCAATAGTTTGAGTTGCCAATCGAGCAGCGGACAAATATTGCGTAATAACAGATTCCAGATTGCGATTTGCCTGTTATCACATTAACCACACCACAAAAGTAGCTTTTCTGAGTTTTATTGATTTTAAATAAAAACATTTGCAATGCTGTAGTACCAACGAATGTTTATTATGGTAACGTATAACCCAACTTTATAAAAGTGACAGACAACATAATTAGTGAAAGGGATTTATGGAAATTGTATTGTCTTCACTAAACGGCCGTTTCATCTTAGTAAGAAACTTCTAAGCAATTCACATCCAGTTCTTTAAGGTTTCTAATGGTGATCTAAGATCAGATGGTGATTTCGATTACACAGATAACATAATTACCATAAAGAGATGAAGGCCGACAAAGGCCCATCACTCATGACCGAATCGGTGTACTCCATGAGATTCATGAGGGCCAGAGGTACTACAGTCAGAATAGATCATTTTTTTACGAGATAACTCTGAAAATAAACTATCAGTGCATCAAATCCAATATCGGGTAGGAAAAAGAAGTGAGCACCACCTACTTCCGATTTCTATACTAGTTAGCATAACCAATGTCTGGAGAAAAGCTACTGGTTAGTAGACTCAACAATGAAAGCAGTACAAGAAGAGATGCACGATTTATAGTTGAAATTCACAAGGTGATCTTAATCAGTGAGGATAGAGACTTTATGTAAAAAAAAGTGATAGTAGTTCTGATTTCATCTTCTAGTAACTGTGAGTTTTAAATAAATTCACAAACAATATTCTTTAATTTCATCGATTCTTTTAGACTTATAAAGCTTTATACAAATGAAGCCACTATTTAGACTCATTAAAACATTCATCATCTTAAAACCGTTTAGTTGTTACTGGTATACTGTGACAACTTCAGTTGATATATATTTTATTTATGATTGATTGATCTATGTGTCAAACGATCTAAATTATAAACTACTGTTTACTATATATATGAAAATACACATAATGATATTTTATTGTAATAAATACTGATCAAACCCTCATTTCATTAAAATTAAAATGCCGGCAGATCTTGAATATTTAAAACAATCAGACAAAATTTCAAAATATATATATATAGTTTTACTAACCTTTCCATCTTGATTATTGGATTCTGCATCACAGATATGCTTTTCGTTTGATAATACATGAACTGTTAATTTTCGCCTTGTACATGATGATGGATCAATGTACTTCTGAATTTTAAATAAAATGAAAAGAAAATATAAGCAAACAATAAGTCTTCATACAAAATAAAATAATTTGAAAATATGACATACATACATACATACATGTAAATTATTCAATAATCCCTATAACAATACAAACTATCTTGTTCACTTTAGGTATGAGAAATATGGTTGCATAAACAACTAATCAACAGCAACGTAGAACTTCGTACGTACGTACATTATTTCAAGTTGCCATACTATATTACCACAGAGATGCAATTGTCGATTCAAATCCCATTGTAGTGGAGGTAGTAAAAGTATTAGCATTAATAAGAAATTTTAGGGTTCGAAGATATTATTCATGTGCGATCTATTGAAGTAAACTTAAAAAGATAAATGTGATGAAGAATTTCGAAGGTTAAGATTTGAGAGAACACAAAGAATGGATGCACCTGCGCCATTGTACACGGTTCTGAGCCATGTCATTCAGGGTCTCTAACCATCGATTACTATCATCACGAAGGCCCCAACCAAGTAATCTGCTTCTACCAACATGACTCAGTTCACTTGTTGGTGATTTCATGGACTTGTGCCATGTTTTGGTCTGTCCGCCGCTAGCTTTCTTCTAACCTAGTCCTATATCACAGAACCTCGCTCGTCGAGGCCATCGGTCAATAGACATACGTAACACATGTCCGAACCACCTCAACTGACGAAGTTTCAATACTTCACCAGTTGCACAACTTAAACGAAGATAACGACAAGAGTGATGAATTATAGTAAGTCCTCCGGTTTATATGAAAATATGCTTGAAAAGGTTAAACCAATAACTTAGTACCAAAAACGTTTGATATGATTAATCCTATTGTAAATAAATTTGCACACTTTTAGTAAAATGATTATTTGCTACAGTTATATAATCACAAAAGTATTTCTGTTTAAGACCTGCCACATATATATATAGATTTGTAAACATTATAATAAGGAACAACATGATTCAAACCAATGAACATTATTAAAATATCGATTGCAAATAATAATAATTATATCGAAAATCAACAGTGGAAAAAAAATTTATTTTACACGCAAAATATACTTTGAAAAAATTTGAAATACTGAAATTTGGATGTGATATTTTCAACTAATCGAAATGGTTTATTCCACAGAGAAATCTAATTAAACCGGAACTGTAGACTGGAACATTGATGTATTTTTCAATGTGTGCAATTCAAATTTGATAATAATTAAAAAGTAAATTATTTCAGTAAGTAGGTGGTATAAAATTATAATTTATTTTACTTAATAGACTAGTTAATATAATACCTACAAAGCTGACACAAAGTTGACGATCGTACAAAAAGTTTTACAAAAAAGTAAAACCAAAATGATACAATTTTAAATAAGTGGAAATAAATAATAAAATTTTTTTTTGTTGATTTACGCGTACTTTAAAGAAATCGATCACATCATTCTTTTTAAGCGATTTCAGAATGTCAGCCTCATGCAAATCTATAAAATGAAAATAAGAAATTAATGATCAGTGTTAAATAATTAATTACAACCGAATGGAAAGTAGAAGATATTTGTTTGCGAAACATGTTTTCGATAACTGTGAGAATCAATAGTCTATCAGATGACTCTGTTGTACTTAATAAAACTAATGAAAGAGATTTCGAATTTGAAAGAAAAAAGGCTAAGATGTAAATCAGTCTAGTAAGATAGATCGAGGTAAAACGAAACCTCTGCTATAAATTTCACTAAAAGTCAATATTCTGTCAACTGTATGGAACCACTAGATAACCTCAACTTTACCTACTATAGAACAGATTGATTAATGAAGCCTTACACATATCAATTAGGAATATTCTTAATTATAAGGATCATTTTCTAGGAAAATAATTTATTATATGAAATAAATTTCGATAGATTACTCTTTTAAAAATTAGGTATTGATTGAATCAGTGGACTCTGAGAAATTTGTAATCACACTGACATTCTTGGCGTTGAATGTTTAGAATATTAACTTTCAATTAACAGCATAAAGAAACACTGAAAAAAGATGCTTTCAATTTAGCTTACACATCAACGTAGTATTCATTCATGATTAATCACATTGTTATTTGATAAAATACACTAAGTTAGTTGAACAATTGAAATATAACTAACAGCCTCTGTTGATCGTGAGGTGCTGTGGCATTATCTGTCATTGAAAGGTGTACCAAAGAAGTACATCAACCTTATACAAGCTCTCTAGTCGAACACCACTGGTCGAGTGATAGCTTAGGGTGAATTGTCATCGGAATTCTTTACTTCATATGGTGCCCGTCAGGGATGTCCACTTTCTCCATTCTTGTTTAATTTTGTCAGAGATATGTTCCTAGATATAACCTTATGCTCGTCCGACTTTTCAGGAGTGGACCTTCTACCAGGAAAATCGCTTACTGACCTAGAATATGCCGATGACATAGTTCTATTCGGTGAAGACGCTGACAAAATGCAGAGTCTTCTGACTACCATAAGCAACAATGCAAGCATGTTCAGGATGCGGTTTCCTCCTCGAAATGCAAAATGTTGCTTCAAGATTGGGTCGCATCACTACCTGAACTAGTGATAGGGAGCGAAGTAGTCGAACGGGTAGACCGCTCCACGTATGTGGGGTCTCATCAGTGCTGATGGCCTGATGACTAACGAAATCTCAGTACGGATACAGAAGGCTCGATTGGCTTTTGCCAACCTGCGTCACTTATGGTGTAGGCGTGATATCTGTTCTCTAATCAAAGGACGAGTGTACTGTGCAGCAGTCCGATCCGTCCTACTATACGAATGCGAAACATGGCCGTAAAGAGTAGAGGACTTTGGCAGGTTACTAGTCTTTGATTATCAATGTCTCCAAAGCATTGCTCATGTATCCTGGGACAACCGAGTGAGCAATGCTGTCGTTAGGAAACGAGTACTAGGTAAGGATGGCAGATCAATAGATGAAGTGGTGAAACTTCATCAGTTGAGGTGGTTGGGACATGTCTTGCGTATGCCTAACCACCGACTGGGCAACGAGCTATGTTTTGCAGTGTAGGAGTGGGTTGGAAGAAAGTCAGGAGCGGCCAGACCAAAACATGGCACAAATTCATGAGTCATGTTGGTAGATGTAGGCTACCCGGTTGGGGTCCGCGAGACGAAAGTCACCGAAGGTTAGAGACCTTGAATGACACGGCTCAGAATCGTTTGCAATGGCGCAGGTGCATCCACTCTTTGTGTTCTATGAAATTCTAAGCATCTGCATTCCTCATAATCTCTATCTTTCTTCTTCTAAATTTATCTTACTGAATTATACTTCTCGAATCATATCTTCGCTCCCTAATCTTCTATATTACTGCTAATACTTCTATTATTGCTATCACTCTTGGATTTGAAATGACAGTTGCGTCTCTGTACTGATGTGGTATGTCAACCTGAACTGATGTACTTACGTACGAAGTTCTGCGTTGTATCTGTCTGTCTGTCTGTCTCTGTTAGGTAATAATATATTCAACAAGTTAATCAATATCAAATGTACTTAGAATTTATCAGTTACAACATCACTACCATTTAAATTTTTAAAATAAAAAAGTCTTATTCTATGTATTAAACAAAACAACTAAATAGATGAGCAATAATAAAAATAATAAATATATGAGAAAATAATTAATTAACATAACCATACGAATATCAGTGAAATAAACTCACGTCGTTTGAAATTATAATGTCGACATGCAATTTCAGACCATAAACGTTCAAATCGATCTTGCATACCTCTAGGCTTTTCTAATAAATGTGTCAAAAGAGATTGTACATGAACATTGAATTCCTCGTCAGACATATCTTCTAACAATTTCTAAAATAGCAGTATATAAGAGAAAATGAGTAAAGTGAATCTAGAAATCAGTATATATGTATATAGTTTATCATATGGCAGAAATTATACTTTTTATGTGGCATAAGTGAGTAAATTAACACAGTGGGACAAAAATCCTCTCACAAATACTTTCATACTGAGAGAAAACAATTAGTAGCACTCACATTTACATTGAGTAGAAATTCTTCGATTGATTTCTCAATCTTATCAGGATGATAAGTTGATTGTACTAAAATACGAAAACCTTGTAGTTTATTGGATCGTCGGATTCCAGCCTGTACAATATAACCTTCAGTGTAAATAGAATGGTTTCATTGGAGATGATTAAAATCTAAGTAAAATTTTAACAAGCTATATATAAACAAGCTAAAAGTAAGCAACAAAACTAAGAAGTTTATCTGTTCAAAGAATGATGAAATGAGTTTATGTCAAATAGTAAGTAGCATTTCGAGATGGTGGAGAAAATTTGCTACTCAAGTAAATGATTGTGGTGGTGGTGTTAGTTTGTACTGACAACCAAAACATCCAGTTCAGAGGATGAAACACCACCACAGTAGTAGTATTACTTACAAAATCAATAATAAACACAATCGTAAGTGATTGTATAGAAGTTGAATTTATAATTAAACTTATCAATAATTTAGTTTATAATTCACAATAAGATTATACTTATTATATACTTGTGTTCTTGGAAATGATACTACCGGGTTGTCTGTAGAAAAACGGATTAAGGTCCGAAACCATATTTTAATAATTGAATATTGAATGCATTAGGCACTGAGCCACTAGCTGCTTAGAATTTAATAGAAATTTTTTCTTGTATACTATCCTTAATGACAATTGCTTACCTAATTGTTGTTCTGTACGTAATTTATTGAAAACAGGTTCGCTAACAATCTGATAAAACAAATTAAGTAATGTATCATTAAGTGTTGATTGCTCGTCACACTGAAGGTAATAGTAAATTGCAGAAGCTGGTTGACCAGAAATACATCGTTGATAAAGATAACTGCGATCTGAATGGAGAAAAACAATCGAAATAAAAATAATGGACAAAATTAATCATATACATAATTTGGATAACAAATAACTTCATTTTTCACAGCACTATAAGTAAAGGTATATACAATTAGACATTATGATGACATTAAAAGTCCTGTAATAAAACTTATGAAACATCTTACTACAATTCAATTTGATCGGATGAAGGATTGATTTCCTTGATAAAAATTGTTACAAGAAAAGTAAAACTTCGCACATATGTATGTGTATCATTAAAAGTTGACAAACCATATCATGACGACGAGACGAAATTATGTTGCAGGGGCACAGGTGCATCCACTCATTGAGTTCTCTGAAATTATGAATTCCTCATCACTTCTATTTTTCTCTTTCTAAAGTAATCTCACTGAATTATATTTCTTGAATAATATCTTCGAACCCTAATCTTCTCCATAACCGCTAATACTTCTACTATCTCTACTACTATGGGATTTGAAATGACAGTTGCGTTTCAGTGTTAATGCGGTATGGCAACCTGAACTGATGTACGTACGTACGAAGTTCTACGTTGTGACTGACTGAAGAACTTATCAAGACAAATAACAGAGAAGTAAAAGTGATGACAGTATCTGTGGTTGTATAAAAGGTTATGTATGGAAAATGATTCGACGAAAAAGAATGAACTTGAACGGAAAAGTATACAATAATTTTAACATGAAGGATCTACAGGAAGACGGAAAACATCTGTGTCATTAAGAATGACTCTGGACCTTGTCACCTAACGCCCTCAACCACCAATTGAGATAAATGCACAAGCTAAAATTTGCTAGTCTGTGCCTGACCACACAGTCCAACAGTCAATGGTTTTGTGAAATGGTACAATATATTGACCTATTCACCCTTAATTTTTTTCCGACCTGCTTCCGATCGAAGTAGTAGTGGTCGGGCATATATGTAATAGCTACCTCACTCGATGAGGACTGACGACCTCATCAATCGATTTAACAGCTTTACCTAGCCTTGTAATCTGTGTCAGTCAGTCCATTACAACGCAGAACTTCGTACGTACGTACATCAGTTCAAGTTGCCAAAGCACATAAGCACAGAGATACAATTATCACTTCCAATCCCTTAGTAGTAAAGGTAGTAAAAGTATTAGCAGTAATAGGAGAGATTAGGTTTCGAAGATATTATTCAAGAAGTAGAATCTGGTAAAATAAACCTAAAAAGAAAAAGATAAAGGTGATGAGGAACTTTAAAGGTTAGGATTTGAGAGAACACAAAGAATGGATGCACCTGTGCCACTGCACATGGTGTTCAGTCATGTCATTCAGGATCTCTAACAATCGATTTTCATCATTTCACACGCCCGAATCAGGTAGTCGGTACCTACCAACATGACTCGATCCAGTTGTTAGTGACTTCATGGATTTGCTCCATGTTATGGTTTGGCCGCCCCTAGTTTTCTTGGATCTTATTCTTACATCACAAAACATAGCTAGGCGAGGCAGTCGGTTCAAATTCAGTAACTTGTGTCCAACTTCAACATTACTTCCACGATAGTTCAAACATACACAGACGACGCTTGGAAAGTATTTGTGACCGAATACCAACTACTTACGAAGTGAACAGTTTGGTAAATTCAGCTGTTTGGTATACAGTTAGAGAATCTACCACTTGCAAACGACACATACACACAGCTAATCCCACCAAATGCAAAATCACGAAACTTTGACTTTACAAGTGATTTGCAATAAAAATAAACTAGAAAAGGGTAAAATAATCGTTAATAAAAAAATACAACTATCAGTAACAATCCATAAACCGTATTTCTGTCGTCCACAAAGGTGATTACCTTCAGGAATTATAACTTCTCGAGAAGTGAAGATGTGAGACAATGAAAGTGGTTGAGAATTCATCTTCTGCATCAACAAATCTCGAATCATCTCTTGATAACTTACTGCATCCTATAAACAGAAAATTGAGACAGTTATGACCAGTTAAATAAGATGATATCTTAGTGACATATTAAGCTAAATTGTTTAAACCATTTATCGTTCAATATAGAAACTAGTTACACTTTCAATCACTCATTGCAACCGATAACATTACACTACATCTCTCTACAAACTAAACATCTTTCCAAATGATCTACGAAGAACTTCTAGCGCAGATGAAAATCCTATGTGTAGTCGGGATCTGAACTCGTTAAGAGCGGCTATTGTTGTTAAGAAAACTGAAGCAAGGCAGAAATGTAACAACAAATTCTGTTTGGTGACCAATGAACTAGTTTTATCAAAAAGATACCATTTCTATACTCAAGTGCATGGTGACACTGTTTCAATGAAAAATCGAATGCATATATATACTAGGGTAGGCGTGATAGCTATTTTGTTATTATGGGACTATATCATATGTTCAAACAGTAGTCAGATCTTGGTTCACTAAAAATTTCTATCGCAGATTTTCCCCAAATAAGTATATACATTTTTTGTGAGAGTAGCGGTTAACCGGAGTAACCCGATATACCCCTATGAGTTGTAAGACGACTATAAAAACTCACTGTTCATCAGTGATATTTTTCGTAAAATCAGAAGAGATGCTAATAGACATTCCCATGAAGTCATGCACACGAACTTGATGATTATCTACACTTCCTGGGTGATTGACTATTAGACCTGACGCTCATACGGTATAATATGGATGCTGTATTCACTTTCTTCACATAAGTCTGTGAACGATGATAAAGTTGTTGGCCACTGAAATACAAGATAAGGTTGGCGCGAACCGAGGTATGATCAGAGTTCCGGTAAGTACTCCAATAGGAGTGACACTCATATACACAACCACACCAGTGTCAGTAGACTATGATATCATTAATCTGAGTGAGGGATTAGGTTATGGAGGAAGGATTCCTGATAGCAATACAGAGATGACCGTGCCCAACAGTTAGTGCGATAAGGAATACTGTGTCTTCTGCAGAAGGTGAACACCACTATCCAATCTGCTCTTCACATGCCTTACAATCTCTCAGGATCCTGAAGTCACTGTGCATTACTGGTGTTAAAACAGGGCCTACGTTCGATGCTCCATAACCAGCGACTCGGTTTAGGCGTCGGGAGTTTGTGTTAGCCAGACATAGGCTGTTCTCTGCTACCTAATCTTTCATGATCCTAGAGACAAATCTAAGATGTATCTTTCCCCCACAGAGTTGTGAAACCTCATGCCGGAAGAAAACAACAATTTTCATACTTGAATCGTACGCATATGTCTTGTTGTATCTGTACATACATAAATAAGTACAAATTATATCAACATTTTGATCATCTATAAGGAAGGCCGTACTAAATTCTCATCCGAAAGAAATTTATATACATATTATATACCTTATGATTTTATGCTCACCTCTTGAGTGATATTCCCATAGATAAAGCCTTCGATAAAAATGCGTTCATGAAACTCCTTGATGAACCTAACCAGCCTTTCGTAGGTAATGTCTAGGAGGGAAAAGAAATATTTCGATCATCATCGAGGAATAAGTCAAAGCTTAGCGAAATAACTGCACCACAAAAAGATTATCACTACATTGAAATTCATTTATACATTTGAGAGACTGTATTAAAACAACACAGTTTAGGGATTATTTGAATAAATAAATAATAACCGACTATAGTTGCTACCAACAGAAATCCGAGTTGATGTAGTGAATTTAAAGAACTGCATAAATGGAATGATGAAGTGATTATGAACATGAGTGAGACAACAGAGTTATTTTAAGACAGTTTGGTAAAGTTAATGACATCATAAGAAACAAATTTTGATCAACTAATAACATAATATCACATTCAACTGAACAAATTGAACGCGAATCATGATTGATATACTGACAATGGCAACCACAACTAAACATAATGCATTTTCCTATTTATATACAATCTGGGAAGAAGGAATAAAAAATATTCCATTCACAGTAAAATGTGATTTGTGTATATAGATTGTTTGAATCCTCCTAATAACGTCTGGGACTCTGATCGATCAGTCTCGTTTAGAATCGTTGCATCCTGTAAGAATTGCCTCAGTATTCTCCTTAATTCATAAACAATTCACACAGACATGGATGGAATCCAAGACACGCGTCTCATTTCTGTTGAGACACGTCCATTCCAGAACTGTAACCTGATACTGTTCATTTCAAACGTCATATTGTTACAAACCTAGCAACTGGGTTCACACAGCCACAGAGGAAAAGTGCATCTTCGATTGTAATGCTAACCATCACCCACCCATCTCTGATTAAAGTATGTGTGGTTGTTCTATGTTTCAACATATTTCGTTCAAGAAATTTTAACTTGTTGTGATCGCTTTTTTACCTATTATTCGAACAATATAATTCTGTCGATTGTTTTAAATTCACGAGTAATTTTCTACTACCTGAATCGCATTTCTATTTACTTCTTACTTACTTGTGTGTAATGGTACTTGCATTCAGTAAATTTAATTACCAGAAACTTAGTACTGTAACTGATAATCAGAGAAGTAACCAACAGTTTTTCACACATATAATTTGTAAACAGAACTTCCATTTTTCTGTTATTATCGATAGAATACTTTGATTAAATTGGCTAACAACACTAACAATCTGAAGATTCTTCCATATTAGCTTTTAAGAAATGTTTGTTTTCGCATCAACACACTTATAGATGAGCAAACTAAAATTATGTAAGATTCATTTCGGTAAGCGGTAAACAAAATTATTGATGTGTATCGATTTTGTTAAAAGCTGAGATTTAAAAATGCAGTAAATTTAGTGTGTGAGGCATTATAGACTTTACTATGATGAAACACAGGAACTATAAGATCATCGAAACAAACGCGATAAGTCAAAATGATAGTTTTATTTTAAAAAATGGATTTCACTATTAGAATCGAAGAGAAGCACCAGTCAAGTGATTGAGTGTACCAAAATTCCCGACCGCAGCTGCTTATCTCGAGGACTCAACCGGGCTAAATCGGTTGGAACACCTGTTCCCTTAGGCCTTACTATGCCAAGCAGGTTGATTGGAGAACGGTAAGACTAAAAGCAGCAACTCAAGGTCTGAGCGCGAAGTCGTTCTGTTGACTGTAGAGAGGTCTGACAACAGTAAGGTGTTCCCATCGGACAACCAGTAAACGTCGACCCAAAAGATATCACACCTCACCCAGACTGATAGATTTCCACCTCTGGCGGAAACGCCTTTCGAAGAGAGGATCTGACACTTCTCATAACAATGCCATGCATGACCGGTCTCTAGCAGTTGCTCCCAGGTCGCTCAGACCAACGCTAACCCGATTTTCTTTTCAGGCTCCTCAAACAATACCCTTTCACGTAGTGAGCAGCCGGCAAGTGACATCCACCCTCATATCCCTAACAGCACACGAGATCAACCCAGTCATGATCAAATCCTTTTTAACCTCTTAATAACTCTCTCATGTCTTTGATTAACTTTTCCCATATACTTTTATCACCTCACACCGCTGATGCAAACGACTTGAGTACACGAACCATTATTCCCGGTCTCCTGAAACGACGCTCTAAACTACATGTTGGAGCATTTAATGTTTGAACCTTGTGCCAAATAGGACAACAGGCTTCGTTAGCACGGACCCTAGAATCTCGTGCCATAAATATTTGTTGCGTCCCCGAAACGTGCATTCAAGATCACCGTAAAGTCCTCCATTTGAACCCACCTTGTCACAGTAAAGAACCATCGCAAGTTACGCTCCGAGTATCTGGAAGTCCTGCTGCTGCCATCCGTGGATTTGCTGGTGTAGGCATAGCACTAAGTTTTAAGGCAGAACTAGATCTCTCAGACTGGGTCCGCGCAGACAGTCGTTTATGCACCGTCCGACGGAAGCGGACAGTAAGATCTCGGAAACATAGGGACACTCGTCGTTGCCTCTTGATTGTTTCTGATTCCATTATTTGCAGCTCGGATGAGGTAAAAGAAGAATTTTACAAAAATAGTTTCAACCTCCTACAAAACGTTAGGTGTTCTGATATAGTATTAGTGGCTGGTAACTTTAATGCTCAAGAAGGAAGACTAAGCGAAACCCAAAGACACCTAGGTGGATCTTATGATGTCGCGGCTCACCAACTAGAAAATGATGAGCGTCTGCAGCAAGTGTGCTAAGACAATCGCCTATTTCTGGCGCTCTTCCAAATCTCAATGAGGTTGAAAAGGCTATAAGCAATCTAAGGTGAGGGAGAGCAGAACGCTCTGATTGATTAACCCCTGAGATTTTTAAGGATGGGGGTCCAGTTTTAACCGTTAGACTGACTGAGATCTGAGTAAGAATCTGTGAACTGGACGTGATCCCATTCGATTGATCTCTATCTTAGATCACCCAAGTTTATGAGAACAAGCAGAATTTGTTTTGTGACAGTTACAGAGAAATCAGTTTATCTAATATAACGTCTAAGATATTAGCTTCAGCAATACTTCGATGCCTAACTAGAGCAAACTTGATAAAACCAGACTGGTTCCAGACCTGAAGGTGGATTTATAGACCAGATATTCACACAATGTCAGGTACTAGAACATAGACACATTTCGGCATCCGACAATAGCTATGTTCCTTGACCTTAATGAGTCATTTGACTTTGTCGATCATGAGGTTGTGTGGAAGTGTCTGTCATTGAAATGTGAACCAAAGAAGTACATTATTATAATATACTACTGGTCGAGTGAGAGCTCACAGCAAACTGTCTTTGGAACTGTTTACTTCAAGTTGTGTTCCTCAAGGCTGCTCACTCTCTCCATTCTTTATCCTCTTTCAAATTATAATCTACTGAATTTTTCATGACCTTTGTCTTTCTCTTTCGAAATTTATTTCACTCGATTATACTTCTCGAATCATCTCTTCGCTCCCTAATCTTCTCCATTATTGCTAACACTTCTACTAGCTCTACTATTATGAGATTTGAATCGACAAATCGAAATCTCTGTTTTGTGGTACGGCAACATGAACTGATAAACATACGTACGAAGTTCTACGTTGTAGATAACTGACTTACTGTACCAAAAGAATTAGATAGAACAAAGTTACATTTTATATGAAGAATATTCAAACAAAAAATTCAGTATGAGATGGAAAACGACTGACTAGGGATAAAGAAAAAAGAACACAAGGTAAACACTTTCAAGCGGTTAGTTTTCTTAAAAACTACTTGATTTCTTATTGTTTCGTTTTACGTATACTTGGTATTATACGACTGTGGTTGAAAACCACACGCATCAGATGAAAAATGTGTAACACCTCTCAATTACACTACATAATTTTTTGTTTTTGTTTTATTCAATTCATAGGTATTGAATGAAATAAAATAAGATTAAAACGATTTGAAGTTAGCATGAACGACTATGATTGTTGGTACAGATAAAATAATTTCAATGTTCGGTATTAATGAGTGATGTAATCTTAAATAACATGAAATTAATGTTGTACCAATGACTGAAAACATGCTATCAACGAATAAAATGAATTTAGACTTTGATTTGACAAATAGACTAGCATTTGTATGATTATTATTATTATTATTATTATTGTAACGTGCAAGTTGTCTCTATGACGTTTATTTACATTCACCAGGCTATTATTCGTAAAGTATGGGTTATTTAGGGTAACTAAATATCGATTTCAGGTTCTATGTTATTTATGATAAGTCGAAAAGATAAAATATACAAAAGATCAATGCACACAGAATGCTCACCTTTAAAAGCTCGAACAAATTCATCATTAATCCATGAATGTTCTAAAATAAGATTTGTTAAATATGCACTAGACTGTTGATAAGGTGGTTTCATTGCAAAATTCGAAACATCTCGACACAAACCTTCATGGATACATTTGAAACGATCAGTTATTGGTTGATAATAATTTACAAATTGCAATACAATTTCTTTGACAAAACTTTTTAATTTATGTGAATATCCTAAAAATGATAGCTAAAAAAAAAAAGATAAAAATTATTGTTTATAATGGTGTACACGTTCAGTAAAGGATTGATTTTGAGTGAGATCATTTTCAGCCTTTGTAGAATGAGAGAAAAAAACAACATTGATATTCAAAGATATTAGGAGTGAAGCAGTTAACTATCAATAGCATTGCACTACATGGTTTCACATTATTGCTGAATGATTGAAGCTAGAAATATGAACCGACTTAGAAGTACACGGGTACAGTACACTTCACGAGTCCTCAGTTTGGATTTAAGAGAGGGTCACGAATATAGGTACTGCTGAATAGTCCTATATTTGGACTAGTTTTCAATGGTTATGCAACTAAGGCCATTTTATGATGTAAACTATAAAAAGTAAATGTTTCACTTATTTATTAATTATTAACCCAAATGTTTATGCATCAATCAAATTGGCTTTTGAAAAAACAAAGTTTATTCAAAATAATTACATCAAATAAAATTGCATGTTACATACTTTGATACCTTCAGAAGTACGTTTCACATGAACATTCATCCCAGCAAGCATGGAGGAATACGTTAGTTCATTGATATGATCTTCAAATAAGTTTGCGTAAATTACACAAAGCGATGTATGAAAAGGATCAAAGACAGCTAGTGGACTACAAACATGAAATAGGAGAGTAATTTTAGAATCTGTTGAAGTTTTAAAATGTTTCAAATAAATATTATTACGTTATGGATACAAAGAAGGCTAAATGTTATTGTTCAACTGAATTTGCCTTTGGGTAAAAGTATCAGACAAAAGTGGCAAATCCATTGACAAGCCAGTAAGTTTTTATCGATTGAGGTAAGTAGGATATGATTAACATAGACCTTATCACAATTTACCTCGATACGTGATGCCTGTTGGTGTCGGGGTAGGTCAGAAGTAAACTATGGGCCGCTATAACAAAATTTAGTACCTCTCTACTAAGTCACTGATTATGAGTTTCAACAAGTTGATATATTTAGACTTGATTGAAAACTAAGAGTAGAATGGCCAAGAATAAGTCAGTGAAGCAGATGCACTGACTCTTTATCTTCTTCCAGGTCTTGAATCCCAGTTCATATCTACTTATCTTTCCTTTCTGTTTTTCTGAACCCTATTCTCAATGCGCCTAATTCTTTCCGCTATCTGTGCTACTGCATTATTCCGATCTCTTTTTATAATGATCTTGTGTTAAATTCATTTTCTCATGCTAATGCGATACGACGACTTGGACCAACCAACGTCTTTTTCAGGTTTAACGCTGATGATGTCAGAATGAATTAGTCATGTAATAAACTATTTGGAATGTGATATGTATCATGTGGTAACTTATTGAATTTATTCGATTACGCATTTACATGGATCTGTTACACATTGGAAACATATTGTATCCGATTTTTACTTGATAACTTTGAAAAAAAACTGTAACACTATTACAATAAAGAGGATTGATGTTGCTTCAATGTTTCCTAGCAATCTGAAATCATCAAGGATAATAAATGCGGATTGCACCATCTCGATAATATAATTGATTGATGAAATGGAGATTAATGTGAGGCAGCTATACAGCTTTAAACCACTAAAATTTCATAAAGATGCTTAACAAACCGCATAAAATAATACAGTATAAAATTAGAAATAAAAGTAGGCTTTCAAATATAGTAAAATTTTAACTGATTTTAGAAGCGCAGGTAAATGTACACTGGTTTGACATTAACTATGTCGATAGCCTTTAATGGTATTTTATTAGCCTACTGCCTCGGTTGAAGTGTGGTTTGAATATGTGACTTAGTGCTAGGCTACCATTCTATTAAGATATAAATGAACTTTAAATAACTAAGCAGATGAAGAGGTAGCTCAATGGTTACGGAGTTTGATGAAGTTACAATTCCGAACCCCGCTCAGTATATTTTAGTTTTGGCGGCTATCGAGTGGTATCACTAGCCCTTAAACTTACAATGTAGCTCGAATCCAATTACATGGAGCTAAAACCGGTATATTAATAATATTGATGATAAAAATAAAAATAAACCAGTTAGTGCTGTAGTGATAACAAAGAAATAGCAAACATCATATTGCAAAAAACTCAGAACACAGTAACAGAGATAAAGTGTACTTATTTGGCATAGTTATCACCAATGGTAATACATATAAATGAAAGACAGAAACTCACCTAACAATATGAAATGTGATAAAACCTTTGGGAAGATTGAATTCAGTATCTTGAAAGTACCAAATTCGAGACATCTCTGTTTCAATTAATAATTCCGGCATATCAGCATTTGTGGGGCACTTGTTTTGTATTAAATCAAATTCAGTAGCAATGAATGGATTTGGCTCTGGAAATTTTAATTCTGGATTAGTAGAACAAGTTCGCCATGCCTATGGGAAAGAATTAAATTGTTAGAAATACAAAATCTAAAACAGAATAGGAAGCGTTGAAGTAAGCACATAAAAATATGAATAGTACATCTCGACCTATTAATTATTAAAACATTAAATTGTTGAGATTAACCTTTTGCTGCTGTTTAGTCAAAAAAATAGTCGACTAGTACGTGAACCAGCTACGAACATTGTACGAACTGACATAAATAAGAGTCACCATAAGCTATCACAATTTACGTCAACAGCATCAAGAGAGAAAAAATTTGCAAGCTGGAAGGTAAGAATAATGAGTTGAACTGCATTAAAACAAAAACGTTAGAATAAACTATATGAGAATAACAAATAAGTATGTGGAATGACACTAAGTACGATTTTAAGGAAGATATAAATGGATGAAACTGTAATACTAAGTGATTTACATTCATGTCAACCAGGATTCCAATAATAAATTACGGTAATCGAGTTCAAACTATTTTGGATGCTGGATCACCGGAAATTGCCGTGTAAACCTATTAATTTTGTAAAATATTTGTTGGGATGGCTCACAGAAGTCTCCAGAGGCTTTCAAGAAATTGAAGCGCTTCCATTCAATTAGAGCTCGAGAAAATTTCTAGAGTTGATGTGGAATTAAGTATAATTGCATGATGATGTAACATCGCTAATTGCGGACTGGATGATTTCAATGTTTTCAATCCATACACAAACAATAAATATACACGTTTTCTTAGTATATTTCGACACCTACAGGAATAAAGGCTTCTTCTGCTATTTTTCTGCTTTGCGATCTGAGAGTGCAGTTCTACTGGTCCTAGTGACAAAGATTGTATGGTGTATTAGCCTTTCTAATAGTAGACTTCACATCATGCATGGAACTGTGAATTTCCCTTAATACTTTCAGTTTGTTTCCTAGTTGGGAGGACCTTAAATTTCACTGGTTACTCTTTTCTTTAAGTGTGCTTGCTATTTTGTAACTCTTCCAAAGACGCTTTTAGCACAGTATATATCACTCTTGAACTGAATGCTTATTTACTAGTTTGCTTGAGGTCGCTTGTGGATTGTGCATTCTTCCTGCTCTAATAAACTGGGTTGGGCCGCAGAATATAGCTTAGCTGTTTTTTTACTGTATCACTGATTAACGTTCCGTTTCCCATACCAATTCATATGTTAATTATGGCAAACACAGCACAAAGTCATAAACATGTTTCAGACTAGGAGCCAGTGACTTCGTGGAATTATGTCACTTCTTGGTTTGATCTTCACCAGCTATCTGTTATACTCTTATGCTAGTCATTGTTGCACGATAAAGTAGGCAACTACGTGAACAGTTTTATAACTTCTGTTTGCTGAACAAGCGATGGGTATAATTACTCCTAATTTGAAAGACGATAGAATTTCAAGCAAGTAAACACAGTTCTACTTCTAACTAAAAACCGTTTCGTATTATCAAACATTATAAACAATACTTTTAATCTGAAATGGATTTTAGATTAAAATATTTGCTGTGAATAATAACTTACTGACAAGGTGTTTTCAGGAATATTATTAGCAAGGTATTTAGTGTGATACCAGGGTTCTTCTTCCACACACTTGTCTGTATAAGTTTTACTGACCAGAAAGATGCTACATAAAAACGATAATATTACATAAAAAGTGTGAAGTGATATTTTGAACTTGTTACTGGAAACAATTGTCATATTTATATTTTTTGAAATCATAAATCGATCAGTGTTAGACCACCATTAGAAACCTGGAAGCATTGGAAGGCCAAAGACAGTAGCTGAGATCGCGCAAGACCGAGGAATGATCGAAGTTAGACATTAACATCGTTGGATGCCGGCTCACTGGCCCTGAAGTTGAACGTTCGAGCACAAGACCGAAGGTCCTGAATTGGAATTCTGCGAGTAGTGGATGCGCACTGCTGATGAGTCCGAAATCAGGACGAAACGGCCATCCATTGCTTCCAGGTTCCTAATGGTGACCTAAAATTAATCGAATCATGATTTCAAAGTAACTCCACAATCTCCGAAACCCTATAATGCATATATATACATATGTATATATCTCTCTGTACAGAAATTGTTCTAACTTAGTGCATCAAGACACGGGCACTACTCTAATAATCAACCACTTTATCTATGCTACTAAAACTCAACTGCAAAACTCCCGGCGTATTTATCCAAATGTGTGAGATCAGAAAAATAAGTAAGACAAATATTAAACAGTATCCTGAGAAGCATTGTATAACATTTCTGTCTACTGGTCTCTTTGCAAAAAATAAATTTAAAGCTTCGTAATTGTGTGGTATTAATATTTATGGCCTCTGTCTAACCTGATATCAAGACCTACAAAACTTAGAACATATCATGCTTTC
Source organism: Schistosoma turkestanicum (assembly GCA_944470395.2). Classification (NCBI taxonomy): domain Eukaryota; kingdom Metazoa; phylum Platyhelminthes; class Trematoda; order Strigeidida; family Schistosomatidae; genus Schistosoma; species Schistosoma turkestanicum. Next base: position 13,840,761 of record OX103972.1, on the reverse strand, counting down.
CATAGAATATATAGTAAATAATATTGTAAAATGTCCGAATGAAACAAATGCTCCTGACAATCCACTTAATTTTCAAAACGTATAATAATATCGAACTGAAAATGTTTTCAAGTACAGTTTACAAAACAAACACTGGTAATGATATAATTGAAAAAAGGAAAAATTATGTTTTCAACTTATTAATTGAATAAATCGATAGGACTTGGTGCTTGATGATTAGTTAGTCGAGTAAATATTTTTAATTTGGAAAATTCGAAAGATAGTTGCAATTAGTAAGAATGGTACTTCTAGTTGCCCATCGTAAAGAAAAGTACTTAAGAAAAGGTATGTAAGAATACAATCTGTTAGATATTTTTTTAAAACTTTAACAACTAATAATGATAGAATTCTGACTATTCAGTAAATTCTGAAGGAGATCTTAGATAAGGAACACTAAGCATCGAATTAGCTGTGCTTTCGTCTTTAAATGGCAGAACATCAGAAACCATACATTGAAATCTACAAAATACCAAAAACTAACACAATGCTGCAAATTGAAAATCTTATGAAGAACTAATAAAACATACCGACAATTATCAGGTGTTAAACAATTTAAAATTTTTTTAATTAAATCAGGATCGTAGGTAGCTGCCAAAAATGGACCCGTCAAAACATCTTGAAGTCCGTAAAGCTAGAAAATATATTTTGAAGAAGGAAACGATATTATATTTATTTATGCATATTTATAAGTTTTTTTTGTAAAAATGTTTTCACTGATGTTGAGAATAGGAGAACTCATAAATATCACATTCATGATGAAATCAATTTTAGAATGAGTAAATTGATTTAAATTGAACTTTCCGCATTAATTGTCGGTGTATTTTCACCTGTATCGATTTATGCGATATGAAGTTTGTTATTTTATTTTATTTTTAATGTACATTCACTGTACTGATTAACGCACTATGATTTGTATTCCTTCGGTAAAACTATAATCATTTTAACAAATATATGGTTGATTAACTACACTTTTTTGAATTATATTCATGTTTTTATTAAAGTTGTATTTTTTGGCCTTGTCGTGGCAGGCATGTTGTTTACAAAATTTGTTCGACGGTTTTAACCGGAGTTGGAAAACCCTGATTCCAAACGAATGATACATATGGGCTCTAGGATCCGGATGCAACAAATGGCGTATGAATATATTAATAGAGGCTAACTACCACAGGACTGCCTATCCTGACGTTGCTCCATTCCCTTGTGGATTAGACATGTAAATCAAACGCTCGGGGAGTGGCTCTCAAAAAAAAACCACCTGCATCAGTTTCGGCAGCTGGGCAGTATATCTTAGCCCATACATAAATTCAGCTAATTGTGTGTTGTATGCATATTTTGGTGCCCCTTTGTACCAATTATTGTGTTTAAATAATAATAAAGCATAACTGTCAAGGAATGTTCAACTATCCAAAAAAATTTAATGAATAAATTTAGAAACAAATGATAAACCGGTAGCTAATCAATTAGTAAAAACAGTATATAAGATGGATGAAAGTGATTCAATAACCTACATAATTTATAAATTCTGTAGATTAAAAATTATGGAGCCATAGTCAATTAACACTATTTATTCAGTTGAAACACTGGCACACAGAAAAGAAATAGCCTTATAAACACGACATTGAACGTTAACTACGTAGCATGAGAATGGCTTTGACAAGAAGTTATTATAGATATTAGGCAGTGACTTTATAAAAATAATACTCCTAGCATTGAAAAATGGGTTATTATCTCTATAATCATGTCTGGTAATTATTTTCAGAATCTAGTTATCTTGAAAAGTAGACCGGTATCAAATGTTAGTGCTTTATCCAGTTCACAGAAATGGAGGAAAAAATTTTGAGGAAATATAATAATATCTCAATTGTCCGTATAAATTTATATTTTCAATCAGTATGAATGAATGAACTGAAACAGTAAATTTCAGTCATTTAAAGAATTACACTTCACACTAGGTCAACTTAAAAAGTGTGGATTATAATAATACAGACTATAGGATAAATGACCTAACTAAAAACAAAAAGTAGTCAGTTGTTTACGATTTCGAAGAATGAACTTATGTGGACCGTCGTGAGGAGCACCATCTAGTTTTAAATACTTAGTTTCCAACAAATCCTATCTCTATTCATATAGTTAGGATATATAAATACTGATTGAAGTTTTGCTTATTGTTGAGAATCTTTCTTCAATGTGAAATATTCAATTTCATGCACAAACTATCAAAACGTTTTACAAGTTGCTTACCAACAGATTACTGGCTAATCCAGCCACATAATCGTAAGGTGGTTCTTTGTCTTTAAATCGAAAGTTTAGTTGACATAAAGCCTAAAAAATAGAAACACAGTGATTGATTAGAAAACAATCCATTCAATAAATCACATTGATCCATAGTTAAGGATTTATTCACACTCATGATTAACGTAAATGAAAACGTTGCCCCAAACAATCGATTTTTTAAATTATGGAATGACCGTGAATAACAAGAAACGGTACAATCATGTACAGCATTAATCTACAATACTGTATATATATATATGATGACTATAATCCGAGATAAAAAGCTAAACATCTGTTAAGATTTGCAGTACATGAATAATTCTAATGTCACTTTGAACTAAGATAAGATATTCTAAGCCGCAACTATTTAGAAACATTCATTTTGTAAGACTAAAGAAAAATGGTTGACAGTTAACAAAAAAGTCGATTACATGCAAGATTATTCGCTATAGGGGTTACTAAACTGAACAGTTGTCACCTGGGGAGACTTAACACTTACAACAACTTGCATATTAGAAAGTTGGAAAATTATGACGAATAATAAGGAACATACTGCTTTGAAAGCCTTGAAAATAATTATAAAGTGTGATTTTATACAGGTCAAATCAACAATCTAGCACTCGACCAATTCATTATAGAACACTTCTAGGAAACCTACTAGACAGCTTCTTCAGAAGTGATCACGTATCCCACTTATCATAAGCCCTAACTTTCGGAAATGATCGAATAACTTTACAGTTTTACTGTTTTTGCATTTTATTCATTTCCTTCCAATTTATTATGTGATGTGGAAACAGAAACTGACGCACATAAATGTTTGTGTACACAATCTACTGACACAATACCATTGTTTATTTTGATCAAATAAATAACATAACTATATTTCATCAAAATTAGAAACGATGAAAAAAACAAATCAAAATCCTACCTGTTCTTCATCAAATATCCACTTTTGTGGTTCATCAGAACGAAGCATATTAATGTACTGATAGACATTTGTTATAATTTCATTCGTGTTCTCTGTATAAAAAAAATTTAGGGAAATAAATAAATTTCTGTTCTAGTCTACATATATCTTATCGGAAAGAAAAATGTTCTCACTGAAACATCTACATTCTTGCTAATGATTCAATAGGTTTCTTTCACAATATATTTATTTATTCCACAAACTCATTTAGCTAAAATGTTTACACACACATGAATAATAATAGTTGAAAATATGAAAAAATAACCAAAAAAATTAACTCACCAAGTCCTTTCAATGTCAGCTCAATGGACAAGGATAGGGAACAAATTCCTTCTGCTATTCTACCAACTCCACATACTAATCGATTAGCCCAACCTAATTTTTTAAATAAACTCAGTAAACTTCCATGACTTTCGTGACCAAGCAAGTGAGTTACATAACTAGGAGCCTGTAGAAATTTCAATTGAGAGAACGAAGTAAATAAATAATTCAAACTAATAAAGAAGTTTCGTCGAGATCATAATAAATAAGTATGATAGTTTATATCAATAAATTGATATTCCAATCAACAACTACCGAGAAAATATAGTAAATCATAATAAAACGATTACATATGTTTAACACATAATTCGCATTATCATATTGAACAGAGAAAGAACAAAGATTTGAGCAGAATAGCATGAAATCATTTGGTTATGTTTAGTGTTCATTTATTACGCAACCAATTGTTTCTAGCTCTTGAGATTTGTGTAATCATTAATGTTGTAGAGTATTCTTTCACACATAGTATACAATTACAATATTTTCTTCAGTCTATTGAATTTATTTACGACTGTGTTATACTATACTGATGAGTGATCATAGCTACTTCCAGATAGTCTCTCATGTAGTTTGTAATATTTTTTTGAATATTACAGACTGTAAGCAGCTGACGAGAATCAAGAGAAGATAAAAAAAGAACTCACACAGTTCAACTGAAATCTTAAATATATATTCAGTATTTAAATTTAAGGTAATTCTCTATATAAGCTACTAAAATCAGATAGCTATGATGTTCCTAAATGTATGTATTATGTACAGTCCGTAAACCTATGTATTTCTGAGTTTTTAATGTTTATGACTACATTTTAGCCAACCTTTGTTGGCACAAAATGGGCTTACAGTGGATACCAAGACTGTAAAATGAAACAAAATCTGTGAAAATAGATAATATCAAGATATATATCAATGGAGCACCAATGCCAACAAAGATTGATCAAAACATAAACTTCGAATGATAAAATTTAATGACCGTTTGATAATATAGTAAATAAACAATATACACTTTGCAGTGAAAAATAACGGGAGTAAGATACTCTGAAATAACATCAATATTAAGATGCGAATTCCTAAACAAGACAAAGTACACGTTGCGGATGCTTTTCCTAGTCACAATTTAAAATCGAATATAATAAGCAGAGATGAATGGTGGCTAACGTAGTCTATATCTAATAGGTTGGACTATAAACCGAAACAATCATTTCATAAATAAAGCAAACTCCTACTTTTCAATCATTTGATACATATATACATTCAAAAACAATTAACAGAATGTAAACAGAGAATAATCAATTTACACTTGTACATAAGTTATCAAATCATTTGAAAACAGTTATTTACTTGTGCTCTATAATTCGGAATATAGTCAGGAATGGGCCACATAATATTCATTTGATGAATATCGTTCAGTGGGACGACATAAACCATTTTCTGTAATAAAACAAGAATACGTTTATTTTAACTTAAATCTCTTACCTACTGACAAAAATTCTTAAAATTAGACCACGTCCTGTAGCATTTATCGGACTGTATTGATGCATCTGACAACCATGAAGTAATGATATAAAATTTACATGACGGAATGTCTAACTTCAAATAAAACATTCTACAGACTAGAAATCTACACACATCATTGCTACACTAACTTTAATGTTTCCATTTTCACTTTCTCGTATTTGAAGCTCCTAAATGCTGTGTTCTTAAACGAAAACCTTACTAATCCACTATAGTTTACTCTATCTGTGAAAGAGACTGACTCTAAATGACTTTTCATCTATGGCAATCAACAATGTGAGCTCACATATCATTTATTCAACAAAATATCTGCTAGACTAATGACACACACAACAACCAAACCAAATATGTACATTATACTCAACAAGCCCATTCAGTGCAATAAAGGTCAAATGAAAATATTACCTTGAGACAGATATCAGGCCATGGAGTGTCATACCATGATGGTCGAACAACATTACGATCCATAACCTGAGAAAAATTATCTTCTGCAAGCTTCTGTAAATCGTCTATAGATTCTGGAAAGGTTTCATCGGAAACAAGTACAAACACAATTAAAGAATAAAAACTAACTACATCTCGTACTCACATGATGTGTGACAAATACAAATATCCAGATGTATCAAAATTAACATAAAACGAACAAAATATCAGTCCATTACAATTTCGTAGTTGTTAAAGCTGCATATTCCACAAGTCGGGAAAGTATGAAATACAAGTTCAATTTGAGTCACAAACAATGGCATTGTACCATTTATTTGAGTCATCCGTCAATATGTCAATACAGTTTGTTCTTCACACGTTCTCTTTCTCACTCATCTAGTACTCTCCATAAAACACAGTTTCTAACCACGAATAACACAATTCAATCACAAAAGTTGACAAGAACGATCTCATTCTTGAGTAGCTTGAGCGTTTGTTCGGCAACATTTTGATTCTTATTGCCACTGCATCACATATGAGACGATGCCTCAGATAATATATATAAGAAGGACAATACAGAATTAATTTTAGTCCCACACATTGAGCTAATGATGAACATGGTGGTATCTCGTTAAAAACAACCAGTTTCATAACATTTTATGCTTTGTCTAATCTTAGTGAATCAATCTTCGAATCATATTTTATATTGTGATGAAAAATACAAAACGTTCCTATCCACTGACTAACCAATTCACCAGACACTCACAGCCCAAAGCATTTCGCGTCACAGATTGAGAACGTAATGAACCAATCAGTAAAACTCTAACGACTCACAGTTTGATGGTCCATCCATACATTCACAGTCCGAAATATCAATCATGAATCAAATGCCCGTGAGAGTGTAATAAGCGATAACAGTTTTACATAGTTTAGATATGTTGAACTTTTAAAAACAAATGCAGAGCTCAGAAGTCAGGAATTTTATTAATCAATCTCTTTCCACAATACTTATGTTATGTACCTTTTCCAAGAATGACCAGTCCCATAATATTTGACGAATACCATGTTGAGTGGAATTGTAACAACTGTTCACGTGTATTCACTGACCGTGCACAACTGGACTCAAATAAGGAGTAGCGATTGCCGGAGAAGAATTTCGCATAATCATGACCACTTTTTGACAGGGTTCGTTCAAGTTGAAAAAGACGTCTAGTATCATTGCTAATATCCTTTTCATGTTCCGACTGTACAGCACTCACCTGAAATTAAAACTTCACTTATTAATGATGATGTACACAGAAAAAACAGTAGGGCAAGTTATCTGTAACACTGTCGTTCGGTCTCACTAATCGAGTCTAACTGACTTAAACGAGGTTTACTTCCTATTACATAAAATATCTATAACCTTCATTTTGGCAGTCACGGAAAATAAACCCAGTACTCTTACAACTTCGAAGCATAACAGTTCAATTTGGTAGAAAGCTGTTGTCAGGTCTACAAGAGACTGAGACAATATGACAAAGTCGCTTTTGCTCACACATATAGTGTTGATGACAACACTAGGTTTGATAAATATATTTTAACGATCTCAATCGGAAAAGTAAGAAAAATGGTACAACCACACTCAAAAGGTTATCGAAATCGTCTTCAGTCTACAAAACTCCACATCTATTCCAGCATCTGCATAAAAACCACTACCTATTCTTTTGACAGACCAATTTTCTAACGATAATTATTCAATCGGAATCACCAAGTTGTGAGAACAAATCATACCATTGACCGTTTACAGAATTATGCTTTAAAATTGATCACAGCCCAGATGAATTCCTGATTTTAAAACTTGCATCTTAGACGTCAAACTACCCGTTGTTTTTACTTATATACCCTGTTTTTTCTTCGGTTTTTATATACTTTAGGCACCATTATTTGAAATCTGAAGTTTAGCATTAATAAAGTAACCCGGAATCCCATGTATTTGTGCCTTGCTGTAACCAAAGTTGTAGAGATTGCAGTAATGGAGAAGATTAGGGTTCGAAGATATTATTCAAGTATAAACCAGTGAAATACATTCAGAAATCGAAAGATAGAAGTGATGAGGAATTAGGAACAGAATTTCAGAGAGCACAAATAGTAGATGCACCTGCGCCAATGAATAACGATTCTGAGCCATCATTTAAAGTCTCTAATCATCGGCGACTGTCGTATCGCGAACCTTAACCAGAAAGTATACACATATCAACATGGCTCAATCCATTTGTCATTGATTTCATGGATCTGTGCCATGTTTTGGTTTGGCCGCCCCTAGCTTTCTTCCAGCCTACCTCCACAACAGGCATCATCTCTCGCCAAAGCAGACAGTGGTCGGGCATTCGTAAGATGGCCCAACCATGTCAAATTATGACGTTTTACTACTTCATCTATTGATCACCCATCCTTGCCAAATATATATATATATATATATATATATACAAAAGAGTTGTACCATGGTTTATCTCTCGAATTAATTTTACCACCCAAAAAAATAAATTCCGATCAGAGTTCGCCATAAGCCCTAAATCGACCTGTAGTATCAGTTAGTAAGTCAGTTGCAACGTAGAACTTCGTACGTATGTACATAAGTTCAAGTTGCCATACCACACTAGCACAGAGACACAGATGTCAAATCAAACCCCATAGTGATAAAGATAGTAGAGGTATTAATGGTAATGAATAAGACTAGGGTTTGAAGATATTATTCAAGAAGTATAATTCAGTGAGATAAGGTTAGAAAGACAAAGGTAGAGGTGCTGACGAATCCAGAAGATTAGGATTTGAGAGAGCACAACGAATGGATGCACTTCCGCCATTGCAAACGATTTTGAGCCATGTCGTTCAAGGTCTCTAACCATTGAGACTTTCGTCTCGCGGACCCCAACCAGGTAGCCTATGTCTACCAACATGACTCAGTCCAATTGTCAGTGACTTCATGGATTTCTGCCATGTTTTGGTTTGGCCGCCCCTAGGTTTCTTACAACCTACTCCTACACCACAAAACATAGCTTGTCGAGGCAGTCGATGGTTAGGCATTCGTAGCACATGTCCCAACTACCTCAACTGATGAAGTTTCACCACTTCGTCTATTGATCTGCCATCCTTAACTAGTACTCGTTTCCTGAAGGCAGCATTGCTTACTCGATTGTCCCACGATATACGAGCAATGCTTCTAAGACATCTATGACCGAATACTAGTAACCTACGAACATCTTCTACTCTTAACGGCCATGTTTCGCATCCACATAGGAGAACGGGGCGAACTGCTGCGCAGTACATCCGTCCTTTGGTTAGCGAACGGATATCTCGCCTACGCCATAAACGGCTTAAAATTGCAAAAGCAAATCGAGCTTTCTGTATCCGAGCTGACACTTCTTCAGTCACCAGGCTATCAGCACTGATGAGACTCCCCAGATAAGTGAAGTGATCAACACGCTCGACTACTTCACTTCCTATCACTAGTTTAGGTGCCGATGCAACCCAGTCTTGAAGCAACATTTTGCATTTCGGGGAGGGGGGAAACCGCATCCCGAACATGCTTGCATTGTTGCTTAGGCTTTTTGTTAGCCTACGTCTTAGCTGACTGCTCCTCATAGCACTCAGAGCCAGGCGTGATGAGTTTTCGAGCATCCATCAGATCGGTGGATGCGACTGAAATCCACGGTTTCATTCTATGCTTATGGTTTACCTTACTAGCTGATATCACTGCTGTTTCTAGTTGTTCCTGAAATATATTCTTCGCCTTATTATCATTAAGTAGAACCCTAAGAGGTTTTCTTGCGATATTTTTCTGGAGTCCAGTAAGCCTCAAACAAATACGCACTCGCACTAGGGCATGATCTGAATCTAAACTTGTGCCCCAGAACGAGCGACAGTCCTCTATCGAACCCCTCCATCGGTGGCTGATGGCGATATGATCTAGTTGTGTCCAACGTTGAGACGACTTCGGGGGTCGCCAGGTCAACAGATGTCTTTCCTTATGCTTAAAATTAGTGTTTGCTAGAAATAGTTGGTTATCTGAGCACAGTTGCAACAGACGGTCGCCATTGTCTGTTCTTTGAGCCACGAGACCATAACATCCACCTAGGTGTCTCTCATTTTCACTTAGTCTACCTACTTGAGCATTGAAGTCACCAGCCATTATAACTATATCAGAGCGCTTAACTTTTTGGAGGAGGTCCGAAAGCTTTCTGTAAAACTCCACTTTCAGGTCGTCTGAACTGCAGTCAGTGGAGGCGTAATCCGATATGACGAAGAGGACAAGACGAGTGTCCCTATCCTCCCGAATCCTTACTGTCCCGTTTGGTCGGACAGCGCACAAGCGACTATCTACAGGGATCCAGTCTAGGAGAGATAGTTCTGCCCTAGGACTCAATGCTATACCTACAACAGCGAGACCCCTGGAAGCAGCATCAGGTCTACCGGATACACGAAGAGTAAATCGAGTTGCTTCCTTATCTTGACATGGTGAGGTCAAGTGAATGATGTTACTCGGATCCTGTATGCGCGTTTCCGAGACGCAGCATACATCGATGGCGCGAGATTCCTAGCTAATGATGCCTGTTACCCTATTTGACACCATGTCCGTACATTAAATGCTCCAACATGCAGTTTAGAATGGGGTTTCAGGAGACCAAGAATAACGTTCTGCGGACTCGAATCGTTTGCATTAGCTGTGCAGTGTGATAAAGGGATGTGGGTATTAGAGGGTGTAGCAAGGATTTGATTTCGACCGATTTGGTCTCGTGTGCTGTTATGGATATGAGGGCGGTTGTAACTTCCCGGCTGCCCACACCGTGGAAGGTTTGTTGAGAAACCTGAAAAGGAAGGTAGATTAGAGTTGGTCTTAACGACCTGCGAGCGTGATCGCAGAGTCCAAGGGATAACTGCTTGAGGTCGGTCACGCACGGCATTTTACGAAGGGTTTTTTGAGTATAAGCTCAGCTCTTGAAAGCCCTTGGTGGGCACCCTTACCGCCGAAGACGGAAATCCGTGAGGTAGGGTGAGGTGTGACATTTTTAGGGTCCACATTTTCTAAACCTTCCTTCCTTCTGAGAAGGCAGCATCGCTGCAGATGCTGGTTGTCCGAGGAAAACACCTTACTGGTGTCACAGCCCTCCGCAGTTAGCATTACGACTTCACCCTCAGACCTTGGGTTGCTGCTTTTAGTCTCATCGTTCTCCAATCGACCTGCCTGGCATGATAGAACCTTCAGGAACACATGTTCCAGCCAGTATAGTACGGTTGGGTCATCACGATAGGCAGGCTCGACCACAGCGTAAGGTAGCAGCTACGGTCGGGAGTACTAGTTAAGGATGGCAGATCAATAGACGAAGTGGTGAAACTTCATCAGTTGAGGTAGTTGGGACATGTGCTACGAATGCCTAACCATCGACTGCCTCGACAAGCTATGTTTTGTGGTGTAGGAGTAGGTTGTAAGAAACCTAGGGGCGGCCAAACCAAAACATGGCAGAAATCCATGAAGTCACTGACAATTGGACTGAGTCATGTTGGTAGACATAGGCTACCTGGTTGGGGTCCGCGAGACGAAAGTCTCAATGGTTAGAGACCTTGAACGACATGGCTCAAAATCGTTTGCAATGGCGGAAGTGCATCCATTCGTTGTGCTCTCTCAAATCCTAATCTTCTGGATTCGTCAGCACCTCTACCTTTGTCTTTCTAACCTTATCTCACTGAATTATACTTCTTGAATAATATCTTCAAACCCTAGTCTTATTCATTACCATTAATACCTCTACTATCTTTATCACTATGGGGTTTGATTTGACATCTGTGTCTCTGTGCTAGTGTGGTATGGCAACTTGAACTTATGTACATACGTACGAAGTTCTACGTCGCAACTGACTGACTTACGTCGATTTGACATTCAGGATGACTGGAGATCGTGGGTAACTGAAGAGTGGCAGAAGGCCAGTTGAAATGATCCCTAAAGTGTTCTGCCCATCGATCCAGTCTCCTGGATAGAGATTATAATAAGACAATACTTTTCCTTAATAGTCTCACTCATTCGGGTTCCTGATACCTTTCTCCTTGATGAGTCTAAATAGTTTCCTACTCTTGCCTATCGCCGCTGCCTTTTCCATTTCTCTCGCTGTCTCCTTCCATCACTGTTCTCGATCATTGCGTAGGCTTTTTGTTAGCCTACGTCTTAGCTGACTGCTCCTCATAGCACTCAGAGCCAGGCGTGATGAGTTTTCGAGCATCCATCAGTTCGGTAGACGCTACGCAGATCCACGGCTTCATTCTAGACTTATGGTTAACCTAACAAGCAGATTTCACTGCTGTTTCCACAGCCTTTTAGATATCATTCTTTGATTCGTGCATATGATCATCGCATAACACTCAAACTTTTGTTATTTTGCATCTAATCAATGCAACAAATTGCACACTGCATCAGTCTCACTAAACTTTTCGCTGAAACAAAATATGAACTTAGTCGGAAATTGCTGTCTTTCTATTGAAACCATGCTTCATCTACTACACACAAGCAATTTACATGTTCACTAACCAAATATAAACTAACCTCACGTTCTGTTGCAGAATCCGTGAAAAGAGGACACACGAAAAACTGAGAGAAAATATCCAGAGCTCCTCTCAAATTCTCCGGTGCAACATCAAACACATAAGACGTTTTGTCCGGACTCGTGAAAGCATTACAGTGACCACCATGACTGCTTATGTATTTCGCATATGTATTCTCTGTTGGGAAGGATTCTGTACCAAGAAACAACATATGCTCACAAAAGTGTGCGAGACCAGGTAGTTCCTTCGGGTCCGACAACGAACCTAGAATTAGACCACTAGACAAACCATAATCAACATACCAATGTTCACAGACAGACAGACTGCAGATTTGTCTGTTTCCGGGTCACTTATAAGAAGCACTTTCATTCTGTTGCATAAAATCACCACTTTATACTCCCTCAAGTCATTTACGGACTTTTGCACCACTAGAGATGAAGTATCCACTGAATTCGAACAATTCATCATCGGACTTTAATTCACGTATTATGTTGAACAATATGTATACGTATCCGGCAAAAAGGTGTTCCGATATCATCAACTAAAAAACAACAGGTGAAGAAATATGTTAGTAAAACACTTAGCCATTCCACAATAGACTGAGATACAACAAACAACTATTAGGTGAAATAGATAAGCTACGCTGTATTCCAAGTTGACCAATTTTTGCAAAATCAACTTCTGCAATCAAAACAAATCTAATTCAGGACGTTGTACGGTGGCAAACCATAGAAACTTTGCGACAGATAAACGTTCAGCAAATTGATACTTCATACACAGAAACAACAACAATTACGCTCAAGTTTTGAAAATTACATAATGAACAAGTAAAACGTACTGAAATGGATGTACTACAACAACTAAACAACAATCCGAATCTGTAGGACGGATCGTGAACAGTGTGCAATTTGTAAGCATGCGAAATGTACTCTGAATTCACTATTGTTGTCATTATATAATCCAGGGGTTTCAAGTAACTCAAACATTCGATAGACAGACTGTTGACAACGAAACCTGTATATGCTTAAGAATGCTTAAGAATGAATCCATGGACTCAATCTAGTGGAGGTGACAAACGTAAATACAACCATCATGGTCAGCCTATTTCGCCACATCAGATGTTACGAATACCATGTTAAAGGTACACCACTGCGTCTATTTTAACGTGTCGTAGGAAGTTGACAAACTACATGATTTTCTGTTGCAGATAGGTGGATTATGTAAAATCACCAGCCGCCAACTTGCCTGTAGTTATTTCTTCTTTTACTTACAGTTGTTGTTAACACAAAAATAACTTCCTAGTTATTTTTATGTAATCTTGCTCTCAAATTTCAGGTAAACCACAACATCAACAAAGCTAAGAACATTTTCTACATGCAATTTAAGTTGCTATTTTCTTTTCAGGACTGCATGTATATAAACTATTAGCTATAAAATAACGTACACGAGTATTGATCATCGGCTGGACAACTGAGCTGTAGGTAGGAATATTCGATCACTGTCATTGCAACTAATTTTAGTATAATATTTGAAAAGGTGGATCATTTAAAAGTTGAAAAATCTGTTTATGCTGATTGAAGGAAATCAAAACACGTTTTGTGGGTATTCTGCGCACTTAAATGTCTGTAAATTAGCCAGAACATATAGAAGTATTGTGAGTTTTGTTTCAGACAAGGTATGCTGATACTCAAAGTCTAACAACCTTCGAACAAAAACAACTATTACCAAAACACGTCACAAATTAAACTAATAGGACGGTGTTTCCGTGAAGGTCACTCAATATCAAATATCGACTCACTAGCTAGCATACATCAGTTGTTTTCTTTGCGCTCGACTCCTGTTGTTTAAGTACGATTCCAAGTGTTTGGTAGTGTCAAACGAATGGATGTCTATACAGTCGACCTTCTGATCCTAGTCAATTGTTTGAGTTTGTATACCCAGTGATTTGACGAAGTACGTTTGTTTCAAGGCAGTAGGGCTTCTGGATACCAATAGTCAACGCCTTACCAGGCCCAGGATCAGTTAGCTTTAATATGGAGAATAATAATGGGAAAATTCGAATGCTAATAAGATTTAAGAGCTAATTAAATAAATGAATAAATTAGTGCATTATTTGGTAGGGAAGATTGTGCGAGAGGATCTAAGTGAAGGAGCGGTAAGAGAAGCCGAGATAATAAGCGAAATAGACAAAGTTAGGGGGATACGTAAATGGCGATGATAACAACTAGCAGGTCTCAAGGCATCCATCAGGTATAGCTTGTCCCCTAGGGATACGAAAATCCCTATGTGAGTACGTGTTTATCAAGTCTCTTCTTAAAGCTGTCCACTGAGGGAGTTGCGGTCACCCCGATTGAGAGAGCATTACGAGTTGCGACCAATCTTAATGAGAAAAAGTGTGCGCGAACCTAAGTATTCGCTCTTTTGTGAACAATTTTTCGAGGATTAACCCTAGAGGAGTTGTGGTGATGCATGCTCACGTTGGGACTGTTTGGCATGCCTAATGTGTTGTACGCCATAATCAGGTCACCTTTGATTCTCCTGTAACTCAGCGAATATGATTTCAAGTTCTGGAGTCTATCTTCAAAAGGTTTGTTCTTCAACCCTATCATCCATTTCGTTGCTCGTCTCTGGATTCGTTCCAACAAATTTATGTCTCTTTCAAGGAGAGTGGGTTCAACCACATTGTGAACCTCAAGGTGTGGGCGTGCATATGTCTCAAACAACGTTAGGAATAATACTGGAGTGATAGCACCAAGTTATTTCCGCATATATTGAAGAGTTGCATTTGCCTTGGCTTCGTCACCTCTATAGTTCGAGCTGGTTTCGAGGCTCTCAGTGGTTAATAAACCAAGATATTATCTAAAACAATTATTCCCTTTTATAAATTTTGATAGAAAAATTGGAAGACGTAATTGATCTCAAAAATGGGATCTATTTGCGTTATACATTTCGAACAATCTGGCCACACATATTTACTTGTCAAGGCATTTTATATGAAGATGAATGAAAGCTCAATTAAATAAAAATTCAAATAGACATATGTGTGGACACACATACACAGGGAGCAGTAATCGGACTTTGCAATCAAGGGTTATGAAACATGTACCTAAGTGGCTTCAAAATCAGTTAACGTCAGATTAGCCGATTAACGTTGGAAATAGAAAACCATGTTGAGACAAGGCATAAGATTGACATCAAGACAGCCTTCAAAACATCGTATAGAAATGTTGAAGGATGAATTTTGAGGTTTATGGAGGCCTTGGCTATTAGAAAATTAAAACCCCCCTTATGTATGCAGAAACAATTTGTCATAACACCTTGAATTTACCCTGGTAATCTTTAAGCCTAGGGTAATGTGACATTTTTCTTACCCCTTCTTATTCTATTCATATTGAGTTAATTTTCTCCCTTCATTATTCGCAATTATCATCTTATGTCTATTTGAACTATTATTTATTTATTCATCTTCATATAAAATGCCTTGACAAGTAAATATGTGTGACCAGAGTGTTCGAAATGTATAACGAAAATACATCACATTTTTCAGATCAATTACGTCTTCTCACTGTTCTATCAAGATATTATTTATAATAATGAGCGGACTCCCAATGAGGTTGTGAATCGTTTGTATCATGTGGGGCAAAATGGGCATGACGTGACACTTCGGTTGGTTTAGTTTCAAACCGTATATCACTGTCAATTCCTCAATGGATGTAATGTCTTTTCGAAGCTCAGTGGAATCCTCTTCGCTGCTAATGGACCTCTAGATCTTCGCATCGTCCCAGTGGATCAATGCTGGCGAGCTAATTGTTTCTTACAGGCCAATATTAAATATCAGGAAGAGAAGTGGGCCTATGATGTCCCCCCGCGAAACTCTCGAGCTTGAAACTCGTCAGCTCGTGTGCACTCTATTTACCTTGCTACAAAACTTTCTATCCTGAAGGCAGTTTTTGAGCCAAGATACGAGTGGGTCAGTGAAGCCCATTCCCACAACCTTTGCGATCAGGCGTGCGTGGGGTGCTGTTTCGAAGGCTTTCGTAAAGTCGAGAAATATTACGTGCACCGGTATTTTTCGGTTCAAGCAGGATGTATAACTTTCCCAAGCTATTAGACGATTGGATGCGCACAACCTGCATTCTGAAACCCATGTTGAGCTTCATGGAGTATTTTGTTCTTATCCATGTTCCCTCACCAGACTTTCGAATACCTTCAATAGCATTGCTATTATTGCGACTGATCTGTAACAGGCCGAGTTCTTCCTATCTCTTCCTTGGAAGATCGGAGAGAAAGTAGCTTGTTTCCATGCAGCTGCGAGTCGATGTGATTACAGTTAAAGACTGAACAGGTCACAAATCAGTGAGGTGAGGGCTTCTGCACACTATTTCAAAACTATGGGGCGAATATTGTCACAACCTGGTGACTTTCCTAGGCGCAAGGATTTCAGTTTCCTTAGTTCTAAGTCAGAAATAAGTTGGACATTCCCTAAGCCGTCGACTGGCACTGGATTTGAGCTATACTATGAACATGTGGTTTCCGATTTAACTTATCAGTGAAGTTTGTGTTGAAGATCTCAGACATCCCAAGGTTGGTGAGATCTTTTCCATTTGGACCTTTGAGAGAACACAAACCCAGATTCTTAGGTTTTCTTTCACATGTATTTGGACAGATAGATTCATCTGAAAGCGTCTCCCATCACTTCTAACTTTAGTATTGCATCTGTTTCTCCATGACTAGTAAGAACTGCGATCAGATTCCTTCAAAGAAACCTTTCACTTGAGCCAAGCTCTTCTTTAAACATGAAACAAGCAAAGACAAAATTGTTGAATTATATGGAAAAATATGTTATTTAAGTATTTATGTGTGAATTCCAAGTGTTCACATTTCAATGATTATTGTTGTTATTTGAAAGAGAACCACTCGATGCTCATTATTTTTGAGACGACGGAGTACGTTTGAAGCCATACTACACGGTTCACCATAACTTTCATAAGCTAATACAAACCAAAGCCTTCTTTTCTCTTGCTTATTTTTGTTTCTACCTGGTTCCAGATATTTTGTTATATTTGTTGGACGATAATCAAGTCATTCGATTGCGGTAGTTCTGGTCAATTTGTAATTATTTATGAAATTGTATCTCCTGTTACTTCAGTGAGTGCGTTTACTTCAAGGTAATAGGGTTTTCGGACACCAGGAGTAATCCCATAGCTATGCAGGAGACTAGTTATTTTTGATGCTAATAATAATAGACAGAGAATGCAAATGGCGAGAAGAAGAGGAATGCTTAAGAAATAAACAGACAAATACACAAAAAGTAGATTGTTTGGTAGCGCAAATCGTGTGAATGGACTAGTGTCTTACGATAAAGGAAGGACGTAGCTGAAACTAGGCGGAATGGAATAGGTTAGTGACCTGAGGAAGTCATAATGACAACAACAAACGTGCTTCGAGACTTGGATCAGGCACGGCTGGTTCAAGCAGATGATAATTCGCATATCAATACTTGCTTTTAAGTCTGTTCCTGGAGCAATCGACTGAGGGGAGTATGGTTAATTCTGCTAGAAGAACATTCCAAGTATAGAAAACTATCGATGAGAAAAGTTGATGGCGTACCTAGATGTTTGCTCTTCGATTTGAAATTTTTCGAGTGTTGCCTCGAGGAGCGCTGCGGTAATGTTCCGGCAAGATGCTTTATCGAGGCAATTTTGCGTACTTCATTTGCTCTCTGACATTAACAAATCATCTCTTGTGTAGGATCCTTTTTGAATGTTTTGTGTTTTGGAAAATCCCTCCATGTTTACATATTTTTGTTATGACATGACGGACTTTTTCTGTTGACATTTTTCGTATTTTATTTGATTCCAATTTGAGATTTTATCATTGTATATTGTTATTATTTCTATATTTTGTACTTATATTGAAGTTTTTGTGTTTGCTTCTGATCTGTATATATGTTGTTTAAATTTGATCTTTAATATGGCTACAGCCATATTTGGATTGATACAGTAGCCGCTTCACTTAACGTCACTTATCTATCGTTGTTTCTGATACTCTTCGGAGTAATTGTATCCTGGAAGGAGCATTAATTCCAGGTAATGCTTTGTATTTCCATGTTTTTATTAAATAAGACCGCTTTCTCCTAGAATTTTTGTCCTTTTTTGATTTGTTTGGACCTGGGATTGGGAGAAACGAGTACAGGAGTGCACCTATTGGAACCCATTGGAACGGCCACTGTAGAAATCCATTTACATCTTGTTCTCCTATAACTCGACAAGAATAATCCCAAGTTTTAGGATGTCTTCCTAGGACTTATTTTTTATCCCTGTCCCTCGTGTAGAATTCTTTTTGAATGTTTTGTTTTTGGGAAAATCCCTCCATGTTTACATATTTTTGCCTCGGGTAGTCGCTCATCTCAGCAGCAGATCCAGGAGATTTATGACTTTTGGAGGGAGAGCAGGTGAAAACATTGTAAACTTGAAGGTGTGGTCATGCGTATTTAAAAAAAGTTCTGGGTTGATTTTACCACGCCGTCTTCGCATGCAATGAAGAGCTGAGTACACAGGTGAGTCGTCAACCAGGGCTGGCGTGAAATAACCCAGTAATCTCTGAGTTGGTAAGATATTCGCCATTCGGAGCACTAAGAGCACAAACACATTGGTTCGTATATTTTCTTGATGTCATGAACCTAAACATATATTTTTGGTTCGATTGCTAGCTTCGTAAGGGATTCTCATCTGTCACTCTGAATACAGGTATTGCACATCTCTCTTAATCTCAAGCAAGAAATACGACTAAAATCACTCTTAAAGACCTTCCATTTGTTCTAGATTCTTTTCACCTGTAGTAAACGTTAACTGCCTTTCTAAACCCACGATCTTCTTATTCTGGATATGTGATTTGCCCGAGGTACTTTGTGTATAGCAGCATTCTCAATGATGTCTCCCAGTGTTCTCCAGTTATCATGTTCTATTAGCATCTACCATTCTAATACTCATGGAATGTGCCAAAGAAGCTCTCTCATTGTCGTATAGTTTGCCTTAGTGTTGCGCAAGTAGGGAGCGCTCTCGTCATTCTAAAGCATTTCGTTTGCCAACACATCAAACATGACTGTGTCGTTGTCACTATTTCATAGTGGTGCGCAGATATGGGAAACCGTGACTAGGCGCTGATCATTTGTTAGTAGATATTTTAAGTGTGAAGATTCTCCATTGCTGCTCTAATCTTGCGGCGTCAGCCAGTTCAGAACTTCCAAAATATGTGAGAAGCCATTTTTTAAAGCTGAGATTTACAAACAGGGAGTCAAAATCTTCAGTAATTGATGTTTGGTGAAACACTAGGATTGGTAGTCACAAAATCAGCCCAGTGAACTTAGATTTCTCAGTTTTGGTACTTAAGTGGGGCTGACAAATCCCCCCGATTAAGTAATTTGTGCTATTAGTTTTGAAGCAGCACTAGCATGGTTCTCGATTACTGATTAATTGAGTACAGTGTGGTGTTACGGCTTTGATACGTATGATAATATATATCGCCTCTAAGACTTGTTTTGTGTACTCCAACTCATTGGAAGAGTGTTATGTCATCTAAACCACCACCTGTCCTACACTGACCTTTTTTTTACATTTCTGATGCTGATTTGAAAGAACAGTTTAAACGGAGTTCTTTAAGGTTATAAAAGAATTATTTCAGCAACATATGCTGAATAGAAAGCAATTTTCAAATAGAGGTCCATCTATCACTGGATTCTGACCAGTAACAGAAAAAGAAGTCGAAAATTTCACGATGTCGCAGTGCCAGATTGTTTTCATGATCTGACAGACAAATCCTAACAGTTTCGGGGAACAAAGACACGTAGTTTAGTGACCAAATCGAAGTCGCCACCTTTCATTGGTATTCTTCAAATGATTTGTTCAGAGTTAACGAATGATACCTTGAGTCGTATTTTATCTAGCCGACTATTGGTAAGAAAATATGACAATCTAACCTTGTCGTAATCGTTCGCTCTTAACAGATTTCAGAACTCATAGATCGATCGTTTCGATTCTGAATAGAAACTTTTAAATTAGAGTAGGGCGTGAATTCAGAGACTTCTTTTTAATTTATTCACATGCATTTAATAAAGCGATTTTTTTATCATGCATTTACTTCCTTTTATACACGTGCTTTTTTAAGATGAATAAGGTTCATAGAATCAGAGCGTATACAAATTAATGTGTAGTCAAAGTATAAGACGCGCCCAAAAACAAAGCTTCCATACCGTCTTCAGTGAGATAACGCGACAGAATTTGAGCTGCATGGTACTGAGTTGGAACCCCTAAGTGAACACCAACTCTAAGATGCAATGGAATTTAACTGATTTTCAAATAAGACAAAACGCGAGTTCTGTATTCCACTGTTAGCCAATATTGACAGAACCGTCAGCATAAACGTTAATCACAATTTTACATATCTTCATCAAAGACAGTCGAACTTTGCAATCAGACAGACATCCGCCCGTTATATATCTCCCTGTAAATGCTGATTTTATTTTGTCGTTGGAACCGTTTTTACAAAGTATGGTTTGTCAGGCCCAGTTCACTGTGTCTACTGTTTAGTGAAGGAAACAATGGCTGGCTTTTGGGTTAAGAACATCTAATGGTACATGAACGCTGGGTAAACGGAAGCAAACCGTATAAAACCGTAAGCTTACTTAAGCGAAAAGTAGACATTTTGGTTTTGATTGAACGACATTTCAAAATCACATTGAAAGAGTAAAGAAGTCACACAACTTCCTAATGGTTGATGATAATTAGGTATTGATGATACAATTTCCCATTATCGTTACTTTATTTTCGTCGAGAATGCACCCTTTGTTTACCGTATGTTCGCCAATATTTCCTGTTCATGGTTTGCGTGTCCTTTTGTAATTTTTCTAGGAGGAAACTCTGCAAATAAAAATCATCTTCAATTTGTTTAGCGAGTGACATGCGGGAACAGAGTATCCAATATATCGAAAAGGATCCAAAAAACACTTCCATAATAATAATTGAATATTTTACCGGTTATTAGCATTTGACTACGTTAAGTGGGCAGGCGGCTGGAGGTCATATGCTGCCTTCCGCATTAAATGATGGATTTTTTTATCTTGCCACATTTGAATATAGAGCGAATAAGAGTGTCCTACCGATCCCCGAAAAGTTGGGCTTCGTAAAGTGACATGTTGAACAGCGTCACGATCCCTTCTGTTAGCGTCTGCAAGGGATGACAGAAATGGTGAAGCTATTTTCTCGATATTCAACTAATATTCATCCATAAAACTTGTATCCAACAATTATCGTTCTCAATTTTTTCGATGACAATCTCTACCACGTTTAGTACAATTATTACCATTTAAAACTGTACTTCAATTTATAAAATAGTGCTTGGCGCTAGTTTCTCAAGGGAACAATCATGTACGTCATATCCGAGTAAGTTTTATTTGTCCGGCATATACAGTAGTACATGTTAGTGTTTCTTCAGGCCTTACAACTGTTTCTCAACTAACAAGGTTGATCGCAACTCCTTCGGATGACTTAGAACGTGACATCCTTTACGACCAAAAAGGAATATGACACCGTTTATCTGGCCTCTGAAATTATTAAAATGTTCCTCTACTCAAGCTTACAAGTGATTGTAACTACTTACACGATAGTGTCATCTTGAATCTTAGTTTCGCAAATTTCCATATTTTACAGTGTATCAAATTTAATTTTTTCTTCTCGTAAATGCAGACGCTATTTCGTATATGTGCTATTATGAGCTATTATACCACCTCACACATGTTAACTTTATTGGTTAGTTGTTGAAATCATGCGATAACAGAATCGACTATTTTATATTTCGGTGGTGGATATTCGATGCATTCCTAAGCTTCGAATACTGCTGTCCTGACAGTTACTATAAACCAGGAGTCGCTATTACGACTTACATTAATATTCAAAAATAAAATGACCGATGCCATTATCCGACTTTTACAAATTAAAGATGGTCGATGCTGTTAACGAATTATCTATTGATTATTATTTATTCAGAAAGGCTAATGTACGTCAGGTGCCATAATATTTACTATAAATCCGATAATTATTATTATATTCATATTTTTGAACAGAAAAGTGAATTGTGGCACTGACTCACGTTTTGTAGTAACCGATGTCAGGATGACAGTCAAGGAATTTTAGGAATACATCAAATATTCACGGTCCCATACTTACTGTAGCCT
This sequence comes from Schistosoma turkestanicum, assembly GCA_944470395.2. Lineage (NCBI taxonomy): Eukaryota > Metazoa > Platyhelminthes > Trematoda > Strigeidida > Schistosomatidae > Schistosoma > Schistosoma turkestanicum. The sequence continues at coordinate 13,818,421 of OX103972.1, read as the reverse complement.
GCTACACTCAATAAGGCAAAGGTCGGTGATCAGAATTCCCAAACCTACTCTGCGCCTCGATCTCCCAGTTTTATCCGATTTCTGTTCCTTGGTCTTCCTTTGCTCCTTTGAATTCGAGGGTTCCGAGTGGGGGCTTTTCTTGTGACGCAGTTGGGCGCATTCTTCAATGTGCGTCCTATCAACCTCCAGCGCTATTTCTTGACTTCTTTCTCATCTAGAATCTGGTTAGTTTTCTCGCAAAGTAGGTTGATGTTGTTGATGTCTGGCCATTGGGTCTGTTAATAAACACTTATATCTTCTGTTTGACAGCCTACGTGGTTCTTCAAGTTTCTGCCCCATACAGTAGAACTGTCTTGAAACTTGTATTGAAAACTGTGACTTTGGTGTTGGCTGACGGTTGTTTTGAGTTGAAGATGAATTCTAGTTTTAAAAGTGCTGTCTTTAATTTGCGAATCCGCGCCTTCACATTTTCATTAGATCCACCCCGCTCATCAACGATGTTGCCCAGACATGTAATGGTTTCTCTATCTTTGAAAGCTTTTCTGTCAGTTGTTATTTGGTTAATGTATGCTGTTTTGTATCGGAAAATCTTGCTTGTCTCGGTGTGTTCGTTGGGACCTACTGCTGCTGAGGTTGCTGTTACACTAGTCGTCTTCTCTTGCATTTGTTGTTGAGTTTGTGATAGAAGAGCCAGATTATCTGTGAAGTTCTGGATGTCCAGCTGCATCTGAGATGTCCACTGGATACCGTGCTTTTCTCCAAATGTTGAAGTCTTCGCAATCCAGTCAACCACCGGGAAAAAGGGAAAGGGTGAGAGTAAGTAAACTTGCCTGACAATGGTCTTCACTTCGAAAGAGTCCGTCAACTGTCCTCCATACATGATTTTGCAGTGTAATCCATCATAAGAGTTCCGTATGATGTTGAATATCTTCTCAGGCACGCTGTGATGTCGAAGAAGCCTCCATAGTGTTGTCCTGTCCTTACTATAAAATACTTTCTCATAGTCAGAGAGGTTGATGAAGAGTGGCGAGTTCCACTCAATTGATTGTTACGCAATTATCCGTAATGTTGCAATTTGGTCAGCACTTGATCAATCCTTACGAAGTACAGCCTGTTGATCTCGAAGTTGGGCGTCTACGAAGTCCTTCATTCGGTCTATCAACAACCTGTTGAAGACTTCCCAGGTATTAAGAGAAGTGAGGATGCTACCTCGATGCTGGTTAGTTGAATGGTGGCGGCCATTCCATAGTTCTTCAGAGCGCTCTGTCCACATGCTTCTTTGATCTTCAATGTTAGTGATTACTTCGCTTTTCTTTTTTGTTCTGATTGACGATATTTTTACGTGAGATGTTTCACTGTATCATGTTTACTTCTTTCATAGCTGTTTGTAATATCACTGCCAGATTTTCCAAAAATTTACGTTTGTCAGCTGCTGGTTGTTACCTAGACAACGTTAAGTCTTTGCACAGATAGGCAATACTTTAGTTTTATTTTAAGGTCTAGACGTTTCCCTAGTTTTCAGGACTTTTCAGGTATTTAGGTCGATTACCCAACCAGAAATTCGTCAACATCTCTTTGATTTTTAAGTCATTTAATTTAAGTCATCTGATTTGGCGACTTACCTCATTTTAGAAATAAGAGTCCTTCTGTGAACACCCTCTACGTGTGAAGGGTTAGTCAACACCAATAGCGAAAGACTTGCCAGTTTGATTAGTCCCGTTGGAACAGCAGGCTATTTCAGTTGTTCCTCGTAGTTCGTGGCCAATCATTGAGGACGTTACTTGACACTTTTGACAGATTTCCTATGAGCTTCAACGTTTAGTCCATTCATACCAGAATTTGTGTTGCCATTGATGCGGATGAGTTGGTAACGGTTTTGTAGGCTACTGGATTTACCTACTACTTTTAACTACCTAGCACACTCCAGACACATTTATTGATACCCATACACGTTTGCCAGTTCCCTTACACAAAAATTTATTGTTGTCATCAAACGCACGATAGTCTAGTGTACGCACTTATATCTAAAAAGAGATTGAAGCGATCCTGAGAATTGTACTTCTCAGAAGAGGGACTCTTCTTAAACCTACGTTTCTTATATCTTCCGTTTCAATCAGCTGAATGGTGAAATGTCTATATGCTTTAAATAATAGTATACCCTGTTGCACATATATTCTAATATATGCGACAAAAGGTGAAACTAACTACTTGAGCTTTTAATTTTTACTAATTAAACGAGGGGGTAAATACTAGTCTCTCAATTAAAAGTCACCAAGAAAAATTTCACCGTCTCTACAAAAGTAAGATATCAGTATATTTGAAACTAATCATTAATCAGTCCACAAGAAAAAGTATGGAGAAAACAGTTAAGTAAATAATTGCACTCAAAAGTAGTAAAATAATATATATATATATAGTTAATATTCTCCCAGTTTTTATAAGACTTAAATCTGCTCAACGTGCTGAACGTCAAGTATCGACAAGAGAAAAATACAAACAAACTAAAGAAGCAAACGCGTTTGTTACCTAAAAATAACATATATTGACAATCACAACAATTGGCGCATATATTGAATATTCCTAATTATGCAATCCGGAGGACCAGATTAAAATCACATTACGAATCCTTTGGATGTGAGCATACTGAAAGGTTTCGTTACAGAACTCAACGAACAATAACGTTTCAATTCAGTATGATTGTTTAAGACAATTACCTGAACCAAAGTAAAAGTCAATAGGGATTCACGTTAACTTATGTATCATGCAATAAATATACAAAAAGTAAACAACACGTGGTAAATTATGAATTGAGAAGAGGCTAGTATTCACATTAATGCTAAGAGCAATCGATTATTATAAGGATTGTCTCTACTACTACATGAGAAATCCGGTAAAAGATTCAAACTTAGCAACAATGAGCAGCTTTCTCACTAACTTTAATTATGTACTAGAGAGCGAACGAGGTGCAGCTGGTTTCTCAACTACTAAATCGGAATACAGTGGAAGGTTTTGTTAACTAACTGATCCAACTAGTAAAATAGTACACTTATTCGGTAATATTAGGTAAGTGAAGTGTAGCTGTTCACAGTTATGGATTTTATTAACAATAACTACATAGGATGTGTTATTGAAGTTAGAAGGAACAAGATATTACTGGATAGTTTGGATGAAAGGCTGTAATTAATGAATTACTAGATTGGCAGTTCTAGATAACTAGCTATTTCACCTGAATGAGACAATTTTCCTGCCTATACAATGATAACAACTACTAATTAGGTAGTCCAATATTCTTTTGTATTGTTTTTAATTCCCGCCATATATGATCCACTAAATTAGTTGTAATCACATAGATGAATTCATTCTCTACCTTGTTGATATTTCATATGCTCAAACGATGAATTATCAACTTCCTTTCCAATTCTCACTCCTCAAATATCTACTACGATTGTACTTTAAACACAAAACAAACTACGGAAAGTGAAGAAAGTAGTTTATTCCAAAGATAGGTTTGGGTTAATTGACAAGTCACAAACAGTCTGATTAGAATTCTAAAATCATGATCAGTTGTTTCATGACAACCTATTGAAATATTCTAAACAAGGTTAACTGGTTGGAGTATACACAGCATGTTCTTGGCTTCTGAAGACCTATCAAAGCCTCCTTTACCTTAAGATTTCTAATTATAATACTGTTTCATAGTTTTTACTCAAAGACTTTATTTATTCTTTACGAACACGTTAAATTTTGTATTAATAATGATGCTTTTATTTCAAGTGTGATTGACATCCTATTGATTTATTCGGGTTGTGTTAATGGGATTTGAAAATCTCAGCACAATCAAATTTAGGTCAGGTTTTCTGTTGATTATAATTGAAACACATGCTAAAATTCAAACAAATGGAAGTGTATTGTTGTTTATGTTCATAAAAAATGATAACAAATTACCATATTTGATATAAATTAAAAATCTGAAAAGTCTTAAACACTGTACTGACCTTCTTGTCATGATTATCATATTTAGAATCACAAACATGTTTCTCCCTAGCGATTACTTGAACTGATAACTTTCTACGTGTACATGACGATGGATCGATATACTTCTATATTAAAAGTTAAATTACAAAAATGGATAACGAAGGAACTTTCGGTCAACTATGTTTGAGTGCATAAAAATCGTTAAATTAATCATAACATATAAAGGTGTATCATCTATAGGTTCCTAAAATATACAATCTACTAACATTTAATTTGGTAGTAGTATATGAATGTTTAAAACAAAGCAGGTTGAAGCTCAAGGTGGGTAGAGCATTTTAAGCTACTCTTGAATTGAATACAATTATCAAAATAGTTCTGCAATAACTTGGAGAAATACTAAAGCCAACATCCGGAAGATTCAAGTATTCCTTAACAGTTGTCTACGCAGAATACTTTGGATTCGTTGGCCAGAAATCATCAGCAACAACCTACTGTGGGAAAGAATAAATCAGATACCGTTGGAGGAGGAAATCAGGAAGAAGCGCTGGAAGTGGATAGGACACACATTGCGAAAAGCACCCAACTGCGTCACAAGACAAGTCCTTCCTTGGAACCCTCAAGGTCAAAAGGAAAGAGGAAAGCCAAGGGACACATAGCGCCAAGAAATAGAGAAAAGTATGAGAAGAATGAACAGAAATCGGACAGAACTGGAAAGGGAAGCCCAGGACAGAGTAGGTTGTAGTATACTTACCTTTCAAATCAAAGTCAAATGTCATTATACTGTCAAATCACTACTACTTTACTCACTTGATTATTAATTAGTTTGAATTTTTAATGAAATAGACTAGAATCACGTAAATCTAATGATATATTCAGTCGATTCAGTTTACATCTTTGTTAATAGATTAAAGCATAAATATGATCAGAGATTTCCAAAATACACAGAAAATGACTATTGAAAATAAATTAACGAAAAGACAAAAATATTTATATCAATTCATCGATTTGTTTTTACAAAATATTTATTATTTATCTACATGCAACATATTAAATACAATTTAATATTAGAAGTATTTTGTTCATTTATACATACTTTAAAGAAATCGATAACATTATTCTTTCTGAGTGATTTCAATATATTAACTGCATGTACATCTGAGGATAAAGTCAAAATAAAATTAATATAAACTATGAAATATTTACAAATTTAATTCTTACAAATTCTTAAATTCTTAAATTTGTAAACATTTAATCATTAACAACTTGGCGTGATGATTTAAAACAACACAATAATGAATAATAAATATCATTATCAAATAAATTCAAATAAGAACTCTTTTTCCCTTAAATTTTAGTGTGATTCACAAAAACATTAACAGAATGTGTGTTAGTGATCTATCTCTACAGAATGATTATAATACAACAAAACTTGTAAAAAGTATTTAAACTCAGTCAATTAGGAATCATTCGAATTATTTTGTACTAATAAAAAAAGGGAAAAGAATCAATCACCAAAATGAAGAAAGCTTTGTTCTAAGTGTTGATCTATTTTATATGTTCAAATATTTGTTCACTCAATATATATATATATATATATATATATATATATATATATATATATATAGTTTTATTTTTATAAGTTGTCTCACGAATGCTGATATGCTTACTAACTAATTATGAAAATGTATGCACTGTTCAGTCAGTCAGTCAGATGCAACGTAGAACTTCGTACATAAGTACATCAGTTCATGTTGCCATACCACATCAGCACAGAGATATAATTGTCAATTCAAATCCAATAGTAGTAGAGGTAGTAAAGGTATTAGAAGTAATCGGAGAGGTTAGGATTAGAAGATATTATTTAAGAAGTATGATTCAGTGAGATAAGTTCAGGAAGTCAAAACTAGAGGGTTTGAAGAATCCAGAAGATTAGGATTTGAGAGAACACAAAGAATAAATGCACCAGCGCAATTGCGAACGATTTTGAGCCATGTCATTCAAGGTCTCTAACCATCGATTATTATCATCTCGCGGACCCCAGCCAGGTAGTCGACAATTACCGACATGGTTAAGTCCACTCGTCAGTGACTTCATACATTTCTGCCATGTCTTTTGTTCGAGTGAATATCTTTGATAATATCGAAATAACAATTATTCAGTAAGCTTTATATAATAAAACTAGGTGTTTAAGGATTATTTAACAAAAACTTATTGATGATATCATTGGAATAAACTTACTCCGTTTGAAATTATAATGTCGACGAGCAATTTCAGACCATAAACTTTCAAATCGATCTTGCATACCTCTAGGCTTTTCTAATAAATGTGTCAAGAGAGATTGTACATGAACATTGAATTCTTCGTCAGAAATATCTTCTAACAATTTCTAAAATAGCAGTATATCAGAGAAAATGAGTAAAGTGAATCTAGAAATCAGTATATATGTATATAGTTTATCATATGGCAGAAATTATACTTTTTATGTGGCATAAGTGAGTAAATTAACACAGTGGGACAAAAATCCTCTCATAAATACTTTAATACTGAGAGAAAACAATTAGTAGCACTCACATTTACATTGAGTAGAAATTCTTCGATTGATTTCTCAACCTGATTAGGATGATAAGTTGATTGTACTAAAATACGAAAACCTTGTAGTTTATTGGATCGTCGGATTCCAGCTTGTACAATAGAACCTTTAATTTGAATGTACAAATACAGAAGAATTAAATGTGAATAGAATGGTAAATTAAAGATTATTTAAAATGTAAGGTAAATGTTCATGACATATAACATATGCTTTACGAAATCAGTTATTTTGAAATATGCGAATTGTACGATTTTCCTATCAGGTTGTATAATGAAATACACTGAGAGTACACTTATATCTTGATGTTTCATTACAAGCACTAGGTTTATATGATGTTCACATTTCTTTAATTGCAAGCTAATATTTGACTAATTAACTACTTTTTTTTATTATGTACTAAATTAGAAAAAAGACAACTCAGAAATACATCTAAGGAGATGTATCAAATCCTGAATTCAATACAAAAACTTTAGTCTATGCCAAAATTTTTATTTAATGTCTATAAAATGCATCTTCGTTAATAAAGATTGAAATATTGTAATTTAATAGTAATTGTAGTACTTCTATTTGATCACGAAGTTGATATGTAATACATGTAAGCTGTCTAATGTGTAAAACGGTATGACAAAATTATACAGAAATAATGTCAGAGGTTGACAGGTTACAAAAGAAATACTCAGCAATAATCCTGGTATAAAACACTTAAACAAAATACACACCTTCACATGACACATTATTACCATAATAAAAGTTAACATTAGATATTGGACCACTTAAAACCACGAAGTACTATACTCTCACATGATCATATACGCCACAAGACAGATTAGTGAAAAGATTAAAAAACTGAATTGATGTGATTAAAAGCACTTTATTATTACTGCTCTTTAAACATCCTCAAATAATTCGTTGGCGCAGGAGGCACAAAAGTACCAGACCAACTTACAATTAACTGATCACTGAATAGTGAAGTATGACAGGTATTTCAAGTCCTTCATAGTGTTGAACGTATTCCATAAATCAAGGTGCACTGTGGCCACTGTTTTAGGTGAGATGTAAGATAGGGGTAAGACGTGGTCAACTTCCTCTAAACACCAATTTACACCGTATCAACTTGAATTTAAAGGAAGTAAGCTGAAAATATGGCCAACTAGTGTTTGTTATAAAACTCTGTGTCACACTAAAACGTTGAAATCTAAACAAGTATGCACTAGTCACCAAAGGCGATTATTCCTATTAGTTGTCTGTTGTCTTAGATAAGTGAAAACTACTCGTGAATCAAGATAGCTTTATTGTCTCTTGTAATTCGATTGTATGTATACTTATTACGTTTCATGGCTCAATAATTCTCACCTAATTGTTGTTCTGTATATAATTTATGAAAAGCAGGTTCTCTTACAATCTGATAGAACAAATGAAGCAATGTATCGTTAAGCATCGATTGTTCACCACACTGAAGGTAATAATAAATCCCAGAGTTTGTTTGACCAGAAATATACCTTCGATAAAGATAACTGGAACCTGAATTAAAAAAGAAAAAAAAGCAATCAGAACGAGAATAATTGACAAAATAAATCACGTACATAACTCGGATAACCTAAATCAAATTCAGTCGCTCCTGTGGAGATAGCTATATCGAGCGTACTACCAGGCAACACGACCAACGAATGAGTGAACATCTCCCAGCATGGTTTATGAAGGGCCAGCTAAAAACAATACGCAGTTCTATCTTAGCACATGCGGTTGATAGCGGTTGTATTGTAGATAAGTCTAGATCTTTTCGGGTGATCCATCGTATACTTCCATCATTTCTCAACGGAGTTCGATCCCGTCTCTAACACATAGCAGAAGCCATTGGAATTCGTACATTCAACCCCAGTTTGTGTTTTCAGAAGAAATTCGTGACACTCCTATCTCTTCCGTGGCCGAATATCACTTAACTAACGTTTAAATTTTTTTTTAAATTTTGTTTTGTTATTGTTAGCATTATTTTCACATCCTGTATTTGTTGGTAATTTTCTACCTCCTTCCATTTAAATTCATCATTATCTTATTATGTACACAATTCCTATTACGTAATGGTTTAAGGTTTTGTAATGATTATTTTAAGTCTATTTATCCACGTTTAACCTACTATTGAAAAATCATTATTTATTGTATTTTATTTTTCTTACTACTATCAGTACACCTTTCATCCTACTATCAACTTGTACTTTTGCCTATTATGTGCGGTGACGTTATCACTATTTCATTTCTTTGTAATTAATGACTCAAATTGCCCTGATTAGTTTAACATTTTCATATAAATATTCATGTATATTAGAGTGTAAAACCTGACAACGATCTAATCGAAAACAACAATATTGTTCGCTTATTAAATGTTGTTCTAATTTTCACAATGAGAATATTTAATATTCCTAAATACAATTACCAATTAGTAAAATTAGTGTCAATGATTGCAGAAAGCATTAAAGATGGACAAGTTGATTTAAAAAGCAAGACACAGGATAATTTAGATGTATTGTAAAAGACAAAGATCTATAACATACAATAGTTCCCAAACCAATGGTTATAATAATCATGCGATGGTATTCTACACATATTTGCACGATTCAGTTTAAAATTTATCTCTTATAATTTACTTTAAGATAATATTGTGTCAAAGATTTTAGTAAAAATTATCTTTGAATAATCAGATTTCTTATCAATCTAAATGACTCAGATTTATATAACATGAAGATTGCTTGAGTCAGAAGTTTAGAAATCACTACAGTTTAAAAGTTCAGTCTTTTTGAATACTGGATTTGTTCATTAGTCAATAATCTGCTCAAAGTGATTAGGATGACAATTAGCTGAAATAAATAAAATAACTTTTTTGTTGCTAATGACTTTAAGTTTCACTTACGAGTTGATCTGGAAACTACAACTTTCTTGTACACTACTTATGCTTAGAAGATTTACGACAATTACAGTTTGTAGTATGGAAACGATACCGAATCCACAAATAATCTCATCTCTCATTGAGCATTTTTTTTGTTTCTTATGCTTCAAATTACTGGTAACACAGTCACAAATATTCAGTTCAAATAAATTATGAATCATATATTTTCAAATGATGTGCCTTTGTATAGACATGATTATTTCCGTAGTTTTGTGTGACTTTTTTTAACTGTTGTCAGAATATGCATAATGCAGTACTGTCATTTGTCAACAAAACGTGCACAGTCTGACATAGTTAACAGTAAATAATATTAAGCTATCTATTTAATGAAATCAAGAAACTTGGGTGTGTTGAGGTTTACTAGTAAACATCTGTTATGCTCGTCAATTGATATGCTTGAAACTATTAAGAGTTCACCTTAGTCTGTAAACGAAAGTGAAAGACAAATGATCCAGTAACACGATAGGCTACTCTAATCTGATAGTCCCAAGGTCCCACTAAGTAAAGGAAGAAGTCTTGATATGGCGTAGAAAGTTTAATCTATAAGCACCCAGAAAACATGAGGTCGACAAGCACACAAATCGAGTAAATTTATAAATGATAGAAACGTCCTTGGGAGAGCCATAAAAATAGCGCACGAAAATACTACATCAACCAATCACAGCCAAGGATTTTCCCAAGGTCAGCTGATCAGCCCATGTTCGAAAGCATAAAATCCAAAATTAGGACATTAATCAAGTGATTTCTGTGGATCTAACGTCCATAACAACTTGTGATAAACTTAACGATTGCATATGAACAATGGCTAAAGATAATTTCAATACTAAACTAGTATTACTTTGCGATTTCATTTGCTAGTCATGAAGTGACATCAAACTGTTTTAGATCATTACTTTTGAGTAATTCGCTAAATAAACTAAATTACAAAAAAAGTAGGATAATAATTTATGGGAAATATTTTAGTCAAAATTAAATCATCAACCAAGTTTCTAAAAGAAAAGAAATAATGAATAAATAAGTGTTTACCTTCAGGCATTACAACTTCTCGAGGTGTTTTGACTTGGGACTGTAAAAGTGGTTTAGAACCAAAATTGTTTATTAACAAATCTCGAACCATTTCATAATAATTTATTGCATCCTGTAGACGAAAAATTCGAAAGGGTTAGTATAACTACTTTAAAAAGATTTCAGTAGTTAAAACGATTATTAAAATTATTTCGTGAGTGATGTGGTCAATAAATTATATCCGAAAGTTTACGATCAGTTTCTGTGACCGATAACCTAACTACAAAAATTAACAGCATGGAATAGAAAATTTAATCAGTGATCAATATACAGACTGATATCTACTTCAGTGGATGGATTTCATGATATAATATATCCAATGTGAACTCAGTTAGGTGGTGATTAGTAAATCTATACGACATATACTCTGTATTTCATATGATAAAATAGTTCAAAGGTCTGTAAATCTCAGTAAGTGTTTGTTGTTTAAATATATGATACAGCATCGTTCTATATGAACGGTAACATCTGATTTTAGGCTAGCTATGTTAGTAGTATAGATTACTTCTGTGAATAAACATACTCAGTGTACTGGCATAAAAAGAGTTCTCGAAATGAGAATGTCTAATTATTGGATATATCTTCTATAGTGTGGTAATATCATTTATTTCATAGTAGAGACAGATTTCTGATATGTGGAGAATTTGTGAAACAGTGAATTACATTGACAGAATGCGTTTTGCTTATGAACTCGAACCAGCTTATAAAGATCCAATTGTCTTTTGTAGACTAATGATGGTTACATCAATATGTATTGATGCAATGATACTATGAATGTGGCCAATTAATTAATTAATTCAAATCAGCCGCAATCGTTTTGCAGTCTTCTGCTGTGAAAAGTTAACAATGAAAGCCTTGTAGTGTAACTTTCTTAGTGTGTGGGTTACGTGGTCTCAGTTTACAAAATCATTAACTGTTGTAATAAATTACGCTGACAGACCCGAAATTCTTGTATGCATTTCGCGCGATAACCCCGATCAAACCTCAGGAACGTTGTGCTACATATCTTAGAATCGATCAGCACAGATCACATGTCATCACCGTTTATTTTCCTGTAGATCTTGTGTTTCTATATTTCATCAAAAATGCGTTCTTTGTTCCATCTGCTTGATGGTTACTTAGTCTTTCTTGTTATCGCTTTTCCGATTCTTGCTGTTCGTGTCATCTCATCGTGACAATATGATATGGGCAGTTAACTTCAAGTCCTAGGCTCCATATTGACTATGATCGACTATAACTTATAAAACGAGCAAACTGATTCGAATAGTTCTAGTGCCCTCTAATAGTCTCTTTCTTACCGTCGTAAATTACTGAATTACTGAAGTTGAAAATAAAAGCCTGATTATAATGTTTATTTTATTCTGCATACAACTAATTGCATTTTATATCGATGACAATGAAACGATCTTCTACAAAGAAAACATGATCACAGTTTCTTTCCCAAACTAACTCCTAAAGATATCAACTACATTGCTTACATGCTTACCTCCTCAGTGATACTTCCATATATAAGGCCTTCAATAAAAATGCATCCATATAACTGTTTTATATGACTGACTAACTTGTCATAAGTTATATCTGGAATGAAGAATGAAGGAGTCATTGAATTACTTAGAGCAATAGATTTGATAAATTGCAATCATGGATTGGTGAAATAATTTCACTCATTGAGATCATCAATCAATCATTGTTAGACCACCATTAAAAAACATGGAAGCACTGGACGGCCGTTTCGTCCTGGTATGCGACTCATCAGCAATACTCATCCACGAGTCCTGCACGTCATAAGGTTCGAACCCAGAACCTTCTGTCTTGCTCGCGAACACCTAACCTCTGGACCACTGGGCCGGCATCCGACGGTGTTAATGTCTAACTGTGATTGATCTAGAGATTTTGCGCGACCTCAGCCATTTGTTTTTGGTAGTTACTGCGTACATCCGACAGTGCTGAACTCCACTGGTCACGTCTTCGCACTTCTCATTTTTGCAGTAAAGATTAAGTATTCTTCAGAATGTATTTACAAACATCGTAAACGAATCTATATTTGAGGAACGAAATCAAAACACAACTGCTTTGAATATTCCGAATACACGATACATATGTTGTCATTCAAAACCAACATTAGTTATTAGGTAATGCAACACCGAATCACTCTTTTAACGACATTAATTTAAAAACTGATGAATAGACCTCAGTTCAAGGCAAGTTAGTTATTTTTCAATGTCAAAATAGACTTAATATCAAATGAGAATCGTTATGAGGTGATGGTGTATGATGAATGCAATCAATTTCATAATGAGACAGAGAATAGAATTTCGGTTTTTTACATACTTACGGTTTGTTTTTAAAATTTTTCCAAAATAAAAGTAATAATCACAAAAAAATATAATATGAAGTGATTGATTTCGCAGATTCTCTTCAGGTGTTTATAATTTAGAAATAAGAGCATTAATTAATAAATACCAATGTATTAAAAATGTCCATATTGTGAACTAATATATATATATCACTATCCTTTCGATAGTGAACAATTGAATTATTAAAAAACATGACCCATTGCTCACAAATACGATAAGATGTACTCGGATATAACAACAGAAACGCTCCTTCCTGTTTTTGGAATATTTGAGCTTGTGGATTTAAATGGAAGCTGTCAAACGTTATTTCCGGTAATCTTTCATCTACGACGTACGACTGTCTGAACGGGAGAATTTTTTTTTCGATATAGGGAGCACTAACTAAAATCAATCATTCCAGCTATGTAACCCACTTTGAGATAAAGCCTTACAATAACAGATTTATCAGTTCGCGTAATGTTTATTCTACATTATGGTGTAATTTTAGGGAAGACCATTATTCAGTAGATAACTGTAAGCTGTGGTTAATTCCTATCTGATTTTCTCATCTAAAAGTAGTTTCTTTACAAAATCGAATCGAGATGAAGCCAAATTGTAGTACAGAAGTTAACAAAATTCAAATTAAGCAAACTCCAAGAGTCTTGTGCTCTAGCTGAATTAAAACATAAACTTGTTTTCAGATGTGCTACTCTCTCTCAACATGTAAAGTATTATTTGAAGACTGGTCTATATCAAAGCTTTGAATAACGATAGGAGATAATGAAATTTGGCACATTGGCCTGCCAACCTAACTTAGAAGTCTAATCAATCTTAGTGGGGCAGTGGCTTTTGCCATTTACATCTGTTAACCAAAGGATGAGTAAACTGTACAATTATTAGATTCATTTTACTTAATGGCTATGAAACTTCGGCATTCAATGCTTAGAAAATTCGTAAGCAACTTGCATTCGGTTACAACGGTTTTTTAAAGCACTGTTTATAAATCGTGAAACAATGAAGTGGGCAGTGCTAATAGGCGCGGGAAACTGGATAATATCGTGAAATACGTTAAGGAGTTGGTCAATTTCTACTCGTCATTAAATTAACCGGTATACTCGAATAAATCAGTTCTATAATCGTCTCGCTAATCGATAGGAGAGCTTCTAAAACGGATGAATAATTTTTAGTGTTCAACTAATTGGAATATCAAGTTGGTGAAATGTTTAATTAAGGTGTGCAAATAAAGCTGAAAATTAATGGATATTTTATTATGGCTGGAATTTTTTCCTTTCACAAAGAAAGCTGTAATTATTTATAATTTGAAGAGATGAAATACTTTGCGGCAATCTGTTTATGTAAAATTCTTAGCTAATGAAACAGGAATAATACTAACATTTTAAATTGCTTACATCCGACAAATAAACAACTTTTGTTTAGACATAACAGAACTAGTAATGTCTGTGATCATATTCTATACGTTTAAGTATAAAAGGTATTAAGAGTATCCTAATTATTCTCCTTTTCTTTGTGTACGTCTCTGTACGGCAGGCTAACATGAAATGAATGGAATATTCGTCCAAAAGGTTAAGTCCTTTGTTTAAATGAAACAACATTCAAAAGACAAAAAAAAATACCATTCACCTTTTACAGCTTGAATAAAATCATCATTAATCCAAGAATGATCTAAAGTAATATTTGTTAAATATGTACAGGCTTGCTGATCAGCCGGTTTCGTTGAAAAATTGTTAATATTTTGAGAAATGTTCTCAAGATTAAACTGGAAACGATCAGTTTTTGGTTTAGAATAATTGACAAGTTGAGTTACAACTTCTTTGACAAAACTTTTTAATTTATGGGTAAATCCTGAAAACGAAAGCTAGAAAATAAAAATAAATCACAATTGAGGATATTGTGAAAGACACATACTAATTCAGTTAATGAATATAACTTAATGAATTTTTCCAGTCAGGGGGCAGCATTAAAATGTCTGGATAGGCAAACCAAAGTATAACCGAAGAGATCAATTCTATCTACAAGCAAAAGCGATGAGAAATCACATAACCTGAAAGTCATCTAGGAAAACAGCGTGTTCAGTAGTCTAGAATTTAGGCGTTCACGCGCGACACCGATGTCCTTGGGTTCGATTATGAGTGTGTAGGGTCGTGAATGGGCTCTGCTAAGGAGTCTAATACTTGTATGAAACGGCCGTTTAGTCCTCTTAGGTTTCCAGTAGTAGTCCGACTTATATTGATTCATAGATAAAACCAAGTTACAAAGTACTGATGAAAAACTGGCCTCGGTTTTATTCATCTTACTGAAGAAGTAACCTTAATAACATAGTTGATTGAGTATTTAAACGTTAGTTTCGTCAATATATGTTGTGTTTTGTATTTTTTTAATATGCAGACCATATGGTGTAGTATTGTAGTGAAGGAGAACACAGGTGAGGGCAACCGAATTGTATTTAACGAAAATTACAGTTACTCAGTAAAATAGGAAAACCATATCGTAAACGGTTAATTTTCAAATCTTTAATCCATCATCAATCCATTGTCTGACATTGTCACTATTCATGCGTTTCATACAAATTCCATTGTGTTTCCACTCTTCTTCCTTTCTTGATCTTCCCCCATCTTCTGCTGCCAGACATTACGTTTACACTCGCGTCATATACTACTTATAAGTAGTGGGCACCATAGTATGTATTTATTTATAAAGAAGTTTCCTTACCTTTAAGATAATATCTATAAAAACGTTTTAATTCATTTCAACAATTACTTAATGAAACACAAATCAAACGTCTTTTTTTTCAAATCCAGACAACTAATCTTTTAATAAACATGAATTATGAAGTTAGTGTTAACATAAATCTGGTTACAGAATAGACATCTTTGCGCATTTATCAGCTTATATTCATTGAATGTATAATCAAAAGAAAAATCAAAAGACCGCATTAAAAACATCAGACTAATTTTAAATATGAGCAGACATCGAACCAGTACTGAAATTACACTTGATAAAATTATTGTAGACAAACACAATTCTTTTTTTAAATACATTTCGGCTTAACATTTTGATACATAAGCTTAGTGAAAAAGTTCCGATAAGCAAAGTGAACAGGAAGAAATCTACAGTTAATTAAAAAATAGATTTTGAATATATTATTTAACAATTATTTATCATTATTAATCGCTTACACTATAGAAATGTTTATATATTTTACAAGATAAATACTAAATTCAATTAAATTTTTCGTTAATTATTAGTAATAAAATAATTACAAAATGGTGAATGAAACAAACAATCGTTAAAATCGTTATAAAAAAGTTCTTATAGAAATTTTTAAATTCCCAACTCATATCAAAATATGATGATTACAGTGACACAAAATATGTTCAAAGTTATGTAATTAAGATCAATAGTGAAATTTATTTCTAAAAATATGAAACAACATGCACACGTACGTATATACAATAGTTATTCATATTTAATCAAATTAATTTTAAACCTTTGTGTTACATACCGTGATACCTCTACTAGTATATCCCACATGAACTGTCATATCAGCAAGCTTACCAAAGTAATTGAGTTCGTTAATTTGATCCCAAAGCAAGCTTACATATAAAGCACAAAGTGTTTCATGTAAAGGACTAAAATATGTTGACATACTATAATGGAAAACAGAAAAAAAACAGTAATTGTAAAATATTTCTCAAGTAGTACAATGTAATGAATGAGAAATACGATCAATGTATGGATATTTTCAATGTCTAGTTTTATACTGTTTAATTAAAACTATGGTTAAATAGTATAATCAACTACTTTTCTAATAATAGTAAGATAAGTGAAATTCAACCAAATGAATTCACTAGACTAAGTAAGTTGTACTAGAAAAGTTAATACTGTTAACTGAAACAACGAAATAACAAATATTTTATAGTGAAAAGTTATTAACTTACTTAGGCCGGTTACCCCCAATGAAGCATAGGTCGCCGACCAGTATTCTACAACCTACTCCATCCTGGGATTTTCTTTCACGTTCTGTCTAATTTCTGTTCATTCTTCTCATATCTGTCTCCATCTCTTGGCGAAATGTTTCCCTTGACCTTCCTATTTTCCTTCGACCTTGAGGGTTCCAAGTAATAGCTTGTCTTGTGGCGCACTTGGGTGCTTTCCGCAGTGTGTGTCCTATCCACTTCCAGCGCTTCTTCCTGATTTCCTCCTCCGCTGGAATATGGTTTGTTCTATCCCACAATAGGTTGATGCTGATGATGTCTGGCCAACGAATCTGAAGTATTTTGCGTAGACAATTGTTAAGGATAACTTGTATCCTCCGGATAATGGCTCTTGTAGTTCTCCAACTTTCCTCACCATACAGTTCCATTGTTGGTGGGCCAACATTGATTAGGACGTCCGTGAATGCTGATTCGATTTTGGGTATATTTAGTGGAGCTGTTCGGTTCAAGAGTTCTTCAAAGTGCTCTACCCACCTGTTTCGCTGTTCTTCAAAGTTGGTGATTATTTTGCCTTCCTTGCTTCTCACTGGTCGTTCTGTTTTACGATATTTTACAGTGAGCTTCTTTGTTGTATCGTGCAAATGTCTTAAGTTTCCGTCTCTTGCAACCTTTTCGGCCGTTATTGCCACATCTTCCACATATTTACGTTTGTTGGCTCTGACACTCCTCTTCAATTGTTTGTTTGCTTCTGTGTATTCAACTTGTGCCTTGACGTTCTCTGATCTTGTTCGGCTGACATTGATTGCTGTCCTCTTGTTCCACCTTTCTTCAATTTTTTCAAGAGTACCAACAGAGATCCAATCCTTGCGATGGTACTTCCTGTGGTCTAGAAGCTTGTAACATGTTGAAGTCATTGCCTCCTTGATCTTTTTCCAAATGTTCTCCATGGCTGTTTCATCTCCATTGAGTAGATCGTGTAAAGACTGGAACCCGTTGAGCTTTCCAGTGTCCCGAAGAAAGGCCGTATTAAACTTTTTGATGTCATCCGCCCCATCGTCCAGCGCCTCTTGAGTTTCAGTTTCATTTGGATGAGCATCAAGTGGTGATATGAGGCTATGTCAGCTCGCCTCTTGATTCTCACGTCCTCTATTGTTGGTGCAGATATGGTCGATTTGGTGCTGAGTAGTGTGGTCTCGTGAAATCCATGCAGCTTAGTGTATGCGTTTGTGCGGGAATATTGTGCCACCGATGACCAGTTTGTTGAAGGCACATAGGTTTGCAAATCTCTCACCGTTGTCGTTCCTTTCTCTCAGTCCATGTCGTCCCATGATGTCTTCATATCCAGTGTTGTCCATGCTGACCTTGACATTTAGGTCTCCCATAAGAATCGTCAAATCCTTTGGTGAACGTTTCTCGACGATTGACTGCAGCCTTTCGTAGAATTGATCTTTATCGTCGTCATTGTAGTCAATGATAGGTGCATAACATTGGATTACGCTGATTGTAATGTCCTCTAACTTTGTTTTGAAGGATGCTTTAATGATCCTAGGTCCATGAGATTCCCATCCTATCAGTGCCTTTTGTGCATGTTTGGACAGCATCAGTGCAACTCCTTGTGTACGTGAAGCGTTTTCCTCTTCATGACCAGAGTATAACAGCAGTTCCCCTGAAGCTAGTCTCAGTTGTCCTACCTGTGTCTGATGCATTTCACTGATCCCAAGCATCTTCACGTTGTATCTTTTCATTTCTGCAGCAATTCGGAACAGTATTCCAGTCTCCCACAATGTTCGAACATTCATGTAGCTAAGAGAATGGTTGCTCTGGTTGTCAGAAGGGCCGCCGGCTTCGTGACTTTCGAAGAGACTCGGCTTTCATCATGAGACGCCATAACTCTTTTTATTGAAGACCTTCTGACTCCCAGGGAAGTGTTTAAATGGTTTGAATTGATTTTTCTTGTTAGCGTGTTAGTTTTCTATGTGATGTGGTCACAAAGCTTATGCCCAACCCTCCTCCTTTATCCGGGCTTGGGACCGGCAGTAGCCCCAGATGGGCTGCAGGCAGTATTTGTATCGTGAGAAAGTTACAACGGAAAAACATTAAAAACATCCTCTCATTCAGCTAAGTAATCACCAATGTTTGTGAATAGAAATGAAAAAGTCTTACTTGATAATATGAAATTTGATAAAACCTTTGGGAAGATTGTATTCTGTATCATGAAGGTACCAAATTCGAGAAATCTCCGTTTCGACTAACAACTCCGGTATCTCAGTTCTACTGGGGGACTTGTTGGGAACTAAATCAAATTCAGTAGCAATGAATGGATTTGGCTCCGGAAATCTTAATTCTGGATTAGTAGAACAATTTCGCCATGCCTATGGAAAATAATAAAAATTACTGGGAATACAAAATCAGGAGCGTTGAAGTAAGCACATAAATATTTGGAAACTTGTCTCAATCTTTAAATTTTTATGCGAAATTAATGGAGAAGTGATAAAACGTAAGTCAGTGGACATGTGAACGTACATGTAGTTAGTTGGTTGCCAGTTAGACGCTTTAGTGAGTCAATCAGATTTCGGACACATGATTGGCTCTTATTTCCTATTGCCTGTTCTCCAGCTGCTAAGGTGTGTAAAGCTGATTGGCTTTTCTGAAGACACTCTCTAGAATGTGACACATTTACCGGAGCGCACTAGCTTATTTGGTTTTTGATGGTCTTAATTCTTTTCAGATTATTGCCAACCATTCGCGTATCACGTAACAATGGTTTGTAAGGCCGTTTTTATCGGCAAAGTTTTTGTACAATCAGCATATGGGTATTTATGTAGACTAATGGTATTTTGTTTTTTTCAACTGCATTGATTATGTATCAGTTGTCACTATCGGTAGGGAAGTTTTCGGTTCAGAAATCGTTAGGATTTCTGTTTTTGTTAGAGACTGACTATATTATGGGTGGAAGGATTTAATGTGCCCATTCAACCAACTGGTTTTCATCTGATTTCGAGCAGTCTGCCATCGAGGATTTGTATACTTCTGTTTCTGTGGTCTTCTGAGTTGTCAGGCTATCGTTTCTTAGATATGTGTTCAGTTCTTTTGTAATTTCGATCATTTGACTGCAGTTTGTGTTTATGCATACGTGTATGCTAAGATCGGTCAGTCGGCTACATCGTAGGACTTCGTACGTACGTACATCAGTTCAGTACTGAATCAACACACAGACCCATAGCGGTAGTCTACATCTACCAATATGACTCAGTCCACTTGTCAGTAATTTCATCGATTTCTACCATGTTTTGGTTTAGCCACCCCTAACTTTCTTCCAACCTACTCCCACACCACAAAACATAGCTCGTCGGGGCAGTCAGTGGTTAGGCATACTTAATACATATCTCAATCAAATCAACTGACAAGGTTTCATCGAATAATAATAGCCTACGAATGGACTCAACTCTCCCCGGCCATGTTTCTCATTCATGTAGCAGGACAGAGTGAACTGCTACACAGTACACTCGTTCTTTGGTTAGGAAACGAATAGCTCGCCTGCCCCATAGGTGACGACAAGGGGCAAAAGCCGATTTAGACTTCTGTATCCGTGCTAAGATTTCGTCACATACCAGGCCATCAGCAGTGATGAATGTTACGAGGTAAATGAAGTGGTCTACAAGCTCAGCTACTGTTAGGATATTCATCAAATATCCTAAGAGAATTATTTTTGGAAGTTAAATTATATTGGTCAATTACTACTCGTTAACATTATGGTCGTCCTCACAGTCAATGTCCAGACTTCAGTGTTGTTTCCCATTCGACCTAATGTATAAATATGAATTATATGTAAAGCTTTTTATTCCTTCCTTCATCCCTTCTGTACTCGACTCCATTAAAGACTTCACCTGTGTTGTATTGTGATATACTGGAGATTTGAGAACAGTATTTGAGGTCGTATTGGAATACCTGAATTTAGTCAATCGATAGGATTTTGAATAGCTATATAGCAGCATTATAACAATTACTTCACTTTCCATCACTAGTTCATGTACCGAAGCAACCCAATCCTGAAGCAACATCTTGCACCGCTCCCTCGGTGCAAGATGAGACAACTTCGGAGGTCGCCAGGTCAACAGATGCTTTGCCTTATGCCTAAAGTTTGTGTTTGCTAAGAATAGGCGGTTATCTGAATACAGTTGCAACAGACGGTCGCTACTGTCTGTTCTCTGAGCCGCGACACCATAAGATCCACCCAGGTGTCTTTCGTTTTCACTGAGTCTACCTGATTGAGCATTAAAGTCACCAGCCACTACTACTATATCAGAGAGCCTACCGTTTCGGAAGAGGTCTGAACGCTTCCTGTACAACTTATCTTTCACTTCGTCTGAACTGCAGTCATTGGGGGCGTAGGCAGATATGACGAAGAGGCAACGGCGAGTGTCCCTATCCTTACGAGTCCTTGCTGTCCCGTTCAGTCGGACAGTGGCACAAGCAACTATCTACTGGGATCCAGTAAAGGAGAGCTGCCCTGAGACTCAATGCTATACCTACGCCGGCGATACCTCGCGAAGCAGCATCAGGTCTACCGGATACACTAAGAGTAAATCGAGTTGCTTCTTTATTTTGACAAGGTGAAATCAAATTAATGACTTTACTAGGATCCTTCATGCGCGTTTCCGAGACGCAGCATACATCGATTGAGTGAGATTCTAATGTCCTTGCTAAGGAAGCCTGTTGCCTAGTTAAAGCTCCAACATGTAGTCTAGAACGTGGTTTCAGGAGACTAGGAATAACTTTTCGTGAACTCCCATCGTTTGCATTAGCGGTGCAGTAAGATAAGGGAATGTTTGTAAAGTTAGTCGTGGAGAAAAGAGAGATTCTAGGGAGTGTAGGAAGGATTTGATTTGGACCAATTTGGTCTCGCTTGTTGTTACGAGTACGAGGGCGGTTGTCACTTCTTAGCTACGTACACCATGGAAGGTTGTTTCTTGAGGGACCTGAAAAAGAAAGTAGATTATCGTCGGTCTTAGAGACCTGGGAGCGTGACCGCAGAGCCCAAAGAACAACTGCTTGAGGCCGGTCACGCACGGCCAAAGGTTTCTTGAGTATTAGCTCCGCTCTTAAAAGTTCCTAGTGGGCACCCTTACCGACGGAGACGGAAATCCGTGAGTTAGGGGAGGTGTGACATTTTTAGGGTCGACATTTTCTAACCCTTCCTTCCTTGTGAGAAGGCAGTATCGCTGCAGATGCTGGTTGTCCGAGGGAAACACCTTACTACTGTCACAACCCTCTGCAGTTAGCAGTACGACTTCGCCCTCAGACCTTGAATAGCTGCTTTTAGTCTCATCGTTCTGCAATCGATCTGCCTGGCATGGTAGAACCTTCAGGAATATATGTTCCAGCCAATACAGCTTGGTCGGTTCTCCACGATAGGCAAGCCCGACCACCACGTCAATGTAGCAGCCAAGTTTGGGATGCGTGTATTTGCTTTCGGTGGTCAATTATTTCCGCTTTGCATTCTCTGTCATTATTTATTTTTACTTTGGTAGAATGCTCTGCCTGATTCGGTGATGATAGATATCCGGATAAGCAAAACAAATAAGACAAAATAAATTTAGACATGGCTTACAGAACGTCCGGGGATGCTGACAAGACTGGAAAAATTATCAGGTATCAAGCCAACTGACTGAATAGAAGTATTACATCACACTACCAAAAGATACCTATTTTCAATCAAAGATAATCTAAATAGTCAAAAGCATCACAATATACAACTGTAACACCGGTCTTATTGACCATAAAACGCTGGACTAGGATTCGTGATGAATTAAGATCAAGGTATCTTAGTTATGGGTCTGCTGCAGTACGTACGAATAAGTTGAGTCCACATGTCTTGCCCAGTTTTGAACAAATCAATTAGTGCACGTTATCATTTATTAACCAATAGTCTAAGTTGCTTTTATTTATATGTTTAACAACCTTGCTCACTTTGCTCACCACATGTCCAGCTTATTTTTGTCCAACCATAAATAATTAGTCACGGCTTACCACAAGAAGTTGGCGCATTGGCCTACTTTGCTTCGCTTTTACGTCCTTTATTGTCTGTCTTCTTACGCAAACGTATGAAATGAATTCATACAAAATAAAACATGTCGGACTTTTAATTACCACCATCGAACAAGCGGGAAACGCCTAAGAATGACATATGGAAATTAAAGGAAAGATTTATTCAATCGCATGTACCAACTGGATTCAAATCCCTGACTACACTAAGAAATAAATGACAGGATAGCTACGATTAGAAATTCAAAACCAATTTGAACTGAAATACAGCTTAATCGATCACAATGCACTCACAGAATGTTTGACTGATGAAAAAAAGAATTTTTATGCAATTTTGTTTAGCACGATTTGAAGGTTACAAGAAGAGGAAATCGCATTTGTGACATTCGGCAACCTCAAATATAGTCTCAGCAGAAACCTAAATGACACCTATCTCCGCCTTATAGGAAAGATCCTGGACACTGGAACAGAAACTCAACCTTATGGAATGGGAGTCATGGAACTTTTTAATAACAACAACTTGGAGATCACACCAGGCTCAACACCTGGATATACCTTGCTGGAGCCTAATTAGGCCGAATAATAGATCTGGTACTAACTAGGCGCAAAGCGAAACTCCGAACCTATGAAGTCCACAAACAATGACCACCATTTAGAATTAGCTACTGCTAGAATGAACAAGAAAAGGAGTAAAAATCACCATAGGCCTCACATGAAGAGTAGAACAAAAATCATATCCCTATATATATCAACTTATCACATAAAATAACTGATAATCTGAAATGGAACCTGAATTTAAAATAAAATGAACAAACCATGCTGGAAATTGCAACTGTAATTTTCAAGTAAGCCACAATAATATCAGCCAAAAATATATGGTGAAGTCTACCAATCTACTAGGATAAAGAGGAAATCAGAAGAGCACAAATAAGAAAGATGTGGCTCAGCGAGCCAAAAGGATTCAACTGAAATGACATCGGAAAGCCAAAAGAAGTCAACAAAAGAAACGAAACAACAAGCGGACTGAATAAAAGTATATGGAAAACAAAGGCAACTACAAAAACCAGTAGCCAAACACTGAAAGACCACCATCAAGGCCTATTCACCAACAAATCTATATGGAGGAAACAGACTAAAATAACATAGTCCTGAGAATAATCAGCCAGTTTTGAGGTAGCACAGACTAAATCCCAAGCCACTGAATTGATGAAGACTACAGTGGCGGTGGATTATCTTTCTCTTCTACATTTCGTGTATCTCCGTCTTGATAACCGCTATTATAGAACACGAGTCGTTGGCATAATTTCTTTATTATTCCAAATATTTAATGATCGATACAAATATCGGATTTAATTCAAACATGTATATAGCCGATATTGCCATCGAATTATTTAAACTGTTAATCGATAAAGCTAGTGTGTAGGTGGTAAGTAATGCCCAAGCGTATATGCTCACATACAAAATATATGTGAGGCGCTACAAGACGTTACACCAGCATCCACAAACATAAAGGTAAGAAAACAGTCTGAAACAAATATGTGAGCATATACTAATCTTACACGACTGGATGAGAAGGTAAATGACATTTTGTTCAGATTCTACTTTCTATCATGAAATAGTACTTAATTTTATAGAAAAATTTATACGGTTATTTTACGTACATAAATCTCTTGTGATGCACTAAAGGAACATTTTATACAAAGTATTCATAACTGTATTCAGTCAGTCAGATGCAACGTAGAACATCAGTTCATGTCGCCATACCACATCAGCACAGAGATGTAATTGTCAATTCAAATCCAATAGTAAAAGAGGTAGTAAAGGTATTAGAAGTAATCGGAGAGGTTAGGATTAGAAGATATTATTTAAGAAGTATGATTCAGTGAGATAAGTTCAGGAAGTCAAAACTAGAGGGTTTGAAGAATCCAGAAGATTAGGATTTGAGAGAACACAGAGAATAAATGCACCGGCGCCATTGCGAACGATTTTGAGCCATGTCATTCAAGGTCTCTAACCATCGATTATTATCATCTCGCGGACCCCAACCAGGTAGTCGACAGTTACCGACATGGCTAAGTCCACTTGTCAATGACTTCATGGATTTTTGCCATGTTTTGGTTTGGCCGCCCCTAACTTTCTTCCAACCTATTCCTACACTCCAAAACAAAGCTCGTCGAGGCAGTCGGTGGTTCGGCATACGCAAGACATATCCCAACCACCTCAACTGATAAAGTGTCACTACTGCGTCTATTGATCTGCCATTCTTACCAAACGCCCGTTTCCTAATAACAGCGTTGCTCACCCGGGTATCCCAAGATATACGAGCAATGCTTCGAAGTCACCGATGATCGAATTGTATTCAACGTGTAATAATAATAATAATAATAATAATAATAATAATAATAATAAATAATAATAATAGTAATGACAATAATAAATTAATAAATAAATAATCGAAACTAGAAAAAAATCTCACTGAATCTACTGGTGTTGAAGAAAATGATAGGTTAGTTGTTGGAGTAAGATGAAAATATGAATTAGGATTCACTCAGAATATTTCTTTCGACCGAAAGATTAGGCATTTGATCATCAACAACTAGTAGGATTTTGATGGATGAACATTGATTTTTTAAGATTAACCGTTGTTGTTGTTGTTGATTAGTTGGTATAGAAGAATCTACTATCACCTCAGTCAAGTAGTTAGTTTTATGCCAACATATTAAGAAGCAGAGAAAATTAACGAGATGAAAAGTAAACAAGTGAATAATAAATAAATGTATTCCGATTAGAATTAAAGAGATTTGGAGTAAATACACGATTTAAGGAAGATAAAAATGGACTTGACTATGTCAGTTATTTCAAGTGATTTCGATTCACATCGTTTACTGCTTTCAATCATAAATAACTTCATAAATTAGAATTCAGTAGCTTTCAGAAATGATAACGTATCTTTGTTTTAGGTGTTTCCAGTCTTCTTCTACCATATCCTTATATTATAGGCAGCATGGCACATCATAAAGAGAATATCAATTGAAAAATATTCTTGCTGAACAGGAGAGGAATATCACAACTCATAAATAGAACGACTACGGAATTTCGGGCAGTTGAACTGAAAAACCGTCTTGAAATTGAAGTGTAGATGTATACATGTGACAACTCTCATACAGGAATCAACAGGTTCGTTCGTATAAAGGCATTAAATTAGAAAGGGAAATTATATTAAAATATTTGTTGACAACAACAACTTACTGACAACGTGCTTTCAGGAATATTAACCGCAAGGTATTTAGTATGATACCAGGGTTCCTCTTTCACACATTTGTCTGCAAACGTTTTACTGAGTAAAAAGATGCTACAAAACATGGTAACACAATTTTAACGTTGTGAAAAAGTTTGCAAGGCTAATTGGCAAAATAATAATATCATTTTTAGTGAAAAGATGTTCATCAATCTCCGTCAATAGAATATTTTTGAAACGCCTAAGACTATTAAATCAGTGTACATTAAAAAAAACGGAATACTTTTCGTTGTAACAATCAACTAGGTTTAAGCAATAAATTTTCATTTATTTCATTATCAATAACGTGTATCATTATCCTACTACCTGCATCTTAGTTAATATGGAAATAGATTTTTATCCACAACTAAAACTGTTGAGATTTGACTCGCTCAAAACACTTAAATACAATAACATTGAAAAAAATCTAAAGATATTCTAAATAGTACAAGTTCTGTGTGAAAGTGGTTAAAAACATTTTGAATCATGAACTAGAGTTCAATTTCTACAAAGATTACCACAGCATTATTTCACAGGAAATTAAATGAATAACAACTGAAATGAACAATGCGCTTACTAATCGATTATTTAATCGAATACAAAACAAGAATAAATTATCCTTAAAAGATTAAAAAAATAGTAAGTAATGCAACGACTATTAATTAAAACGATTGGGATTTAAGAAATAGTAGTTATAGAAAATAAAACATCATAATTTATATTATTGATAAATAGTCCTGAGATATTTTTCTACTTCTAATAATAGATATTCGTTATATATATATCCAAATACTTTTCAATACAAATGTCAAGACAGTTCTACTGTATGGAGCGGAAACCTGGAGAACTACGAAAGGCATCATCCAGAAGATACAAGTGTTTATTAACAGTTGTCTACGCATAAATACTTCGGATTAGCTGGCCAGACACTATCAGCAACAACCTACTTTGGGAGAGAACAAAACAGATTGCAGTGGATGAGGAAATCAGGAAGAAGCGGTGGAAGTGGATAGGACACACACTACGAAAAGCACCTAACTGCGTCACGAGACAAGCCCTCACATGGAACCCTCAAGGCAAAAGGAAAAGAGGAAGGCCAACGAACACACTACGCCGAGAAATAGAGAAAGATATGAGAGGAATGAACAAACATTGGACAGAACTGGAGAGGGAAGCCCAGGACAGAGTTGGTTGGATAAAACTGATGGGTGGCCTATGCTCCATTGGAGGTAACAGGCGTAAGTAAGTAAGTAAGTAAGTAATATCCAAACACTATGATAGAATAAAAATGATCAGATATAAAAAGCGGTTAACGTTATTGATTGAGATCATGAACCAATCAAAGTTAAGTAACAATCGAAACTCACGACAACCAGATGGCTTCTTCATCCTTTTGTGAAATTCCTCAGTAGTCAATCAATTACAATTTAGAACTGCTTACTTACGTATATCACTTCAAGTTGACTGCCATACTACATTAGCACAGAGACGCAACTGTCAGTTCAAATCCCATCGTGGCAGAGATAGTAGAAGTATTACTGGTAATGAAGAAGATTAGGGTTCCAAGTATTATTTAAGAAGAATAATTCAGTGAGATAACTTCAGAAAGAGAAAGATAGAGATGAGGAATTCTGAAGAATAGCAGTTGAGAGATCATAAGAAATGGATGCACTTGTGCCATCGCAAACGGTTTTGAGCCCTGTCATTCAGGGTCTCTAACCATCAGTTACTATCATTTTGCGGACCCCAACCAGATAGTCTACATTTGCCAACATGATTCCGTCCAGTTGTTAGTGACTTCATGCATTTGTGTCATGTTTTGTTCTGGCCGCCCCTAGCTCTCTTAAAATCTGCTCCGTTTCCTAACAACAGCATTGCTCACTCGGGTGTCCCACGATATACGAGAAATGCTTCAAAGACACCTATGATCGAAAACCAGTAACCTACGAATATCTTCTGCTCTGACTGGTCATGTTACACAGCCATAAAGTAGGATAGAACGAACTGCTGCGCTGTAGACTCGTACTTGGGTTGGCAGACGGACATCTCGCCTACACCATAAATGACGCCAGTTGGCAAAAGCCAATCGAGCTTTCTGTATCCGTGCTGAGATTTCGCCAGTCACCAGGCCATCTGCACTGATGAGACTCAACAGTATGTACTCATGACCCCACATCGTAGAGTTAAACTTAAAACTTTTGGTCTCGATCTAAACTACTGAACCCAGGATTCTTTCGTCTACAGGTCCATCCCTAATTGTTCTGCTATACTGTGCAATCAATTTTCACAACCCACATGCCGAAACTTTGTAAAAAATCTTAAAGTTTTGAAAAGCTAAGTGAATATTAAAAAGGAAGTAGTTGCTATATGAAATATTTGTGTTGAGAATTCTCTACTGCAAAGAAATTTAATTACTTTTTTTACACATGGAAATCTTGAATCAGTCAATATCAGACCACTGTTAAAATCCTGGAAGCACTAGACGGCCATTTCTTCCTAGTATGGCACTCATTAGCAGTGCACAGTAACGAACACGTAGGAGAAAATCGAACCCAATACCTAGGGTTTCAGATGAGAACGCTTAATCTCTAGACCACTGACTTGGCGTCCAGCAGTATTAATGTCTAACTTCAACTACTGAATTACTATTTTATAAATACTAATTACAAAGACGAGTAAGATCAAATAATGTTAGGAACGAAGCGTCACATTATACTGGAAAAGCTACACATCCATCATGTATGAAAAAGATTAAAAACTGTTACGCATGCACGTGAACACTACATTTGATATGCTTCAGCTGCTATGGGTTTAACTTAGTCAGTAAACGAGAGCGAGGATCAATACTCCAACAACACGACAGGCTACTCTAATCCAAAAGTCCCAAAACCCCCATTGAATAGAAGAAGAAGATTTGATATGAAGTAGAGCGTGTATTCTGTAAGCATCCAGAAAGTACGGGGTTCGAGTTCAGAAGAGAATGAGGATCTTAGACTAAGGATTCGGGTCATAAAACTTAACAGATAATGCGTATTTATACAGTTAGGTCGAATAGGAAACAACATTGAAGTATATGACATTGATAGTTAGGACGAGCAATAGGAATTAACCAATAAGAATTGACCAATAGATCTAAACTTACAAATAATTCTCTTAGGATACCAGACGAATATCCTAACAAAAACCATATTTTTAAATTTTTGAAGCATCATAAATTAGCATGGTATTGAAAATCGTAAGCTATTGAAAAAGAACGCGATGGAACGTACCGACTATTATCAGGGTTTAGACAGGTTAAAAATTCCTTAATTAATTTAGGATCGTAGACAGTGGCCAAAAAGGGACCTGTTAGGACATCTTGTATATTATAAAGCTAAAAAAGTCGTAAAATGAGAAGAGATCATAATTATGCTAATCAGATAATTTTTTCTATAAATTTATCTTAATAACAGGTGTAGCAATGTTGAAAGCTAATTGATCTGAAGGATGGGAGAATAGGTTTCTAGACTTGCTTTTAAAAGTTTTAAAGGTCATCAAAGGCTTACAAATTTAAATTGTTTATTTTCACTGGTACTCACCAATAGATTGTGGGATAATCTAAGCACATATTCATAAGGTGACTCTTCATCTTTAAATCGAAAGTTGAGTTCCCGTAATTTCTAAAATTGAACATTGTGTGCAAAAAATATCCACCAGATAATTTAACAAACATTCAAACGTAGTTAAGAACTGACTTATACATTCAATAAATACACCTGGTCTTTGTGAACTGGCCTTACACAGTTATAACTCGGTTAAGAGAAACTTAGATCTGATCTTCCAGCCGCTTTCAATAACCCCAAGCTAAATCTACACAACAACTTAAACACGAGAGAAAAGGGCCGAAGTGCGTTCAACTCGTACATTGGTTTATTTACAGACATAGATAGATAGGTATATAGATAGGTATTCATAGTTACACATGACCTCAGGCTTCTGAAAAATTCTGAAATAACACCAGATAAAGTAGTGATGCAGAGCTAGCTCCCTAATTCATATATTTGTTTTTAATGGAATAATAGCAACAGATTCTCAACTTTATTGTCTCTGCACCTTCCAATTCGTTTCAATGTATTAAGTTGGTATGATTGAAGAAATGTGCAGTTTCCAATTGCAACTTATGCGAAGAAGATCAATGCGGATTATGTCCGAAACCTGTTACAGTAAAGTATTCAGCGAGAATTTTAATACATGCCCATGATGATTTGCGCTAACGACAAATATTCAGTTTAAATAATCTAATCATTTTTTTTTGAATCAATATATGATCAATAAACTTCATATATTGCCGATTAATTATATAGTGTGACAAAACCCAAAAAGCGTCATTTGAAAAAATAACTGGTGTTTGTTACAGTAAAGTTATTGGAACCGACAAAAATGGTTCCGTTCACACTATTAAAGTCATAGTAGCTATTAATTACCACAGCCCTTTAAGCCGTTACACATACGGTTCTTCGTTGTTGTATATAGCCGACTGACAACACAATTGTCATTTACTATCATATAAGCAGTAATTCAGCATAACGTTATTTAGATAAGATTATTTAGTTCCAGTTTAAAATAATTATAGAAACAATCAACATCTTACTTGTTGTTCATTAAATATCCACTTTTGTGGTTCACCAGAGCGAAGCATATTAATGTATTGATATATATATGTTATAATTTCATTCACTTTTTCTAAATAAAATAAAAATTGGAAAAATATAATTTTTAATAATGATCTAGTCAATGTAAATATACATACATACAAAATGTATCTAAGTAATATTATTAAGTTATACATAATAATTAACAATTAACTTACCAAGTCCTTCAAAAGTTAAATCAATGAATACATTTAAATAACAAATCCCTACTCCAGGTCTATTCACACCACATGTTAGTTGATAAGCCCAACCTGAGTTTTTGAATAAACTCAGCAAACTTCCATGACTTTCGTGACCAATCAAATAAGTCACATAACTAAGGGCCTGTAAATTATAAGAATTAAAAACAAAAAACAAATAGTTAGTGGAAATTAGGATAAAACGTTTCACATGGTAAGTTTTATGTAGGGCTAATATTCAAAACCAAGAAACATTAGAGAACTAATTTGTCTTCATGTGGCGTGATATCGTCTGTATGAAAAAGGGGATCAAGATAACGCTCGCAAGTAACCTGATATTGAATTACTATTCATTCGATGTCGATAAATGATGTAAACGACCTTCGTGTTCATAAAAGATTACAAATGTTCGAACACATAGTTGCCATTATCGCTTTGAACACATTAAGAAAAAAGATTTGAACAGAATAGCATGAATTTAATTTACTTTCATTCGGATATCCTCAGAGTTTATTTATTATGTGACCACTTCTTTCTGGCCCTTTGGATTTGTGTAACTATCAGTGTTGCAGAGTATTTAACTAAGTAACCAACAAGATATTCTCATAGAAAATTTGATGTACACTGTATGAAGAATAGATCTATAACTTGACTGAGAGGAATGGAAGAAACTAAGACAACGTTCCAAAATATACGCATGTATTTGCTCAGAAATCGCATTCTAAATCTATCCAACTACAATTATCAAATTGTCAATGATAATTATCTGGCCATTTAAAGCAAATCTCATACTACATAACACATATATACCAGTCGAAAACACAAGTCTTAAAACTGCTGGTGTGAATCATGCTCAACTATACACAAACCTAAGTCAGTCAGCTACAATGTAGAAGTATGAGCGGAAACTGAAAAGATTAGAGATCGAAGATACAATTCGAGAAGCATATGCCGGTGAAATAAATTAATAAAACGAAAAAGGTCCTGAGGAATACAGAACAAAATTCGAGAGAAGACAAAGAATCAGCGCATTTACGCTACTGAGAAGATTTTGAACCTCATCATTCAAAGTCTCTAACCATCTGTTACCACTTAATCGCAGAATCCAAATAGGTAGTCTACATCTAACAGGTTTGAGCAAACCTAAATAATCATTGCATCGATAAACCAAACTCCTACTTTTTAATCATTTGATATACATACATTCAGAAAAAATAAGGTAAATGTAAATAGAGAACAATTAATTTACACTTGTACATTGTTAGGATATTCATCCAATATCCTAAGAGAATTACTGGTCAGTTACTACTGGCTAATTTTATGGTCGTCCTACACATCAATGTCACGTACTCCAATGTTGTTTCTTACTGGTCGCCTTAACTTTCAATGTCACAGACTTCCATACTCTTTCCTATTCGACCTAAATGTATAAATACGCGTTATCTGTAAAGCTATTCATTTCCGTTCCTTCCTGCCTTCCTCTCTACTGTACTCGACCCATTAAACAACTTCATCTGACGGTGTTGCGTTCTGATATATAGGAGATTTGGGAATAGTATTTGGGTCGTATTAGAATATTTGGAGTTGGACGTCGGTAGGATTCGAATAGCTATGAAGCAGCATCATAATTTACATAACTGATCAAATCATTTGAAAACAGTAATTTACTTGTGCTCTATAATTCGGAATATAATCAGGAATGGGCCACATAATATTCATTTGATGAATATCGTTCAGTGGGACGACATATACCATTTTCTGTAAGAAAATAAGAATACGTTTATTTTAACTTAAATCTCTAACCTACTGACAAAAATTATTAAAATTCTCACTAACATCATTTACAGTTGCAGAATAAAATAAGAAAATTGCTTTGATTCACAATTTACAATCACAGCAATAGTACAACTCCGGTTGTCCACAAGGATAATTTGGCGATCAACATTCTAGCACATACAAATTCCAATTCCATGCTTAAGATACAGGACTTTATTTCTGAACAATACATTAAAATCATTTATGGCCTACATTACTCCATCTGGTCATTCTCACTACTCACAGACCATGTCTAGTAGTATTTATTGGACTGTACTGATGCATCTGACAACCATGAAGTAATGATATAAAATTTACATGACGGAATGTCTAACTTCAAATAAAACATTCTACAGACTAGAAATCTACACACATCATTGCTACACTAACTTTAATGTTTCCATTTTCACTTTCTCGTATTTGAAGCTCCTAAATGCTGTGTTCTTAAACGAAAACCTTACTAATCCACTATAGTTTACTCTGTCTGTGAAAGAGACTGACTCTAAATGACTTTTCATCTATGGCAATCAACAATGTGAGCTCACATATCATTTATTCAACAAAATATCTGCTAGACTAATGACACACACAACAACCAAACCAAATATGTACATTATACTCAACAAGCCCATTCAGTGTAATTAAGGTCAAATGAAAGTGTTACCTTGAGACAGATATCAGGCCATGGAGTGTCATACCATGATGGTCGCACAACATTACGATCCATAACCTGAGAAAAATTATCTTCTGCAAGCTTCTGTAAATCGTCTATAGATTCTGGAAAGGTTTCATCGAAAACAAGTACAAACACAATTAAAAAATAAAAACTAACTACATCTCGTACTCACATGATGTGTAACAAATACAAATATGCAGATTTATCAAAATTAACATAAAACGAACAAAATATCAGTCCATTACAATTTCGTAGTTGTTAAAGCTGCATATTCCACAAGTCGGGAAAGTATGAAATACATGTTCAATAGGAGTCACAAACAATGGCATTGTACCATTTATTTGAGTCATCCGTCAATATGTCAATACAGTTTGTTCTTCACACGTTCTCTTTCTCACTCATCTAGTACTCTCCATAAAACACAGTTTCTAACCACGAATAACACAATTCAATCACAAAAGTTGACAAGAACGATCTCATTCTTGAGTAGCTTGAGCGTTTGTTTGGCAACATTTTGATTCTTATTGCCACTGCATCACATATGAGACGATGCCTCAGATAATATATGTACGAAGGACAATACAGAATTAATTTTAGTCCCACACATTGAGCTAATGATGAACATGGTGGTATCTCGTTAAAAACAACCAGTTTCATAACATTTTATGCTTTGTCTAATCTTAGTGAATCAATCTTCGAATCATATTTTATATTGTGATGAAAAATACAAAACGTTCCTATCCACTGACTAACCAATTCACCAGACACTCACAGCCCAAAGCATTTCCCGTCACAGATTGAGAACGTAATGAACCAATCAGTAAAACTCTAACGACTCACAGTTTGAGGGTCCATCCATACATTCACAGTCCGAAATATCAATCATGAATCAAATGCCCGTGAGAGTGTAATAAGCGATAACAGTTTTACATAGTTTAGATATGTTGAACTTTTAAAAACAAATGCAGAGCTCAGAAGTCAGGAATTTTATTAATCAATCTCTTTCCACAATACTTATGTTATGTACCTTTTCCAAGAATGACCAGTCCCATAATATTTGACGAATACCATGTTGAGTGGAATTGTAACAACTGTTCACGTGTATTCACTGATCGTGCACAACTGGACTCAAATAAGGAGTAGCGATTGCCGGAGAAGAATTTCGCATAATCATGACCACTTTTTGACAGGGTTCGTTCAAGTTGAAAAAGACGTCTAGTATCATTGCTAATATCCTTTTCATGTTCCGACTGTACAGCACTCACCTGAAATTAAAACTTCACTTATTAATGATGATGTACACAGAAAAAACAGTAGGGCAAGTTATCTGTAACACTGTCGTTCGGTCTCACTAATCGAGTCTAACTGACTTAAACGAGGTTTACTTCTTATTACATAAAATGTCTATAACCTTTATTTCGGTAGTCACAGAAAATAAACCCAGTACTCTTACAACTTCGAAGCATAACAGTTCAATTTGGTAGAAAGCTGTTATCAGGTCTACAGGAGACTGAGACAATATGACAAAGTCGCGTTTGCTCACACATATATTGTTGATTACAACACTAGGTTTGATAAATATATTTTAACGATCTTAATCTGAAAAGTGAGGAAAATGTTATCGTAAAATTAAAAGCAGTGTTCATCATTGTAAGTCGACGACCAAAAATCAAAACATTATAATTTATTGATCAACCTACGACATTTTATTCTTTGATTCGTGCATAACACTCAAACTTTTGTTACTTTGCATCTGATTAATGCACACTGCATCAGTCGCCCTAAACTTTTCGCTGAAACAAAATATGAACTTAGTCGGAAATTGCTGTCTTTCTATTGAAACCATGCTTCATCTACTACACACAAGCAATTTACATGTTCACTAACCAAATATAAACTAACCTCACGTTCTGTTGCAGAATCCGTGAAAAGAGGACACACGAAAAACTGAGAGAAAATATCCAGAGCTCCTCTCAAATTCTCCGGTGCAACATCAAACACATAAGACGTTTTGTCCGGACTCGTGAAAGCATTACAGTGACCACCATGACTGCTTATGTATTTCGCATATGTATTCTCTGTTGGGAAGGATTCTGTACCAAGAAACAACATATGCTCACAAAAGTGTGCGAGACCAGGTAGTTCCTTCGGGTCCGACAACGAACCTAGAATTAGAGCACTAGACAAACCATGATCAACATACCAATGTTCACAGACAGACAGACTGCAGATTTGTCTGTTTCCGGGTCACTTATAAGAAGCACTTTCATTCTGTTGCATAAAATCACCACATTATACTCCCTCAAGTCATTCACGGACCTTCGCACTACTAGAGATGAAGTATCCACTGAATTCGAACAATTCATCATCGGCCTTTAATTCACGAAATAAGTTAACACTATGTATACGTATCCGGTAAAAAGATGTTCCGATATCATCAACTAAAAAAAGGAGGTGAACAAACATATTTCAAGACAACTACTTATTAAAACACTCAGCCATTCCACAATAGACTGAGATACAACAAACAACTATTAGGTGAAATAGATAAGCTACGTTGTATTCCAAGTTGACCAATTTTTGCAAAATCAACTTCTGCAATCAAAACAAATCTAATTCAGGACGTTGTACGGTGGCAAACCATAGAAACTTTGCGACAGATAAACATTCAGCAGATTGATATTTAATACACAGAAACAACATCAATTACGCTTATAGTTTTGAAAATTACATAATGAACAAGTAAAACGTACTGGAATGGATGTACTACAACAACTAAAACAACAATCCGAATGTGTAGGACGGATCGTGAACAGTGTGCAATTTGTAAGCATGCGAAATGTACTCTGAAATTATTATCTTCTGAATTTACTATTATCGTCATTATATAATACAGAGGTTTCAAGTAACTCAAACATTCGATAGACAGACTGTTGACAACGAAACCTGTATATGCTTAAGAATGCTTAAGAATGAATCCATGGACTCAATCTAGTGGAGGTGACAAACGTAAATACAACCATCATGGTCAGCCTATTTCGCCACATCAGATGTTACGAATACCATGTTAAAGGTACACCACTGCGTCTATTTCATCGTGCCGTAGGACTTTGTTATTTTGTTTGTGAATATAACATTTTCGTTTCTCTTCCACTTTGATGCTGATCTAATTAGCACTACTGAGCACTACTCTCACCGAAGTAGCAGATTTCGCAGTCACACAGTAAGATATCTGTAGGCTGTGCTGCAAGTTTTTAATTATTACCCTCAGTATAGTTCACATCATAGCATCAACCGTTTTCTAAATAGATCTTTAAATAACCGTACATACAACTTCTGTTTTACTATTTGGCATCCTCATTATAAACGTTTTGTGAAATCGTCTTATCGTTAACTGTATACATGCGATGTTTTCAGGTTCGAAACAATTCTTCCTTAGACATTTAGCTAAAAATGACCAATAAAAGCGTTTGGGAGAAGGAAATCTTTCAAAATGTACCTGCCAATATTGATTTATTGAGTAAACAATGGAAAAACTGGTGCAAAAGATCAAACTTGATTAGGATAATTACGATTCACTTTTCTCACATTCTTCCCCTGGCTTTCATATATTTAAGATACACCCTGTAGTAATACATCATAGCAAATCCAGAACATTAAACAACTTGCTATTCCGATAGGAATTCAAGTACCATAAAGTTGGAAATCGACGGGATTATATTGCGGACGATTTACACAAACCGTACCAACTTCGATTAACCTCGAAAAATCGGCAGAAAAATCCAAACAACCTATGTCGTAAGTTATCGTGTAGGTCCAATATCCAATATCTTTTTCACGAGATAGTGTTAACCAATTCGATTTCTTCGCGCTCGATTATTGTTCTTTCGGTACGGTTCCAGGTGTTCGGTAATGTCCAATGGATGGAGGTCTAATTCTATTCAGTTGGCAGTTGATTGTGAGTTTGTATATCTCGGGATTTGAATGAAACGTTTGTTTCAGGGCAGTAGGGTTTCTGTATACTAGCAGCCGTCACATTACCAAACCGGAGATCAGTTAGTTGCAGTGTGGAAAGTAACAAGGATAATAAGGATAAAATTCCAATGATAATATGAATAAAATTTCAGAACTGAGTAATATATAGATGAATTTAGTTTGTTAATTGGTAGTGAAGATTGTGAGAGAGGACCGAAGTCTTAGCAAGCTAGAAGAAACAGAGATAATAGACGAGATGGAATAATTGAGTGATCTGAAGAGATGGCAATGATAACAACTAGCAGGTCTCATGATATGCATCAGGCACAGCTTGTCCATGAGGGAGATGACAATCCGTTTGTGAATACGTGATTATCAAATCTCTCTTCTTAAAGCTGTCCACTGAGGGGGGTGTGGTCATCTCGGCTGGGAAAGCAATGACTCTCAATAGTTAAAAGTGTGCATGAACATGAGCATTCGCTCTTGATGTGCAACTTTTCGAGGATTTCTTCGAGGCGAGTGGCGGTGATGTGTCGGTAAGATGCACACGTGGGAATGGTTTGGCGCGCTTTATATGTTGAACGCCATAACCAGATCACCCCCAATCTTCATGTAACTCGGTGGGAATAATCTCAAGTGCCGGAGTCTATTTTTCTAAGGTTTGTTCTTCAACCATATAACCCATTTCGTTGCTCACCTCTGCACTCGATCCAAGAGAAATTTGTCTCTATAAGCAGAGTGATGGGATGACGATGTGAACCTCAAGGTCTTAAAGAGCGTTAAGAATAATTATGTGGTGATGGCGCCAAGTTATCCAATATCCAATATCTTTTTCACGAGTTAGTATAAGCTGATTGATTTATTTGCACTCGATTCTTGATCTTTCGTTACGATTCCGGGCGTTTTGTAATGTCCAATGAATGGAGGTCTAGCCACTCGACTTTCTATTTCTAGTTAGTTGGCAATTGGTTAAGTTTATATGTCTCGTGTTACGAATGAAAACGTTTGATTCAGAGCAGTACGGTTTCCGGATACAAGCACCTATCACATTACCAGACCAGAGATCAGTTATTTGCAATTTCGATAATAATAAGAATAAAATTCTAATGATAATATGAATAAAATTTCAGAACTGAGTAATATATAGATGAATTTAGTTTGTTAATTGGTAGTGAAGATTGTGAGAGAGGTCCGCTCATCACGTATGGCGGGTGGTGCTGGTAGTAGAGGGTTTCGTAATAAGCTTGTAGGACGAACAGTGAAATGAGGTAAAGGTGGAGGTGGTTTACCTCGTAAATTCAATTCTCCTGGAGGTGGTGGTTCAAAAACTGGCGGTGCAAGTTGAGCTGGAGGTGGAATAAACGGCATTCTGCTACTAGATACGTGGTCGGAACTGGAACCGATTAGTGGTTTCGTATTAGGCGGCGGTGTTGGAGGTGGTGGTGGTGGCAGTGGGGCCATAAAGAAATTCCCGCTTAGTCCGACAGACATAGCTTTATTTAGTAAGTTGGCTACGGGCGAAACAGGCGGTAACTGCAGACCAGGAACAGGAGGTAGACTTATATCACCAGCTTCTGTCAATAAGTGAGAACTGGCAGCTGCTTAGTCAGCTGGTGATTTGACAGTTAGTCTATGACCACCCAAAATTAATCGGTCATAGGTCTGCTCAGTAACACCTCTTGTTGCAAACTGTATGAATGCACAATGTTGTTTCGCATGAAGATTGACGGAACGTAGCCCTCCAAACTGGTATAAATGATTGCGCAGATCTTTTTCAGTCATTCCAGCTGGAATACCACCAATACATAGTGCAGTTATTGAACGATCCTCCGGAGGAATAAGTTTAGGCATAGTATCATATTTCGAAAGCAATTTGGATGCCATTGGATCATCATGTCCATAACAACGGTCTCTTAGATTCTGGTCAGAAAGAGGGTCATCAGGATCCGTAGGCTTTACATGTCTATATGGACATTCTTCTCCTCTTCTACGTTCACCCTTCACCCAAAAGGAGCATGTATGTGAGCGATTTCTACGATAATACGGTGCAGTACGGGCCAGCTTTAGAAGTACATCTGTGCCCCCGCCACCGCTATAACTGCTTGCTGACGCAGTGTTCGAAATAGCTTTTCAAATTAGCTGATTCCCTCCATATGGAGCCATTATATCACCTTCCACTTCCAGGTTCTGTTCAATTTGCTGGTGGAAATATTCTCGATTAACATAATTTTTCGGTAGTTGCTGTGATAAACGAAGTGCCTTATCACCAACCTCAACAGGAACGCCGTATTCGAGGTCAAACAAACAGGTCTGGCAAAAATTTTTATTTTTGTAGAACTGACAAACTTCGGTCTTTTTGAATCTGGCTTTCGGACCAGGACACCAATGAAATACGGTGAAATGGCGATCACAAATTTTGCACTCTTTGCTATATTTTTATTTCATCATTCGAACAAATGGACTTGGTCCTAAGCATTTCTCACATGGAACGGGGAATGACGAGTCTTCCCAGTTCTGACGGTTATAAGTGTTGGTACGCTTGGATGCTGCCATTTCCAGGTGAAGACCGGTGTGAGGCAAGGTTGCTTACTCTTACCCTTTCTCTTTCTCTTGGTGATCGACTGGAGTGAAGTATGGTATCTAATGGACAGCTAGGACACAGTTCGACGATCTGAACTTAGCAGATAAACTGGCACTTCTATCGCACACACAATAACAAATGCAAGAGAAGATGACCAGTGTTGCAACAGCTCTAAGGGCAGTAGGTCACATCATTCATAAACAGAAAAGTAAGATCCTACAATACAACACAAAATGCGCCAAGCAAATAACTCTTGATGGATATTCTTTGAAGGACGTTGACACCTTTACATATCTTGGGAGCATCATCGACAACCAAGGTGGATCCAATGCAGAAAAGCGGCCTGATGCGTCACCAGACAAGCCCTCACATGAGACCATCAAGGTCAAAGGAAAATAGGAAGGCCAAGTAAAAAGTTACACCGAGAAACAGAGAAATACATGAGAAAAATAAACAAAAACCGGAAGGAACTGGAAAGGGTAGCTCAAGACGGACTTGGTTGGAAAGAACTGGTGGGCGGCCTATGCTTCAATGAGGGTAACAAGAGTAAGTAAGTACCTAACTTAAGCGCAAGCCGAAGTTTGAGAAGGCTAGAATTATCTGTGACAAGACTACGATTCAAAGTCAGACCGCTAAACAACCAGCATTTGCACCTTAACAATACCGCAGCATTGCTCTAGCGAAACCGGTAAAATCCCATCAACAGACTGATAGAAATTCAACTAGAAAATGTGTCGCATTTCAAAGCCAGTGGAGTGTGCAATAATATGTCGAGCAGACGGGGATAGTCTTGGACTTCGGACAACTTAACTAATTCATTCTTCCAGAGTTATTCGCACTGACCTCGTCAATTACTAGCTTCTATCGTGATGGCTTTTATTTGAGTATGTGTGCATGCTTATTTTTCTTATCACGCGTCAAGCCTATTTGTGTCTGACTATAAAAGGTTAGTTATGCCTCATCACATGGAGTTGGCTCACTCGCCTCCTCCACTTTGCATTGATGCTGTGTATTCTCATGTGTGAACGAGTGCATGAAGTAAACCCATCCGACCGAATTGGTGTTTGGCTTCTTA
Source organism: Schistosoma turkestanicum (assembly GCA_944470395.2). Lineage (NCBI taxonomy): Eukaryota > Metazoa > Platyhelminthes > Trematoda > Strigeidida > Schistosomatidae > Schistosoma > Schistosoma turkestanicum. The sequence goes on along the minus strand of OX103972.1, from coordinate 13,777,244 downwards.
TAATCACCGTCGCGCAACGAGGTTCGCCTTAGGGAAAATATATTTCATAGCATATTCAATCATTCGTCCGAATTGAGATACACGCCAATATGGAACAGTCTTCGCCTAAATATACGGGTGGCAGATGGAGTGCATATGTTTGTAAGGTTTCTTAATAAAGCCCCAATTTGTACTGCTTCGTTTACTCAAGCATCATCGGCCCGCTACACGTTTAAGCCATATGGAATTTAAGCGGTGTTTCCATTTGTATTCCTATCCGAAGGTTGCAATTAATCCTTCGACATGGTTACATATCCCTCCATACTTTTTTATTCAAATAGTCAAACAACCTATCTGGTTGATCGACACTGGTCACGGTATGAATATCCAAGTAAGGATTGACAATGGAATACGGTGTAGTTAGTTATCTCCAGCTGCCGGAACCAGAACCGTTGAACGGACCATGAACCGAAAAATTTACTCAATAATTGCAAATTCGATTCAAAAGCACAACAAATTTGGCATTATATCAACTAGAATCGTCTTTAGTGTTGACCGAGTCAGGATTGACTATGTTTCCCACTAAATACTAATTACTAGCCCGTTAAAGAATTCTAAGTAAATGCAGGGTAAAGAATGTATTTGAAGGACAAAGTGAGCGATACAACGAGAGGCAAGTTATGAATGATGACAGAAACTCAAAACAGGAAGTTGCGCGTGCAGTTGAATGACACCCATACGTCTTCCACAGATTCTCACCAGTTCTGCACCACAATACAAACTGCGATTCCACGAACGAGATCCAAAGCACGATCATGAGCACAGCATGGAGACGTTGGTGCAGAAGGAACTTCAGGTGCCTACTCCAACAAAGAAGATCAATGTTGTCAATTACTTTCACAAAACCGCCTAACTGCAGCTGTCTGGTTAGGACGCACTATACTCTACTAGAAAGCTATCGCGAAAACCTCAACATTGGCTGATTTATTTCTATTAGTCATGCACTCAGTCAACCTGAGAAAACAACACCTAATTCAGATTGCATAGAACTCCATCAATGCCAAAAATTTAGTCAGCCCTTACTGCATATCATCAGTTTACTGATTTCACATACATTCTAGTGACTTGCAATTAATTGATTATCATTATACAACTCCGTATTTGCAACTAACTCCGCCAGTAGAACATTCGGGGCTACTGCCGGTCCCAAGCCCGGGTAAAGAGGAGAGTTGGACATGGGGTTGGCGACCCCATTCCGTCGAAATCTAACTTGCCAGAAAAACGCTAACCAGAAAAAATAATTCATACATACACAAAGATTTGCACTGATGCTCTCCAAACATGCAAAAAGGCACTGATAGAATAGGAATCTCATGGAGCGAGGATCATCAAAGCATCCTTCAAAACAAAGAAACAGGACATTACAATGAACGTCATTCAATGCTATACACCTACCAATGACTACAGTGAAGACGTTAAAGATCGATTCTACGAAAGGCTGCATTCAATCGTCGAGAAATGTTCACCAATGGATTTGACGATTCTTATGGGAGACCTGAATGCTGAGGTTGGAATGGACAACACTGGATATGAAGACATCATGGGACGACATGGACTGGGAGAAAGGAACGAAAACGGTGAGAGATTTGCAAACCTATGTGCCTTCAACAAACTGGTCATCGGTGGCACAATATTCCCGCACAAACGCATTCACAAAGCCACATGGATTTCACCGGATCACACTACTCAAAACCAAATTGACCATATCTGTATCAACAAAAAGTTCAGAAGGACCATGGAGGATGTGAGAACCAAGAGAGGAGCTGATATAGCTTCAGATCACCATTTGCTGGTCGCGAAAAATGAAACTTAAACTAAAGAAGCACTGGACAACGGGGCAGACAACATCACACAAGTTTAATACGGCCTTTCTTCGGGATACTGTAAAGCTCAACGAATTCAGGATAGCCCTCACCAATAGGTTCCAGGCCTTTCAGGATCTACTCAATGGAGAGGAGGCAACATTGGAGAACAATTGGAAAGGGATTAAGGAGGCAATCACTTCAACATGTCACGAAGTTCTGGGTCACAAGAATTACCATCACAAGGAATGGATCTCTGTTGATACTCTCGCAAAAATTGAAAAAATGTGGAACAAGAAGGCAGCAATCAATGTCAGCCGAACAAGAGCAGAGAAAGTTACCACACAAGCTGAATACACAGAAGCAAACAGGGAAGTGAAAAAGAGCGTCAAAGCTGACAAACGAAAATATGTGTAAGATCTAGCAATGAAGGCGGAAAAAGATGCAAGAGACGGAAACTTGAGACAATTGTACGAAACAACGAAGAAGCTCGCCGGAAACTATCGTAAACCAGAACGACCAGTGAAAAGCAAGGATGGGAAAATAATCAGCAACACTGACGAACAGCGAAATAGGTGGGTAGAGCACTTTAAGGAACTCCTGAATTGACCAGCTCCACTGAACCCATCCAACATCGAAGCAGCATCCACGGACCTCCCAATTAATATTGGCACACCTACGATTGAGCAGATCAGTATGGCCATCAGACAAATCAAGAGCGGCAAAGCAGCAGGACCAGACAACATTCCAGCAGAGGCAATGAAAGCAGATGTTGAAGCAACTGCGAAAATATTTTACATCCTCTTCAAGAAGATTTGGGATGAGGAACAAGTACCATCAGATTGGAAAGAAGGATACCTCATCAAAATACCAAAGAAAGGCGATCTCAGCAAGTGTGAGAACTACAGAGGCATCACTCTTCTTTCAATACCAAGCAAAGTCTTCAACAGAGTTTTGTTAAACAGAATGAAGGACTTCGTAGACGCCCAACTTCGAGATTAACAGGCTGGATTTCGTAAGGATCGATCGTGTACTGACCAAATTGCTACATTACGGATCATTGTGGAACAATCAATTGAATGGAACTCACCACTCTACATCAACTTCATCGACTACGAGAAAGCATTCGATAGCGTGGATAGGAAAACACTGTGGAGGCTTCTTCGACACTACGGGGTGCCTGAGAAAATAGTCAACATCATACGGAATTCTTATGATGGATTCAACTGCAAAATCGTGCACGGAGCTCAGCTGACAGAACCTTTCGAGATGAAGACCGGTGTCAGGCAAGGTTACTTACTCTCACCCTTTCTCTTTCTCCTGGTCATCGACTGGATTATGAAAACGTCAACATCTGGAGTGAAGCACGGTATCAACTGGACAGTTAGGACGCAGCTGGACGATCTGGACTTCGCAGATGACTTGGCTCTTCTATCGCACACACAACAACAAATGCAAGAGAAGACAACCAGTGTAGCAGCAGCCTCTGCAGCAATTGGTCTCAACATACATAAAGGGAAAAGCAAAATTCTCCGATGTAACACAACATGCACTAACCAAATCACTCTTGATGTAGATGCCTTGGAGGAAGTTAACACCTTTACATATCTGGGCAGCATCGTCGACAACCATGATGGATCGGATGCAGATGTGAGGGCACGGATTGGCAAAGCAAGGGCTGCATTTCTACAGTTGAAAAATATCTGGAACTCCAAACAACTTTCAACCGACAACAAAATCAGGATTTTCAATACAAATGTGAAGACAGTTCTACTGTATGGAGCGGAAACATGGAGAACTACCAAAGGCATCATCCACAAGATACAAGTGTTTATGAACAGCTGTCTACGCAAAATACTTCGTATTCGTTGGCCAGACACCATCAGCAACAACGAACTGTGGGAGAGAACAAACCAGATTGCAGTGGATGAGGAAATCAGGAAGCAGTGGTGGAAGTGGATAGGACACAGATTGCGGAAAGCACCTAACTGAGTCACGAGACAAGCCCTCAAATGGAACCCTCAAGGCAAAAGGAAAAGAGGAAGGCCAAAGAACACACTACGCTGAGAAACAGAGAAAGATATGAGAGGAATAAACAAACATTGGACAGAACTGGAGAGAGAAGCCCAGGACAGAGTTGTTTGGAGAAAACTGGTGGGCGGCCTATACTCGATTTGGGTTAACAGGCGTAAGTAAGTAAGTAAGTAAGTATATTTGCAGCTGATGGTGAACATAGTCAATCTAGACTCGATCACCACTAAAAGGCGACCAATCAGTGGTACCGCCGTCGCTCTCATACGCTTGTCGTTCCTTGAGCCCGTGTTTCCAACTTTCTGCTGTGATTGCTATTCTACCAAGATGACCTGCAAAATACTTACTCAGGGAATTACAGTATGACCTAGAGGTTGATATTCGATGAAAAAGTGATGGTAGGTGATAAACAATATTATTATCAATGCTTTTCACAAGCTTCACTCTTCTTGTTGCACTTTTGACTTAATTGAACGGACTCTCAGTTTCTTATTCAATTTCTCCTCGATTGTTTGCACTCTATCTTACAATCAGCACTTTCTAACAAATACGAGCCTACTAACCTGTTCCAATACACAAATACTCTGCAGGTGCATCTCCCAAAATACCGTCTAGTAAGTCACATCTGAATAACAATACCACCCAAGACTACTGCTGGGTAGCTTCCCAATTTGAAAACACTCGTTGGAATATCCATTATATCCCACTGATCGAGCCTGTAAGACGGAGTGTGCCTGCCGTGTCACGAATGTAATATCACCACTACCTTGCGTAGGTCTATCCCAAAATCTTCTGTTGCCATCCCAGTGGGTGGCTCGTTAGGCAGCAAATGTGGAGTTAGTACGACTACGTCCATATCGACATATAGTGAGCCAAAGAAAGCATCGTTCAACAGCATCCATAATGGTAACAGCGACGTGGCCGATGGGAGCTCTCTCTTTGATGTGCATTATGTCGTATATTAGCCACCAAGATACACATACAAAAACGGATCATAATATTGATCTGCGTGTTATCCAGATATAATGAACTGAGAATCATTAGCAACAAACATTTGACAACTACTGCACAAGGCAGAATGATGGCCTCCAAATGTCAAGACGTTAACCCTCTACCTATGTCGATGTTAAGACATTTTGACTTTGTATACAGTACTTATACGTCCTAGATTCGAGTACTGCATACAAGCAGACAGTCTCTACCTAAATAAAGAGGGCTGGGGGAAAGGTTCAAAGAACTGCAACTAAGTGGATTACAACGATCGCAAAGACGCTGCTTGACGAAAGGATAATTTATTTAGACCAATTTCATTCATCAAATAAAAGAACACGAGAAACTTAATTAGAGTATTCAAATTGATTAAACGTTTGCGCAGGGTAGACACCCAAATTGAAAACATATTTATAATATCCATTATATCACATTGATCAAGCCTGTAAGACGACGTGTGACTGCCACGTCAGGAATAAAAATTCAACACCAACTCTGATTATATAGTGTTACTGCTTATACATCTAAATCTGTAGTCAGATGAATTGTTGCAATAATCATGTACAGTAAAATGTCAACATTTTTCTTCAAACTAATCAAGTCAGATTGATGAGTATTTTTATCGGTTGTATCATTATTTGATCAAGTAGCTTATAATATTTTCTAATTTAATTTCAGGTCGTCTTATTAATTGTGCTTTCACACTTCACTTTAATCCTAAATTCGATACTTTGGTAGAGGCTGTTAAGGATGCAACTAATACCGGTATTAAGGTATGCTTATGAATAATAATATCTCTTTAATTTATTCACATGTATGCATAGTTGGTATTTGATGGCGCTTAGCGAATAAATTAATGGTAGCGGTCTGAAAATCGAGTTGTCTTTTTAATACATCAGGTGTTAGACTTCCATTCACTGAATTAGGAGCAAACATCCTTGTGTACCTTGCGTCAAAGAGATTATCTATCAAACATTTAGTTGATTTGACTCAAAGCCTAGTACACAAAGTTATCAGCCAGTCAGACTAACAAAGTTGTACTTCTTAAATCACGTCAAAATTATATTTTATATTGTATTATGTCAAAGAGTAGAATGTAGACGGAACTAAACAGACACGGAGTCTGTGTTTCAGTGCGCGAATGTTTCGTTTTTAGACTATTGTAACTAACTCAAATTGGACCAACTTATGGCTGATAAACTTGGCGAAACTGTGATGCAAGTTTAGGCACTCCGAGTGATTGCACTACTACGAATACATTCATTCTTTATTTTTCGGGTAGTGCTGAGCGTAGTACTGATGTTTGGGCGACCAAGATAAGAAACAAGTGTTTTTAAAGGTAGGATATTTCAGTCTTTCTATTTTATGATACGTTTGAATCATCAGTCACTAACTTTGGAAATCACACTATATTTGGATTTACTATTGATTTGTGACCATTATTTCTATAAATTTAAATACGCATAGTCATGAATAACTTATTTTGTCTGATACTAGGCAGCTGGTATTGACGTACGTTTGTGTGATGTTGGAGCAGCTATTCAAGAGACAATGGAGTCCTACGAAGTGGAATTAGATGGAAACACTTACCAAGGTAAATCGCTCACTATCATGCTTTGAATGAGTTATTCGTTTGAGAAAGTAATCCAAGTTTCCGTTATTTCTGTTTATTCAATTATTTATTTTTACTGTGAATGAAGCAAATAAAAATTAGACACAACTTTCACGTCTGCCACGTAATATTTGTCTAATGGAAAACAGACGAAATTTCACTTATCTATAAATATACATATGTGTATATATATTTCGTCGCAATTTCTTTTGTGATTCGTGCAAAGGACTATCACAAATAGCTGCAACTTCTGTTGAAATCGATTTGATAATGCTGAAGCACTAGATACAAGTATGTTGTTGAAGTATAGAGATACGCCTGACAACCTCTAACTACCTGATCGATGAATATTTGGAAGTTTCGAGCTGTATTAGTTTATCCGACGCTTAACGAAGTCTCGTGAAAAACAAAGTAGAGAAAACCAGGCAAGGTTTTGATCTGGATGTGAATGTATAGAAGAGATATTTCTAGTGGAACGCTTCTACGCAGAAAATACGATCTGTGAAAAATAAACTTAATTGTACTGGTTTTGTTTAACTGTACCAAAAACACATCTATTGCGCAAAGTTCTTTTGGCGTTGCTGCCATTTTTCTAAATGCTCTGCTCGCCATGTAATGGCAAAGTGCTCCTTCAATAAAACATTCAAACATGGATTTATTTTGATATACGTGACGGGATATCACGGAACACTTAGTGGTGATTATAGACAATTTGGTACCTCTCAACACTAGATATTCATACTACGTCAGGTCCAAGAACAATGACACACGTTCAAAAGTCTCACAGTAGTAGTATTTCTCGACCTGAAGGCGGCATCCAACTGAAAAACGCTTGCGATTTCGCATGTGCATCCACTCTCTGTATTCTTTCAAATTCTAACCTTCCAAAATCAGAATCCACTGTCGATTCTTCACTAGATATACTTAGATCATTAATATTTGGTTCAGCTGTTAAGAATCTACAATTCACATTTGACATTTCCTCCTTTGTCTTGCTTTCCAAAACAGAGATTTCAAGAGAGCATTCAAAAAAGGCTCACAAACGCGAAACAAATTACTTGTCAGCTGACTAACGACTTTCCCATCGAGTCGTTAATCAGTGAAACTCGTTACCTTAACATGTGATTGAAGCTCCATCTGTCGAAATATTCAGATGAAAGTTACATTAATTGATAGACCGACATTGGCATGACTAACACAATTCACTCAGCCTCTTCTTCTTTTCACGCCAGATTCTTTGAGTGATTAGTGTTTTATTTCTAACTCATAACAGCTTGCTCAACAACGAAAAGTAATAATAACCTCATGTGTAGTTTTCACGTTATTTTCATTTAAAATTACATTGATAACTTTTTATACTTACCTGTTTTGTTATGACGTGTGTTTTTAAGGAAAATGAATATTATGTGATTGGAGCAACCGGTAGTACAGGAAAAGGTTACGTTCTTGAGGGGGATGAAGTTCTGTATTTTATGAAGAAATTTGATGTTGGATATGTTCCTCTTAGGTAATTATAATAACGTTACGTTTCTAGTTTACTAATGTTCCGTTAATGTGACTGTGTAATTATCTCAGTTTTGAAAAAGTCGGATACTGTTTGGCAATGTAAACTAGTACATGAAAAGTTGTGCATGTACTGTTAGCTTCGTTTCTGTCTCTCTGTAATTCTGAGTTCAATGTTACCCCGCCCCACTATCCATAGCTTTGCAACTCATCCTGTCATTTTGTCCTTCCCATGATAACTTTGTCGGTTATAGTCTGCGAGCTACAACAACTACAGCTTAGTTGACTTGTGTTCAAACATAGTTCTGCAAAGTTCCAAGTTTGTGTATACGTAGTTCAATATCTAATGGTGTGGAATAAGTCAGTACAATTGTAGAAAATTTGCTGGTTCTTATAGAACTGGTATGTTTGTTGTTCTGTTTTGAAATGTACAATCTTTTCACTTTTTTCCTTATTTAACAGGTTAGCCAGATCGAAACAACTGTTAAATGTAATTGATCGTAATTTCAGTACACTTGCATTTTGCCGTCGTTGGTTAGATCGTCTAGGTGAGACAAAATATCTGATGGCCCTCAAAAATCTATGTGACGTGGGAATAGTAGATCCATATCCCACAATGTGCGATCAACGTGGTTGCTATACTGCTCACTGGCAGCATACCGTTCTACTAAGACCAACATGTAAAGAAGTTGTATCTCGTGGGGAGGATTACTGAGTAGCTTCGGAGTTTCCAATTCAGGGTTCACTATAGACGTTATAAATTTTGTTATTTCACTGAGATTTATTTTCATTCTCAACAGGATGCGAGACATAGAACACCAAGTAGAACTCAATAGCTTCTTTTAAACATTTAAAATGAGCCTAACAACACAAAAGGAGGGAGGGTGGAGTTACTGACCAGCAAACATTGATGGTGTGGGCGATAACTTCAAACCACCCATGTTTGTGGGGCAGAACATTGTATTTGCTTTCGGCTCTTTAGATTGATGAGACGACTAATCAGTAACACAGAGGTTGCTCTTATACGCTTGCTACTTCTGTGGTTCACGTTTCCAAAACTATGCTGAGGTCGCTATTCTGTCGAGACATCCGCAACATTCTTACTCAGGCGCTTACAGTATGACTTAGAGGTTGGCATTCAATAATAATAGAAAAAACAGTTAGACAGTGCGAAATATTATTCATCAAAGTTTTATTTTTACAAACTCTACTCTTTTAACTAGAATTTCGATTTCAACGTACATAAATCCAGCTTATTACTTCGACTTCTCTTCTATCCACCTGACACTGCACAACTCTCCCTTCTTTTTGCTGTACTCCTTTATCTGTGCGTTATATTCTTATATTCCCATAATTTACCTTAATTTAAGTGGTCAGTATGAATTTTATCTTGACTTACTACTGTATAGACTACTTTAACATGACTGGTTAAATAGTGCTTTGGTTAAATATATACACTTGCCACACTGCTGCCTTTTTCTCTCTCTCTTCTACCTTTCAGAACCCCATTCACGGTGGGAAATCCTTGGCGACTCTAGGGAACATGCACCCAATATACATGACTGTCTGGATCACAGCTCGTATCAAGCGAGTTCCATATGACCTTTCCCAACAAATTCACTATTGATCTCGGCAAATCGCCAAAAGAACCTATTGTGCACCTTCCTCATTTGTACTCTAATATTGAAAATGTGGCTGTATAATACTGTTTCTGTCAGTGATATGGTGTAAATATGCAATCAGAAACTGTCTCTTATACTTAATTTAACTGCTATAACTTTTACAGTAATTGTGAAAGCATTTGTGACAATTTGATCTAGCCTGTAAACTGGCGTGACTTTTGTAACTTAGTTATTTGAGAATAAATTATTAATAATATGCAGCATGCGGAATCGAGCACGCAATTGTCCACCTGTCGCACTCCACCATCATTGACTTGTTCTACAAGCTTCGGAATGAGCAATACCAACAGTGATAAGATAGACGAGGCTAAGAGCATTACTCGTAAGGAAAGAAATGTTGATCGAGTAGAGTTAGCCATTGTGCATGAGTCGACTGGATGTCATGAGAAGTTTACTACTGCTTGTACAGATGCGGCTACTAATGATAATAGCATTGATGATACTCCTGCGAGTAATAGTGATCGATGGAATTTGAAAGACACTCATCGTCGTCGCAATGATCGTACGTTACGCTCACATACTGCAACTGAAGCTAAGAAGCATAGGAAACAACATGATGCTACTATTATTAAGAAGCCTAAACATCAATATCTTTCGGATGCTATGACTAGCAATGGAAATAGTAGTCATCAGAATCTTAGTAGTGACAGCGATAGTAAAGAGACAGAAAGTGTGAGCAGTCCACTTATAGTGACTAGTCGATCAACTTCATCGAACGAGCCTTCTAATGTTTTGACGTCATCGGGGCCTCCCGCGAATGTTAAGTAGTTTGTGGATACACAAGGTTGTGTAACTGTAAGTGTTCCTACGTCGGTCGGCTGTCAGTCAAGTGATGATGAGAAGGAAGCGTCTGATGGTAACAGTCACTCTAGTGTTGCATGATAACGATGCTATTGATGTGCATATGTCTTGTGTCTCTGAAACGGAACATGAAGAACAACAAGTGAGTTTATCGGTTTTGGATTGTGACGCTTATGCTGTTCTTTCATGTAGAGAGATGAGTTATACCACAATGGAAGAGTTCCACTCTACGGATGCTAGTGCAGACCGAATCGACGCGATTTGTCTGACAGAACGGAATCATGATGACGTTGATAATAATCTGGATGTCACTGATGTGACAAATGAGTTGTCGACGATGACGAATGCTGATCAAACCTCCTCTGTATCAGGAGATGGAGAGATAAATATTGATCCCATGTTATGCTACTTAAAGTCTTCTGGAGACCATGAAATGTCAAAATTGGAGATCCCACCCTTGCATATTATATATGGGTCAAGAATTTCTGTTGGTAAGTCAGCATCATGGACTTCATTGTATCTGCTGATCGGAGCAAGTGGTGGTGGATTGGCGACTCGTCCCCATGATAGGGAATGTAGTTCCCGGATAGGATATGACCAGTTTTACGACGTGTTGTACATGTTCGTGTGGGTTAATTGGGTAAGGTTTATACTACCGTTAGGTCATGCTACGATAGATAGGGGAATCAAGGGCCTGATGGGAAGGTACAGGTACCTAGTTAGCTTGATAGGTCATATCCATGTTGGAGGGCGGGTAGGCGTACTGCTGTATGTCCAACTCGTTCTTCCGGTGTGGATTAGGGGATGAGAGTGAAACCTAAATTGAAGTGTCAGAAAGCGCTTGCTTTTTGCATTGAGGGATTTTGCGGGCCGGTGTAGAATCTTTTTTGAATGTTTTGTTTTTTGGAAAATCCCTCCATGTATATATATATATTTGTGTTATGATATGACTGACTCTTTCTGTTGACATTTTGGTACTCTATTTGATTCCATTTTGAGATTTTATCATTGTATATTGTTATTATTTCCATATTTCGTACTTATATTGAAGTTTTTATGTTTGCTTCTGAACTGTACATATGTTGTTTTAATTTGATATTTAATATGGCTACAGCCATATATGGATTTGATACCGTGTCAGTTAATACTAGTATCACTTATTCTTTTGGATTCGGAAACCCATCAGGGTAATTTGGACTTGGAAGGTGTATTAACTGTCAGGTGACTGTTTGTATTTCCATTTTTTTATATAAATAGACCACTTTCATCTAGAATTATTGTGTTCTGATATTGGACTAGCAGAGGGGTGCGTTCGACTTACACCTACTGAAAACAAATTGAACTGCTACGGTAGAAAATTCATCTAGACCGACCTCTATCGGGTACTAAGGCCCAGAAAAGCAAACTGATCGAGGTAATACTGCAACTGCCACTCCTAGGGTTTGATCAAATACTCTTAGCCGTAGATTTCAATACCCCATCTCTAAATCTCAGCAATCAGAGTATAACTCCCACTGGTTGGTTCCAAAGACAACTTGGTGCAGCCATTAGAAGCTGTGGGCTGACTGAGCACGTACGCAGTGCCACTAGGTGGACTAAGGAAGGGAAGTCCTCAAACCTAGATTATCTGTTAACGAATGACCAGCTCCTGGTTGAGGATGTTCACAACCGCGATCCAATAGGTAGTAGTGACCATGGCATAGTCCTGCTTAACATGGTCACAAACGAAACGCTGACACCGGACGATAACGAGCCTTATCTTTGCTACAGTATAGCAAACTACACACGCATGAGAGAGGTGCTCCTACATGCCCCGTGGCCACGGGAGTGGTGGAGGCTGACAGTAGATGATCACTGGCAAGCAGTGAGAAATATCATCCAAAACGCTGTCATAGACAACGTACCTCAGTCACATCCAAACCGCGAGAACAGAAGAACCCGGGTTAGGCGCGGCACTGAACGCTTGCTACAGGCGAAGAGGAAAGCCTGGCACAAGTGGAAGGTCTCCTCGAAAGATTCCGATCTCAGTTCTTACTTGGCATTGAGAAACAGATGCAATACCAAAGTTCGAAGCGACAGGAGACAATTGCATACGAAGCTAGCCGCCAGAATAGAGGCAAACCCGAAACATCTGTTTAGGTTCATGTCCAAAAGAAAACCTACTAATCAAGGGTTGTGTTCTCTAAAAGGGCCAAACGGGGAAGACCTCACCAAACTAGAGATGGCCGAGATCTTCAACACCACCTTTGCTGATCAATTAAACCAGGCGCCTACATGTTCAGAGTATTACGCCAACCCAATGCCAGCTGACGGCTTAGGGAACATCCGTATCACTCCTGACATAGTATTAAGGAAACTGAAATCCTTACGCCCGAGTAAGTCACTAGGTTGTGACAAAATCCGCCCTATAGTCTTGCAACAGTGTGCTGAAGCCTTCTGTTCTCCGTTATGCAACCTGTTCAGGCATTCACTGGAGTCACACCAATTCCCAGCTGAATGGAAACAAGCTACTCTCTCTCCAATCTTCAAAGAAGGAGATAGAAAGGACCCAGCCTGTTAAAGACCAATCGCACTACTACCTATACTATCAAAGGTTATGGAAGGACTAGTGGACGAACAAATGAGAAAGTAGATGGATAAGAATAAAATACTCCATGAAGCTCAACACGGGTTTCGGAAAGGCAGGTTGTGTTCATCTAATCTTCTCATCACATGGGACAGTTGGAAATCCTGCTTGGACCGTAAAATACCAGTGCACGTAGTATTTCTCGACTTCGCAAAAGCCTTTGACAGTGCCCCACGCACGCCTAATCGAAAGGGTTGTGGAAATGGGCTTCACTGACCTTCGAAAAACTGCGCATCACAGAGTTAATACTCAAGTTCGTGCACACTTTTACTCATTGCGAGTCGTTGAAACTTGGAATACTCTCCCAGACGAGGTGACCACATCCCCCTCAGTGGACAGTTTTAAGAAGAGAGACTTGATAATCACGTACTCACAAACGGATTGTCATCTCCCTCATGGACAAGCTGTGCCTGATACATATCATGAGACCTGCTAGTTGTTATCATTGCCATCTCTTCAGATCACTCAATTATTCCATCTCGTCTATTATCTCTGTTTCTTCTAGCTTGCTAAGACTTCGGTCCTCTCTCACAATCTTCACTACCAATTAACAAACTAAATTCATCTATATATTACTCAGTTCTGAAATTTTATTCATATTATCATTGGAATTTTATCCTTATTATCCTTGTTACTTTCCACACTGCAACTAACTGATCTCCGGTTCGGTAATGTGACGGCTGCTAGTATACAGAAACCCTACTGCCCTGAAACAAACGTTTCATTCAAATCCCGAGATATACAAACTCACAACCAACTGCCAACTGAATAGAATTAGACCTCCATCCATTGGACATTACCAAACACCTGAAACCGTACCGAAAGAACAAGATATTGGATATTGGAATCGAGCGCGAAGAAATCAAATTGGTTAACACTATCTCGTGAAAAAGGTATTGGATATTGGACCTACACGATAACATACGACATAGGTTGTTTGGATTTTTCTGCCGATTTTTCGAGGTTAATCGAAGTTGGTACGGTTTGTGTAAATCGTCCGCAATATAATCTCGTCGATTTCCAACTTTATGGTACTTGAATTCCTATCGGAATAGCAAGTTGTTTAATGTTCTGGATTTGCTATGATGTATTACTACAGGGTGTATCTTAAATATATGAAAGCCAGGGGAAGAATGTGAGAAAAGTGAATCGTAATTATCCTAATCAAGTTTGATCTTTTGCACCAGTTTTTCCATTGTTTACTCAATAAATCAATATTGGCAGGTACACTTTGAAAGATTTCCTTCTCCCAAACGCTTTTATTGGTCATTTTTAGCTAAATGTCTAAGGAAAAATTGTTTCGAACCTGAAAACATCGCATGTATACAGTTAACGATAAGACGATTTCACAAAACGTTTATAATGAGGATGCCAAATAGTAAAACAGAAGTTGTATGTACGGTTATTTAACGATCTATTTAGAAAACGCCTGATGCTACGATGTGAACTATACTGAGAGTGATTATTAAAAACTTTCACAACAGCCTACAGATATGTTAATGTGTGACTGCGAAATATGCTCCTTCGGTGAGAGTAGTGCTCAGTAGTGCTAATAAGATCAGCATCAACGTGGAAGAGTAACGAAAATGTTATATTCACAAATACAATGTCAACTTCCTACGGCACGTTAAAATAGACGCAGTCGTGTACCTTTAACATGGTATTCGTAACATCTGATGTGGCGAAATAGGCTGACCATGATGGTTGTATTTACGTTTGTCACCTCCACTAGATTGAGTCCATGGATTCATTCTTAAGCATTCTTAAGCATATACAGGTTTCGTTGTCAACAGTCTGTCTATCGAATGTTTGAGTTACTTGAAACCTCTGTATTATATAATGACGATAATAGTAAATTCAGAAGATAATAATTTCAGAGTACATTTCGCATGCTTACAAATTGCACACTGTTCACGATCCGTCCTACACATTCGGATTGTTGTTTCAGTTGTTGTAGTACATCCATTCCAGTACGTTTTACTTGTTCATTATGTAATTTTCAAAACTGTAAGCGTAATTGCTGTTGTTTCTGTGTATTAAATATCAATCTGCTGAATGTTTATCTGTTGCAAAGTTTCTATGGTTTGCCATCGTACAACGTCCTGAATTAGATTTGTTTTGATTGCAGAAGTTGATTTTGCGAAAATCGGTCAACTTGGAATACAACGTAGCTTATTCATTTCATATAATAGTTGTTTGCAGCATCTCAGTATTTATCTATACATCGAAACCTGGTAGTTTCTAATTTTAAAAGCTTAATGGTTGTAAACCATTTGCAAACAATTTTGTAATGTCACAGGTGCATTCATTGTTTGTGTTCTCTCAAGTCCCAACCTACTCAATTCCCGTCATCCTTATTTTTTTCTTTTTAAGTTTATTTCACTAGATTCTACTTCTTGAATAATATATTCGAAACCTAATCTCTCCGATTAGTGCTAATACTTTTACTACCTCTACTACTATGGTAATTGAATTGACAATCGCATCTCTGTGCTAGCTTATGTGGCATGGTAACTTGAACTGATGTACATACGTACGTACGTACGAAGTTCTAGGTATCTGTTCATTGATTGATTGATTGAAATATTTCTGTAAATGTGTTTAGCTAATCAGTTCATTACTAAGTCAACCCATAGATGTTATTCAGTGCTAACCAGTGACTCCAAAAATATTTTCATTCTGACAATCTCTTCCTCCGTTATAACTAATTTAATCAGGTTTGTGTGTACTTAGTGGATTTCGCGTAAGACTAATCAAAGTAGCAACTCCAGTGCTCTACATCATGTAGTTTGTCAACTTCCTACGACACGTTAAAATAGACGCAGTCGTGTACCTTTAACATGGTATTCGTAACATCTGATGTGGCGAAATAGGCTGACCATGATGGTTGTATTTACGTTTGTCACCTCCACTAGATTGAGTCCATGGATTCATTCTTAAGCATTCTTAAGCATATACAGGTTTCGTTGTCAACAGTCTGTCTATCGAATGTTTGAGTTACTTGAAACCTCTGTATTATATAATGACGATAATAGTAAATTCAGAAGATAATAATTTCAGAGTACATTTCGCATGCTTACAAATTGCACACTGTTCACGATCCGTCCTACACATTCGGATTGTTGTTTCAGTTGTTGTAGTACATCCATTCCAGTACGTTTTACTTGTTCATTATGTAATTTCCAAAACTATAAGCGTAATTGATGTTGCAAAGTTTCTATGGTTTGCCATCGTACAACGTCCTGAATTAGATTTGTTTTGATTGCAGAAGTTGATTTTGCGAAAATCGGTCAACTTGGAATACAACCTACCTTATCCATTTCGTATAATATTTGTTTATTTTATCTCAGTCTGCTGTGGAATGGCGAAGTGTCTTGAAATATCTTTGTTCACCTCCCTTTTTTTTCTAGTTGAGGATATCGGACTATCTTTTTACCGTATACGTATACATACTGTGCAACCTATTACTTGAATTAAAGGCTGATGATGAATAGTTCGAATTCAGTGGATTCTTCATCTCAAGTGGTGTGAATGTCTGTGAATGACTTGACGGAGTATAAAGTGGTGATTTTATGCAACAGAATAAAAATGCTTCTTATAAGTGACCTGGAAAGAGACAAATCTGCAGTCTGTCTGTCTGTGAACATTGGTATGTCGATTATGGTTTGTCTAGTGGTCTAATCCTAGGTTCGTTGTCGGACCCTGAGGAACTACCTGGTCTCGCACACTTTTGTGAGCATATGTTGTTTCTTGGTACGGAATCCTTCCTAACAGAGAATACATATGCGAAGTACATAAGCAGTCATGGTGGTCACTGTAATGCTTTCACGAGTCCGGACAAAACGTCTTATGTGTTTGATGTTGCACCGGAGAATTTGAGAGAAGCTCTGTATATTTTCTCTCAGTTTTTCTAGTGTGTCCTCTTTTCACGGATTCTGACAATCTCTTCCTCCGTCATAACTAATTTAATCAGATTTGTGTGTACTTAGTGGATTTCACGTAAGACTAATCAAAGTAGCAACTCCAGTGCTCTACATCTTTCTGAATAGGGTTTTGATGTAGTATTGGTTTGTTTTGATAAATAAAAGAAGGACTTTGGTTTATATATTTCTGTTGATTTGGTACAGCCAGCGGACAAGTGATGGAGCAGTGCACTTCAGAACCAGATAAACAATCAGAAAAAGATCTAGAAGAAGTATGTGAGAAAATGAACGTGGTAGCAGAATCGAATGAGGATTCGTCGGTAAAACCAGCGACGAAAAAGACAAAGAAACAGAAAAAGAAGTCTGGAAAATGCACAAGTATGTAAGGCATTCTGCTAATTAGATCTCTTGAAGATGGTCACGATGAGGTTGAGGTCACAGAAAATGAGACAGGAGACAATTCAATTGACTGTGGTGAAATCGCCCCTTCTTCCAATAAATCGTCAAGCAAGACATCTAAATCTCAATCTCCAAATGTCACACGTCAGACAGACCCTCCTTCTATCCCTATTTGTCAATTGTATCCCCTTGGAGACTACCCAGTTGGTGAAATTATTGATTATGAACCAAACACTGATTGGTTAGTTTATCATTAGTTCATCGTCATTCCTATGTTTATTTATGTTTTGTCTGCAAACTTATAACAAATCTGTGTATACTTTCTGTATGTATTCAGCATTCTTAAGCATATAGAAGTACTAATCTTTACACGAACGTGATTGTCTAGTCATTCTATAAACCATTTAACAGCTTAGACAGGTTGGCTTATTCGAATGTGTAAACCGTTTCTAGTATATGCCTCGTGGTTTATGTTTTTGATCGGTCAATCGTAGACAATAAACTGATTGTGGGAGCTGAAGTAATTGAGCGAACTGACCACTTTATTTGTCTTGGGATTCTTCTCAACCGAGGTTGAGAAGTCCTCGGTAATTGAGCAATACTGCCGTTAAGCATAGGGTATTAAGCAAGGATTGTGAATGGGTTGGTAAAATCTCTAAAGACTATGATGTATGTACTCATCTGGGTTAATCTTTCATTGAAATGTCGACAAACTGCGTGTAGGTTTAGTAGTGACCGTGTCGAGATTGACTATGACCACCACTAAATACTAATTATTAAGTAAATCCAGGGTAAAGGATACATCTGAAGGAGAAAGTGGGCGACACAACGAGCAGCAAATTATGAATGATGACATCAACTCAAAAGAAGAAGTTGCGCGTAAGTGAAGGTTTTTAGTACATTTGAACAAAAAGAGTATAATAATAAATGTTTCCTTTTCATCAAATGTGTTTTCTTCTTAGAAGTGTCACACTACGTAGGTATGTGGCCCGTTGTCTTATTCGGTAAATTTACCCATAGATTTAATAATATTCCGTGGTTAGATTTTGTACACAGATTGAAGCTAATTAGTACATTCCTTTCTTGTAGTCGTACAGCTATCAACCGCACAACGTCAGAAGAATGCAAAGCCCGTGACAGTGCTCATGAAGAGATCTATCAACAATTTCGTGAAGGTGCAGAGGTTCACAGGCAAACAAGAAATTATATTAAAAAGTGGATTCGTCCCGGTGTTCGTCTCATTGACATGTGTGAAGAACTTGAACGCACTAGCCGTGCACTCATTTTAGAACGTGGACTAGACGCGGGTTTAGCTTTTCCAACAGCTTGTCCACTTAATAATTGTGCAGTTAATTACACTCCAAACAAGGGCTGACAATACCGTTCTAAATTACGATGATGTATGCAAAATCGATTTTGGAGTACATGTAAATGGTAAGTCAACATTGTTTTGATTTAATGGTACATAAGTTATTTTACTTTGGTAAAATAGGCAAGTTATCTTTAAGTATGTGCAATTATTCTTTCATACAATGAAACGTGAGTTTTTACTGTTGAAATTCAGTATATATGTTCAATAGTTTTTCTACCCTTGATTCCCTGCTGTCGTTAGACATTACTAAATCAATGCATTCTATTGTGTTTCCATCATCTAAAGAGTCGGTTGATGCATTTGAAATGTAATATTACTTCATACTTATATAAAGATGGATCGCTTTCGCGAAATTCTATTGAAGCAAAGATTGAAGTTTTGTTTTGCAAACAAGGAAATCAGCATATCTCATATCAATGAAAGCATAAGTAACCAAATTTATTGGTCAATTATGGCAGTCTCATTGGTTAGTTTTTCGACCTCAACTGTTGATCTTGAAAATTCTTAAGTACTGTGCTAGTAGCTAGGTGTAGTCCATGTTTTTTACTAAGATGTACCTAATTTGGTTTGTACGTTAGTGCCACGTTTGCTCTTAATCGTACCATCAAAGATAACAAGGAAAACTATGACAAGGAAGTTTACGACATGGCTACACGTAGTTTCTACGTAGACCATTGTTTAACTAGCACTCCCAATACTGAAACAAGTTATCGAGTAGCAACTCAGTTGAAAGATATGTTATCAAAAGGTGGATTCAACTTGACTAAGTGGATTACTAATGATTCAAGGTTAGCTCAGCTGCTACCTGAGTTTAATTGTATCGGGCCATGTGTACACATCGGGCACGGCGATCATACCACTTGTCGAGCTTTGGGCATAAGTTGGAATATACGCGATGATACCTTTCGTTTTTATGTCGGGATGGTCAATGAACCTGTTACACGTCGTAATATATTGTCATTTGTCGCCTCCATATTCGATCCCATGGGTTACCTAGCACCTGTTATTCTCCCAGCGAAACTTATCCTTCAGAAACTATGCAAAATGAAATTTTCTTGGGATGATTTAATAGTAGGAAAAGAATTAAAGGTTTGGAGAAAATGGCAAGGAAGTCTCACTCATATAGAAAAGATAGCTTTGCCTCGGTCATTAAATGCAGCCGAATGTACTGGAATCGAACTACACATGTTCAGCGATGCCTCTAATAATGGATACGGAGCAGCAGGGTATTTGCTACTACTGAAACAGCAAAGTATTAAAGAATGTCGACCGATATTCGCCAAAGCTAAAGTAGCACTTATTAGGGCTACAATTATACCACGTTTAGAATTGGCGGCAGCAGTTATGTCTATGAAAATCCCCAAGTTTATACGAACAGAGATGACTGTTACCATACTCAAAACGATTTATTGGACTGACTCTCTCGTCGTACTCCATAGCATAAACAATGCTTCCAAGAGATTCCCTACGTTTTTTGCTAACAGGTTGGTTTATATACATGAACAGACGAGGCCATCAGACTGGTGTTACGTTAGTTCTAAGCTCAACCCAGTGGATCTGCTTTCCCGAGGGTTCATGGTAAACCAAGAACGAAAATTAAAACGATGGCTTAGTGGTCCAACATTTTTATTGCAGGGATATGTCCAGCAGGAACCACACCAGCACACTAATGCATGCTCATATGTAAACTATATGTTGTCAAATAAAGATTTATATCCAATCGAGAATCAACCTACGTTTCTGAATCGATTCGAAGCTGTGAATTCATGGATGAAATTACAACGAATGATAGCTTGGCTTCTACGTTATAAACATCTCTTGACGAACAAATTAACTAACCAACAAAACCTCACAGTCGCAGAGTTAAGTTCGGCTGAGCTCAACATTACCCGATTGGCGCAGAAGGAATGTTTCAATGATGTATTTAAGTTGTTGAATCACGTCTCGGTGGTGACGAGTGAGAAGGAGGCCGACCGAACAATTAAAGTAGCATTATGCAAGTCTTCAAGCCCACTACGTCATTTGAAACCAATTACGGTTAACGGAGTAATAAGAGTTGGTGGGCGCTTACAACAATCACGTCTACCCTTTGAAGTAAGGCATCCGATTATACTACCGCATAATCATTTTATTACCCGTTTAATTATTAGACATTATCATGAAACGAATGGACATATGGGAGTAAACTTTCTGATTTCGACAATCCGTGAAAGATATTGGATCATTAAAGCAGTGAAAACCATCAAGTCAGTTCTCAACAATTGCTATAAGTGTCGTAAGTCGTTCTCTCAACATTGCCAACAGGCTATGGCACCCCTACCAGAGGATCGTTTCATGTACCACTGTAATCCATTTACTGTGGCAGGTGTCGATTATTTTGGACCACTATTTGTGAAACGTGGACGGACCGTGGAAAAGAGATACGGCTGCTTGTTAACTTGCTTCAGCTCAAGAGCGGTTCATCTAGAATTATCTAATACCCTAGACACCGATTCTTTCCTATGTGTCTTTAGCCGATTTGCGGCACGTAGGGGCTACCCACAACGCCTGTATAGTGACAACGGCAGCAACTTTAAAGGTGCAGAAAGGGCGATAAAGTGTTTAATGAGAGCTTGGAACCAAGAAAAATATCGAAAAACCTTGCCGCTCACAATTGTGATTGGATATTTGACCCTCCAAAGGCTTATCATCGAGGAGGAATATGGGAGCGGATCATCAAAACTATTAAAAGAATATTGGTAGTTGTTCTCGACGAACAACCGGTCACCGATGAGGTATTACATACGACCCTAGTGGAGATAGAGAGGATTTTAAACAACCGTCCTATAGTGAGGATGGTAGAAGATGTCGATGGAATACAAGCGCTTCCACCTAGCATGTTACTATTGCGTAGAGCAAGCGAACCAGCTAGCATCGATGAAAAGGACTATAAACTAAAATACAATAGAAGATGGCGACAAACATTGTGCTTGGTTGATCTTTTTTGGAAAAGGTGGTTGAAGCTATATATCCCAACGCTACAATAAACGCAGCGATGGCACGATCCTAAGCCTAAATTGAAGGTTGGGGACTTAGTATTGATGATAGAATGTGCACGATCGAGAGGGAAATGGCCGAAGGCGGTCGTCACAGATATGCAGGAGGGTACCGACGGCTCAGTTCGGAAGGTGACGTTAAGAACAGCTAACGGGATAGCGGGAAGAGACGTACGGCAGTTATGCAAGTTGGAAGGTGAACTTGAAGAATCACAGAACCCTGAACAATTAGAAACATCCCGTGATTCTTCAACCTCATGGGGCAGTGTTGGATTTAGTTGTAATTGTTGTACTACTCATAAGTAGTTGAGTGTTTATTATATAATTTGTAACTTGCATTTTATTGGTCAGTATGATCGAACAATCTAGAAGTTGTTTTCTATTGGTCGAAACATTGACTGTTTGGTCAGCCATTTTGTTTGGCATTCTATTCGCTTTGTGTGTGAGACACGGATCGTTGTGATAATTTGTTGTTGTTGCTTAATCACCTTGAATGTAAGTAACTAGTAAATTAACAATTGTTTGTTGCAGAACCACATACGATATTTATTTAACTGTTCCAAATAAATATTCCGAACACTCAAAGAGCTTTTAACTTTATCGACTTCGGGTGCGTTATTCCGTTGAATCTAACGTAATGCCACGAAAGTCGTACAATGGATCTCTGTTGATACTCTTGCGAAAATTGAAGAAAGGAGGAACAAGAAGGCAGCAATCAATGTCAGCCAAACAAGAGCGGAGAAAGTTACCACACAAGCTGCATACACA